>JAYESA010000011.1:54252074-54852074 GCA_036927795.1 Iris macrosiphon
ATTTGGTTTCATCCATTCTAATTATTGTATTTAGCTTTTATTTCTTGTCTTCCTAATAAGTAAAATTCTTGTATCATGTTGGATTTTGTGAAGTATATTGAAGATATATTATGATGACAATTGGGCAAGGCAAAAAGAACTACAGCCAACCACGCGAGTTATGAATCTGGAGTTTACCATTTTTAGTTAGAGAGGTAGAAATTTTGGGTGACATGGTTGCATATAAATAAATAGCTAGCAGATTATATTTTAGATTTTGCATTCAGAATGATATATCGTCTTCTTTTAAAAATTATCTTGTTTATAATTGTTATTTTCTTATTTTTTAGGGATATTTGATATTATCCCCTCTTAGATTAGGTATATTGATATTACCCTCCTGTTAGATTAAAAGTTGAGAATACCTCTCTGAAAGTGTCATTAAAAACTCTTTAACGACACTTTTAAAACTCATTAACGACACTTTCAGGTTTTTAACGACACTTTCAAGGGGGTATTCTCAACTTTTAAGAGGGGGATAATATCAAATAGCCCTATTTTCTAGCATTCCAAGTCTGTTCAAATTACTAATCTTGAATTTTCAGAATCGATGGCTTCAACTCAATAAGGCATATCAAAAGGAAACATAGACAACACCCCCAGGGATAAGATTCCTATACAAGAGACCCCAGATTTATTATCTCCAACTCAAGATCATAGTTGAGTATAAAGAACGATAAACAACTCGTTAAAGTATTACAAGAATTAGTGACTACCCAAAGGGAGCAAGGACACATATTACAATAGAGTATCCAGACGAACTAAGACCTAAGCGAACCATGGATATGTATGGAGACAATAACAACCTCAGGTTTTTAAAGCACCCAACAATAAATATAAAGACAACAGGTGCGCACCTGTGCCTATTGCCAAAAGAAGGGACATAAGTGGATTAAATGCAGGAAAAGTTGGGGGTAATGACTTCATTCTGGATCAGATAAGCATAGAATCAATGACTTCCCTAGGAGTAAAATCAAGGTTAAGTCTACATGGTAGAAGAATAGCCTCAATCAGATAGCACTAGATGTAGAGGTAATTTTGTTTGCTTATAGTTAAATGGTATATTTTTTGCTGGAGTTAGATACTTTTATAGTTAGGGAGGACTCTTGATAGCACTGATACGAACTCATTGTTGGTGTTATTACCTTTGGACTAGTAAAGATAGTCCCACATTGGCAATACCACCAAATGGGTATCTCAATATAATGCTTTGCTTGTGTTAAAGTGTGCACATCGGGTGTGGTGGGGCATATGGGTGTCATGTGGGGGTATTTTTCAAGGAGAAAAAATGATTAACTCTTCAAAGAAAGCATTTATGTTTTTTGCCACTCTTTTTAGAATATTCTCTTAGGAGCTAAGCCCTAAAGGGGCTTAGAAACTTGGACTCGAACTCGGGCTTAAGGGTGCAAAGTGGTACTTTGTTGGCACACTTTGCACTTAGCAAGTCAGCATCGGTGCATGACGCTTGTGCGCATTAGTTATGCTCGTACTAGTTGTATGCGTCGGCGCTGCGTAGGCGCATACGCGATCTTATGTTACTGTGATGCTGTACCACGGGGCCGCTATGCACAGACAACGAGTTGCGAGACGTGATATGTTATAGAAAGATTATATCTTTAATTCGGAACCGTATTTTATGGGATTTGAATTAAATTTGTTCATATCTTTCTAATAATAGTAGGCTGCCCGGTTCCTCTATAAATACTCTCTTCATAGCCCCTTTGAGAACTTTCTTCAAAATGGAGAGATATGGAGAGAGGTTCGGTTGTCGCTGCCATTGGATTCCAGGAGTTCGTGTAAGTCCAGGAAGGAGGCGACGTGAGCGTTCCAAAAGTTTTTCGTGAATATGCTGGTTCCTGGGAGCAGATCGTGTGGGAAAATTTTTGCTTTGAGCAACGGTGATCTTTATTACCCTAGCAAGAAGAGATCTATCTCTTTTCTCCTCACTTATTATGAGCGGTTTGGTCTGTGTGCTACTGCTTCATGCACACACGCTGTCCTCTTTCTTTACATGATGGGGAAAGAACAACAGAACAAGGAGTCTTTGACTTTCCCATTGAAGTGGAGGACCTCACCGTGTAGTATAGAAGATAATGTTACAAGGAAGATCAGTCTTCAGGAAGTTGTAATCAAAGTTAATCGGATTATTGTGATTTGTTGGAATCGAGTTCTTCAGAGGGCAAACTTGTTTGCTGAAGCCTTTGTGTCTCGACTATAACTTTAGGATCAAACAGAGGGCATACTATAAAGTTTGCTTGAAGCTCAGTTTTTGGCCCGTTCTACCATATTTTTATTAAGCCCTGAGACTAATAATCTCAAAGCAAGATCCAAAGAAAAGATGGAGAACAACTGCTCAAACCTTCTCAACACAAGTTTTAACAAATTTGAGAATATTAACGGGCTACACTTCTTTCATTTGTATGAGGAAGGAGTCATTTGTCAAGTGGTGGACATCTTTTGCCAGATCCTGGATCTACCATTCCTTCGGATGGAGGTGAACTGGAGGCTAGAGTCGTTGGAGACGTACATTCCAAGAGGAAGGAAGACGATATCTTATGCAAGTTGCCACATGGGGATATCTTATACAAGTTGCTGCATGGAGATGTCAGATGCAAGTTGTCATAGTCTGCGTACGTCACCTTGCTAACTAGAGGCCGCCTCTCCGCTTGGCCCTAAAGCCAATGTGGACTTGGATCAAGAGGACTTGCCCCTTCGATCAACTGTCAAACTAGCATTATCGATACGCGGCTGAGGGACAGGCATGCTTGGACATAAAAGGCACTGAAAGGATGAACCATGCATATGCAAGCCAATATAAATGGACTCCTATATCCCATATGCGCCCATGTGCACTAGTACACTCCATTCCTATCGGTCCACATGTACATTGGCTTATGTAGAAATATGAGGCAATGGCTCATATCTTGTTTACCTATATTTTTTTAAAATATGTAATTGTGTTACAGGCTCCTGACCCGAATGCCTACAAACTCGGCCCGAAGGCCATACTCCCAGCTCGAAAGACTGTACATGCACCACACTTTTATCGTACCGTACCGCATTATACCCACACTCAGCCTTCATTTCGGCTGCCCTCACATTAATACCCCAGAGGGAATTAAGTATGCTTCCCTCATTGCTCGAACCAGAAATCTTTGGGGGGATATGTCTCACTATAACCACTTGAACTAAAGGTCCTTGGAAAAATATGAAATTATTATAAATACTATCATTCCTAAGAATCGAACTCAAGCAACTAAGAAAAATATCTCCCATCTTAAGCCGTATATATATATATATATATATATATATATATATATATATATATATATATATATATATATATATATATATATATATATATATATTCTAATTAGGGTTTCCTCTTCTGGGCAACGGCATGGGAAGCCTAGGGTTGGGCTTCGGCTGGGATCCATGATCGACATTGAGAACTAAAGGGGATGATGGACATGCTACTAGTGGACAAGGACAACATGCCACAGGGGGGGTGGATAGTCAACGGTGGAACGCCAGAAGAGGGTTCCAAGGAACAATCTTGTTGGCAGTGGCTAATGGAGATGGACATGAGCGAAGGCACGACAGGGAGCCGTGACTCCGAATGGTCCGTATAGGATGGATGGGGGGTGCAACAACAACATGCTATTCCATGTTATAGCCAAGCATCAGTTAGGGCGGTTATAGCGGTCAGGGGGTCCGGATGCTCTACCCCGTTGAGGGGGATGGGTGGATGCACCCACAAAAAGGGTAAGGAACTGATGTATAGTTAGGATATAGGGAAATCGTGGGCAAACCTATGCCTTGGGGGTTCGGAGGGCTCGACAAAGGAAATACACTATGTTGAGCCGAAGCGCGTGGAGTGGGGTGAACGTGCAGTTTTAACGCGGAGGAAGTCGCAAAGACAATGACATATTGACAGAATATGGTTGTCCTATATGTACTAGGAGATAAACTATTCTATGGCCAGATTCAGGCATTTGATACTTGGTTTTATATGCAGAAAGATAGTATGGAGTTCTGTAAACTCCCTCACCCAAAATAGGTATTTATGTATATTTTATATTATTATATTTATTATAGATGTTGAATTTATTTAGAGTATTCTCTTAGTTAATTAGAAAATAATTTTTTCTTTAGTATATTTACTTATATAAATATTCATTTAGAATTATTTTAGGTTATTTTAGATTTTTGGAGATTTTTCTAGAATTTTTGGTAATTAAAACTTAGAAAACATAAATTTCTAGGACTTCTATGATTTACTATACCACCATACTTGCATGTCGTTCCTACCAAATATTTATTTTAGTTTAAAATATTTAATTATATTTTTTTGTAATTTATTTAGAATTTTAAGCAATTTATTTAGATTTTAAAATTATTTAGGATTTATTTGGATATATATAGTCTTAATATTAGATAGATGCTAATTTAGTGTTAATAGATATTAATAAGATTTTATAAATTATTTGTATTATCTTTAATTATATTTAAGATTATAAATTATTGAGATAAATTCAAACTCTATTTTAAATTAATTCAAATCCTGAACCTACTAGGAAATCAACTTCATGCATATCCTATCCTTATTTAAATTTATCATAATCCTATCCAAATTAACCAATCCTAGTGCTATTTAATTAAATAGTGTCCACCATTATAAATACCTCATCCTTCATATTTTTCTTCCCCAAATTCCTCACTTTTTCGTCCAAAAAATAGTCAAAATTCGTCATAAATTCAGCCTCATTTTTTACTAGTTATGACGAATTAAAAAGACGATATCTCCTAGCTCCGGACTCCAAACACGCTCTAGTTTTTTTTGTTAGAACGATAATGAGGTTAAATTTCTGATTATATAAATTGTTTTTCTAAATTATGAGTATTAAATTCTGTAAACTTTGTAGAGCACAGCATGTCCAAAAATAGACGTGTTTCGATGTTTTCGTGATTCCGGGAGAACCAGGAGTCAGAATCATGAACCATTTAAAGTTTCGGAAAGCTAATGTCGAGATCATCGACATAAATATTTTTCCTGAATTTAATTCGAATTATTTACATACTGTTAATTCTGTAGAACTTCTAGGTTAGAATTTAACCATCGGTGCACAATACAAAATTTGTATGTGCCATAATTCCCAAACGAATTTGAATTCGGACGAGCCGTAAATTCTAGCATATTTTTAACGCTGAAATCTACAGGAAATCATGCATGAAAGTTGAGTTTGTGTCGGTTGACTTTTTGGTCAACAGATCGCCTCGATTTGCGTGCCATGAGACTCGAGTTGATAAAATTCAGTTTCTTTGGACAAAATTTAGAAATTAACATAAAAATAAGAATAATAAGATTAAAATAGGATTTTAGAGTAATTATTCCAGAATTAAATAAATTAAAATAAATTATCTTTTGACGTGATAAATTTGTAATACATAGGCTATTTGGACTGTGACTTGGACTCTGATTCATACCAGCAGCAGGACCCCGGGCAAGATACCTTGCCAAATTGTTTACAGTACTTTGCATGCTATTTATATTTCTGTTTATTTATTTCATTTCTGTATAGTTCTTGCATGTGTAGTTTTTTCTCCAGTCATTACTATGTATTAGATATGTTGACACACACATGGCACCTAGTATCATAGAGGACAATCATTAGGCGTATGGGCTTTAACCACTCTGGTAACACCGTAGTCACTAGCACGCACTATGGTGGGTCGTGTCCGATGGTCGCTACCCCCGAGGTATGTCGATTGATGGAGTCCGAGGGTCGCTACCCCCGAGGTATGACGGCTGATGATATTCATGGACGAGTGCATGAGTTGTGAGGCTTAGATCGAGTAGACTACCCTTGCCCATACGTCGAAAAGTTGTCCTCATTTGCATTCATATAGATTGTCTTGTACAGCGTACTTATTTATTTTCAAACCATATGCATGTTTACTGTATTCAAATTGGCTCGTATTTTCTGTATCTTGTTACGTCCCTCTGAGGACCTGGTCCGCTGCCAGGTGTATCTTTTCTTGAGTATTTGCAGGAGCGCAGATTTGGATGGTTACATGTGATCCGAGGATGTCTTCTCTTCGAGCTGTGATGGATATATTCGAGTTGGTAGTGAATTTATTTCCATCCAACTATCATCCTTAGATACTTCTTATTGAGATCTAGTTTCATAGATACTGGTTATTTATTTCTATATGATTTTGGTGGATGAGATTTAGATTTTACCCTGTGACTTGTATTACATTTTATACCACTCGTGGATTTTATATTCATATTACAGCGTACGTATGGATTTGGTTTCCATATATTGGAGTTGCCATATCCATGCGGCTGGCATGCTTACGTGTCCTAGTCCTACGTATTTTTGGGACTGGGGCGTGACATGTTTTTGTGGTGGCCCATGCAGGTCGAGAGCATATTGTCTCGGTTACGTTACTGTACCGAACAAGCCTGCACCTAGGAGTAGAGTATATGATCTCATCCACAATTGACTATGATTCATCTTCCTCCTCTCTGTTCTATTCGAACAATTGTATCCTGCTTGATTCCTGTACTTCCCTAATAAGTTCCTTGAGTATATATAGCCTTCTGCTAGAATATAGGAACCCATATTATTAGGATGATAATTAGAGTAGCACACCTATTAAGAATACAACTAGAATATAGACACCACTAAGTTTAGAATATCTAGTGAACCCTAGAATTTCTTAGCTATAGATTGGTTTACCATTACCCCTGATATATTATGAAGACTGGAGGGTAGTATAGACACTACTAGAGTAGTTAGAAGTTTTACCATAATGTTTGACACCTAGTATCACATAGTCTTTTGACCTATTAATGGAGTGTGATTGAACAATATTAATTGTATACTAGCTTAGAAGACAGTGTTTATTCAGATAATAGAATTTAGAGGTCCTTGCCCCCATTTGGTCGACTAGCGACACAGACAAGGAGGTTGTATTATAACTATAGAGATTTGTAGAGTCTTTATTATTATTGCTTATTCTATTTTTTTTTGTTTTGTTTTTGTGAACTTGAATTGACTTGTACCTCCTTTCATCATCATCTAGCATACCAATAATTATTGTACCACCTTGACTTATGCCGCTATTATAGCCTAGTTTTGCAAGCTTATTCTTTCATCAAGCTTGTTCACTATATATGTATTAGTGGATGCATACATTAATACATTTCAGAATCAGTGTACTACGGTCTGATCAACCATAGTGCGCGTGGTTCGCCCTTCGTATAACTACTTTACGTGGATTGAGATATCTAGTAATTAGTAGATGAACGAACTTGCCCTCTAAATATGTCTAAGCATATCGTATCTGTTACATAACTGTACCGATACGAGCATGTGGATAGGCATTACCAAAATAGGATTTCAATCCACAACTGCTTTGACAATTCTTATTTGAATTCTTTAAACGTCTTGATCCTGATACTTCTATTCTATTACCTCGCCCTTGAACTCTTTATTATTGATCTCCGTCTTCCCTTATTTCGGAAAGACGAAACCTCATGCTTGGTATAAGTTTGATACACAGAGAGTACTAGATATACCCCATAGGCCGATCACATACTTGAGGATTATTCTTTCGTAATTAAGGACATATCATAAATGATATAATCGGCGTTGAAGTTTTGAGGATTGAATGACATGAGTAAATAAATTAAGGAATATTTTTCTTAAAGTATATAGCCTTCTGTGATAGATTGGTAAATTCTAAGTTGGGTAGCAGTGCATTGGCAACTCGAGAGAAATTTCTTTTAGATTGTGATCGAGTAAGATTAGATTGGGAGATGTTCAAGCCATTCAATTTTGAGAATTTTAGAAGAATGACTAAGATGATGAGGATTAATAAATTTTAAAAATCTTGATATTGAGGACCCAATATTTATACCTTAAGTACATAATTTAAATTTTTGAGTATTGAAGGTAAAATCATCAATTTAAATTTGAAGGATAAATATATAATTTCAGACTTGAACATTGGTGAACTGCAATTAAATTATTTTTCAATTTGATGATTTAAATTAAAAATTAAAATTTGATGGTTGGACTACCTATTTGAAATATTGAGGATGTGAATGGAATTTAAAAAGTTGAAGAAAAAAAAAATTTATAAGTGAAAATAGGAATAATATTGGACTCGAATTACTTCTAGAGGAGATTATGATACTTGGAGATCGTGAGATAAAATTTGATATGGGTTATTTAAATCTTGAAGATATTATATGGATTCAATTTAAATTTGGATATTGATGAGTTGGAAAAGTGAGAAGAGATTACAATAGGTTGAATTTTGATTTAAACAATGATTATCTTAATTTTGAAATGATCGCGATAGATTTGAATAGATTTTGTTATTTAAATTTTTGGAAGAGATTGCGATTGACGTACCTTATGTATGAATGTGAAGGATTTAACAAATTATGTCTTATTTTAATTTCGAGGACGAAATTGTTTTAAATTGGGTAGATTGTAAACTCCCTCACCCAAAATAGGTATTTATGTATATTTTATATTATTATATTTATTATAGATGTTGAATTTATTTAGAGTATTCTCTTAGTTAATTAGAAAATAATTTTTTCTTTAGTATATTTACATATATAAATATTCATTTAGAATTATTTTAGGTTATTTTAGATTTTTGGAGATTTTTCTAGAATTTTTGGTAATTAAAACTTAGAAAACATAAATTTCTAGGACTTCTATGATTTACTATACCACCATACTTGCATGTCGTTCCTACCAAATATTTATTTTAGTTTAAAATATTTAATTATATTTTTTTATAATTTATTTAGAATTTTAAGAAATTTATTTAGATTTTAAAATTATTTAGGATTTATTTGGATATATATAGGCTTAATATTAGATAGATGCTAATTTAGTGTTAATAGATATTAATAAGATTTTATAAATTATTTGTATTATCTTTAATTATATTTAATATTATAAATTATTGAGATAAATTCAAACTCTATTTTAAATTAATTCAAATCCTGAACCTACTAGGAAATCAACTTCATGCATATCCTATCCTTATTTAAATTTATCATAATCCTATCCAAATTAACCAATCCTAGTCCTATTTAATTAAGTAGTGTCCACCATTATAAATACCTCATCCTTCATATTTTTCTTCCCCAAATTCCTCTATTTTTCGTCCAAAAAATAGTCAAAATTCGTCATAAATTCAGCCTCATTTTTTACTAGTTATGACAAATTAAAAAGACGATATCTCCTAGCTCCGGATTCCAAACACGCCCCAGTTTTTTTTGTTAGAACGATAATGAGGTTAGATTTCTGATTATATAAATTGTTTTTCTAAATTATGAGTATTAAATTCTGTAAAATTTATAGAGCACAGCATGTCCGAAAATAGACGTGTTTCGATGTTTTCGTGATTCCGGGAGAACCAGGAGTCAGAATCATGAACCATTTAAAGTTTCGGAAAGCTAATGTCGAGATCATCGACATAAATATTTTTCCAGAATTTAATTCGAATTATTTACATACTGTTAATTCTATAGAACTTCTAGGTTAGAATTTAACCATCGGTGCACAATACAAAATTTGTATGTGCCATAATTCCCAAACGAATTTGAATTCGGACGAGCCGTAAATTCTAGCATATTTTTGACGCTGAAATCTACAAGAAATCATGCATAAAAGTTGAGTTTGTGTCGGTTGACTTTTTGGTCAACAGATCGCCTCGATTTGCGTGCCATGAGACTCGAGTTGATAAAATTCAGTTTCTTTGGACAAAATTTAGAAATTAACATAAAAATAAGAATAATAAGATTAAAATCGGATTTTAGAGTAATTATTCCAGAATTATATAAATTAAAATAAATTATCTTTTGACGTGATAAATTTGTAATACATAGGCTATTTGGACTATGACTTGGACTCTGATTCATACCAGCAGCAGGACCCCAGGCAAGATACCTTGCCAAATTCTTTACAGTACTTTGCATGCTATTTATATTTCTGTTTATTTATTTCATTTCTGTATAGTTCTTGCATGTGTAGTTTTTTCTCCAATCATTACTATGTATTAGATATGTTGACACACACATGGCACCTAGTATCATAGAGGACAATCATTAGGCGTATGGGCTTTAACCACTCTGGTAACACCGTAGTCACTAGCACGCACTATGGTGGGTCGTGTCCGATGGTCGCTACCCCCGAGGTATGTCGATTGATGGAGTTCGATGGTCGCTACCCTCGAGGTATGACGGCTGATGATGTTCATGGACGAGTGCATGAGTTATGAGGCTTAGATCGAGTAGACTACCCTTGCCCATACGTCGAAAAGTTGTCCTCATTTGCATTCATATAGATTGTCTTGTACAGCGTACTTATTTATTTTCAAACCATATGCATGTTTACTGTATTCAAATTGGCTCGTATTTTCTGTATCTTGTTACGTCCCTCTGAGGACCTGGTCTGCTGCCAGGTGTATCTTTTCTTGAGTATTTGCAGGAGCGCAGATTTGGATGGTTACATGTGATCCGAGGATGTCTTCTCTTCGAGCTGTGATGGATAGTTGGTATTCTTATATTGTGTTGTGGTATTGTACTCATATTGTATTTGCTCTTATATTCGAGTTGGTAGTGGATTTGTTTCCATCCAACTATCATCCTTAGATACTTCTTATTGAGATCTAGTTTCATAGATACTAGTTATTTATTTCTATATGATTTTGGTGGATGAGATTTAGATTTTACCCTGTGACTTGTATTACATTTTATACCACTCGTGGATTTTATATTCATATTACAGCGTACGTATGGATTTGGTTTCCATATATTGGAGTTGTCATATCCATGCGGCTGGCATGCTTACATGTCCTAGTCCTACGTATTTTTGGGACTGGGGCGTGACAAGTTCTATGCGCAGGAGGATAGATTTTTCTTTGTAAAGTTTGGCAGAAAGGAGGACGTCGAACGTGTACTATAGGGTGGTTCATGGACATTTTTGAACGAGATCTCCTACATATAGCGCCTGTATGGGTTTATTTTCTCGGTTTCCCAATTCTATATTGGAATACCTTAAAGCTGGCTAGCTTTATTGGGAAACCAATCAAAGAAGATAAGGTTACGAATACGCGATCTAGGTTACTATATGATAGGGTATTTGTCGAGATAAAGGAAAGTAATGTGTTTCCACGCATCCTTGAGTATGAGTCACTGACAGGGGAGGTGTGTACGCAATAGGTAAAATATAAATAGGTTTCGCCTGTGTGAAAATGGTACAAATGCTTCGGGCATTTAAGCCAACATTGTAAATCATCAGAGGAGATGGTGGATGATCGTGCAGACCCAACCAAGAGGGAGATAAATAGAAATAAGGAAGGAAGGAGTAATACATCAGGGGCTTCCCTGCCTACTCAGGGGATGGAGAAATGCTCTCAACTAAAGGATTGTGGCATGGATAGATGTTGTGGGATGGAAATAGCTATAGTGTTGTCGAGTCTATAAGTTGATAACTGAGTGATTGACAGTGAGGTGGAGGAGGACGATTGTTTTTCCTCACAAGATGGGGTTTTCTAGACTTTCAGAGCGACCTTGGGATTGGAAGGTGATAGGGGGAACGACCTTGCCTTAGTCCAAATAAGCCAACCCCGAGTTGGCCCTATATTATTCCAGGCATTGAAGGAAGCTACGACATGAATGATGACACACAAGAAGGTATCCATGGGTGGTAAAGTGAATAGAAGTGACACAAAAAACCTTGGTTGAGAGTTATAGCAGTAATAAACATGCGGGTGAAACTCAGGAGAATGAAAGCAGCGCTTAGTTGACAAATGAGAAAGATGTTTTGGTCAAGGACAACCCAACATGGATGGCACTGCTGCAGAGTAAAGCAACCATATATATTGGAAGGCCGGATAAAGTAGATATACAGGAGTCGAAACCTGGTAATCACCCAGATACCATGTCTATTGATGTATATGGAGACATTTAAATTGATTATTGTCTATGATAGGATGGAATGTTCGTGGAGCATTCTCGATTTGTCGCTGAAGGAGATTAAAGAGGTATTGAGAAGGGGCAGTGTTCTATCAATGCACTGCATGAGACTAAAATCAAATTCGAACGTATCTTGATTCGGAGAACCCCGATGCATTGGATGCAAGTGAATAATCTTTACTTGTGCCATATGGGTAGGATATGGGTACGATGGGACAAATGCATCTGGGATAGTCAGGTCCTACTGGTTTCAGAACAAGTTATCGTGATCTTTTTCACTAATAAAGGAGGTCTTTAATTTATTTTTTATGCGGTGTATGGGCACTATGATAGAAAATATAGGAAGAGACTCTAGCGTGATATCCTACGACTTAGTGTTATGGCTGAGTCGACGTGGAAGTTGCCAATGGTGGCTATGGAAGATTTCAATAAAATACTATATAGGCATGAAATAATTATGGGACGGAGGGTTCCAGACGTCATCTTACATGACTTCCAGTATTGCTTGTTACAGTTGGATCTACGTAGACTAGACATGAATGACCATATTTGGACATGGAATAATAAGACAGTTTAGAACCGAGTGGCATGCCAATTAGATCATGCATTAAGGAATAGGTACTGGTTTGACAAATTCCCTAGTATAGTGGGGAAGGGGTTGGCATCATGAAATAGTGACCATTCTCCGATAAGGGTATGTCAGTCAGACAATCGAGCCTGTTCAAATAAAATAATGTGTGGCATCTCCTTAAGGGATATTTGGAAGTGGTCAATCCGGGACCTCACATGGAGGTAAATGGGAACCCATAGTTTTAGATTACTCAGTGCCTGAAGCAGGTAAAATCATGACTAAAAGCATAGAGTAGCAACAAGCCTATAGTAAAAATGGGGATTAAGAAGGAGGAGCTCAAGGAGATTCAGTCCAATTTATAGTCGGATGCGATAAACCCGGATCTGGCTACTAGGGAGCGGGAGATAATTTGGGAGGTTGGGGTCTTGCGTACATTCGAGAAGATTCAGATGGCTCAAAGGACAAAGGGCTCTTGGCTCAGGGAAGGAGACAAGTGTATAAAAAAAAATATGATGTGGTTCGAGCATGGCAGAATCAGAACAATATCAGCAATCTTATTGATATGGATGGCGTGGAAGTCACGGCTCCAACGGGCATCCAATCAGAGGCAGTCAGTTATTATTTTGCCTTATACTACCAAAATTATTATTTATCTGTTTTCCCTGATATTGTATGTAAGAGGATTGTTATGGAGGCTGGCAACCATGCCTTGATTGTCCATGTGTCGATAGAGGAGGTAGAGGATATTATGAAAACAACTGACCTAGATAGATCTCCTCGCTCATATAGGTTTGGTAGTAAGTTTTATAAATTGCACTGGATAGAGCTGAAAGATGTGGTGCTGGAGACGATCCAAGATTTTTTCACATATGGCAGACTACTTTAGGAAATGAACCATACCTTCCTCACGCTCGTTCCAAAGAAAGAGCGGGCCAAAGCGCTCACAGATTTCAGGCCGATTGCATGTTGTAATTATTTGTACAAGATAATTACTCATCTTATGTGCCGCTGGATGGAGAGAGTAATGCAATGTTTGGTGTCAAAGAACCAAGTGGCATTTATTAAAAGGAGATCTATTACAGAGAATAGTCTACATGGACATGAGATGATACATGAATTTAACAAACCTCGCGATCAAAAAAATTGCATCAAACTTGATTTGCGGAAGGCGTATGATACGGTGAGCTGAGATTTTCTATGTCATATTATGAAGGCTATTGAGTTTGCCAACACTTGGGTGGACCATGTTCGTGAGTGCATTATGACGCCTTCCTTCTCGGTACTCATCAAGGTCAGTCGCATAGTTACTTCAGTAGTAATTGTAGAAGCATAAAAAAATCTAAGTCAATGCGCCTCAAAAAACTATGCACCCAAGAAATGAATAACTTGATTTAGTGAAGTCATGTTGGACCCAAGTATTAGAATGCTATGTGCCATGAATCCCATATGGAATCCAAACCAAAACAAAGAAAGGTCTTTGTCTATGTAGGAAATAACTCAACCGCATACGTTACTCTAACACAACATTAATTGCTCTGGATACTTCGTAATCTGTGCAAGCAACGATTATGTGACAAACGTCAGTGCTTACGTCTTCGGTAATATTACCATTTTTCAGTATACAACTATGAAGTGCCACCTGTATATGACAAATTTCCTGATGCGACAAGAAGTAGTGATCTCCCTAAGCGGCATCATTCGTTCCTCTATGCGGCATAGTCTTATATGGCAAACCATTTCCATCATCCAACATGGCAGAGCATTGATTATGCGGTAGAACAGTTATGAAGTTGAGAATATTATGGGCATTTAAGTGTTTATATGTTTCAAATCATTGATGGCATATACGCTATAAATGACAATGAGCATTATAAATACGAATTTTGAATCAGTGTAACATATCCCATGTGTCAAGTCGATCGGATTATGTGCATACGTTAAAAACTGAGTTATGCACCTCATCAATCATAAAAGCCTATGCAGCAAGCCAAAAACCTTATGCACTGAAGCTAGAAAGCAGTGACTTTTCAAATTTTGGTGCATTACCGTTACAGTGTGAATGGCTATAAATAGCAGAGATATGTGCTTCCCAAACCCATCGAAAGCTGAGTATTTTAAGCCAAATTGCTTCCCTCCTTGCCAATGAGCCAAGAGCATATTTTTTCCAATCTTTATATTCGGGTAGTCAATGGAGTAAAGAAGTCGACTGTAGACTTGATCTCCATCGCTACTCACCCCAGATCTTTTGTATTTAGGATTCTTTTGTACTGTAAATTAAATTTCTAAAATAAAAGTTAGTAAAACTTTTGTTAATGGAAACAAATAGTGACTCTGCTGGGGTCCTCCTTTTTTACTTATGAGAATGTAGTGGCACAATCTGACGCTACTAAGATTGGAATGACTCAAAAGATATTGGTCATGCAATTCGACCAACAGGCCTATAAAAATATGCTCTCGGGAGAAGACTCAACTCCCTCACCATAAGCCATGAAGCAGAAGAAAACTCTCAAAGTTTGGTTGCCCAAAGTTCATTACACATATCCTGCTAGTGTTGCAAAAGATATGGCCAAGGGAAAAGAATTGCTGAAGAACGTATTTTTGTTTCAGAAGACTTTTTGGCAGGCCTGAAGCCTATGAAAAGACAAACACTGAAGTTTGGATTATAGGGGTACGTGCTAAAAATCTAAAGATTGCTGAAGACATGCCCCCTATGAGAGTGATAGCTTCCACAGAAACTATCTACTAAGATTTTCTGGTTGCGCATAGTCAGAAGAAGAAAAAGCACCAGTCTAATGAGAAGAAGAATCAGAGTGCCCAACACTTAAGTATTGGCAAAGAAAAATACTACGATGCCAATGACTTAGATGTTCGTTCCTCTAACTAGTCTATGCACACCAAGCAGAATGGGAAGAAGAAGAAGTCCAAGGGGATGAACAGTGATGACTCCCAAACCATGCGCATTAAGAATGCAATGCCTCCATGCGCCAATGATCATAAGGCTTGACCTACCTCCCTAAAGAATTTGCGTATGCGACAAGGGAAATATTCTGTATTCAACAGACTTTTTTGCTCTATGCGGCCACTCTCATCTGGCTCTGAACTGGACTCTCTGTATTATGTGCCGTAGGGCGCTAAGTCACAGAAATCTAGGAAGACTTGGGTTATGCGCGCTAAAGATTATGCGCCACATCGAAAGTCTTTTACCAATGACCTATGCAGCAGGCTTGTCCACATACAAGGTTAGAAAGCACTAATTTTCACCACAAATCCATGCCAGGAATCGGTACATGCGCATACAAGGGTTTTAAAGGTAAATTTTCCGTCTTCTGACTTGCATGACGTACAAACGCAAGATGAGGGAAATTACTGCTCACATAAAATGCCTCCACCAGGGCATTAATGTGCAAGCATAATCATCAACTGCTGTTGTTCGAAAGTAGCAGAAACTCCAGTAAGGTAGTCCTTGTTTCAACGACTGTGTTGAATACTACCAAACATCTGGGAAAGCAGGTTCCAAGTAGTGACGAAAGCAAAGACGAGTTTCCCTTCGCCTCATGTTATTCATCTTGGAGGTCTCCTTCTAATCAGAAAAAGAAGAAGTCTCCAAATGAGCGTCAATCCAACCCTCAAGTTAGTGCACC
The DNA here is from genome assembly GCA_036927795.1 of Iris macrosiphon. Classification (NCBI taxonomy): domain Eukaryota; kingdom Viridiplantae; phylum Streptophyta; class Magnoliopsida; order Asparagales; family Iridaceae; genus Iris; species Iris macrosiphon. Next base: position 54,268,342 of record JAYESA010000011.1, read on the forward strand.
AAGAAGCCAAACGAGGGTGCCAACTTCAGCTCTATTATCACAATGATCATGTTCCATTGATGGCGTTTACCAACACACTCTTCAAAGATTGAGGCCTTTATCTCAAGATCCTGGACCTCAAGCAGGGGGTAATCTTCCACCAACACCCGATGCGGCACTGTAAACCCGGAGTAGCAATCCTCCTTTGGTCCACGTAAATCCAACGTTCCAAGAAGACAAGGTATCTTACGGAACTGGGGACAATATGTGTAAACTCTCTCACCCAAAATAGGTATTTTGTGTATATTTTATATTATAATATTTATTATAGATGTTGAATTTATTTAGAGTATTCTCTTATTTAATTAAAAAATAAATTTTTTAGTATATTTACTTATATAAATATTTATTTAGAATTATTTTTAGGCTATTTTAGATTATTGAGATTTTTCCATAATTTTTAGTTAATTAAAAACTAGTAACACTAATTTTCTAGGACTTTGAAGAATTTATTTTATGTTCAAAATTAATTAAAAATATTCAAAATTTTATTTTAGGTTCTAAATAGTCAGATATATTTTCTAGAATTTTCTGGGAATTTTCTGAATAATTTTAGTATTTATTGGGAGTTATTTAGACTAATAACTAATTTTTAGGACTTGTAGAATTTATTTTGCAATCCCAGGAATATAGAATGGACCCACGTTATTTTCTAGGGTTTATAATATTATTATATATTTTATGGAATTATTTCATACTTTTTGGAATAATGTTATTATTTATTTTTAGTTAAATGGATAAACTAATGTTTAGAGCTTCTCCTAATTATAGTAGTAAAATTATGAATATAAAATTATTCCAAATATTTTTCTAGGGTTTATAGGTTTAAAATATATTTTATGTAATTTTTCCAGATTTTTATGATTATTTTTAATATTTATTTGGAGTTATTTAGATTTAAAATGACTTAAATAAGGTTTTGATAAAGGCAAATCAAAAACAAATAATATAACAAAAACCATCCAATCAGATTCTGACACGTGTCAGCCTATAAATATCCATTCAGCCGTAGGTATATCCCTATATATATATATTATTATAACCCTAATTATCCTATTATTTTAGAGAGAGAGATTTTGGAGAATTGCCATCTAGGGTTCCTTCATCTTCCACAAGCCATTGCGCATAGCTCCGGATTCCAAACGAGGCCTAGTTTCTTGAGTTAGAAAGATATTGAGGTTAGATTTCTGACTATATAATTTATTTTACTAAATTATGAGTATTAAATTCTAGAAAATTCGTAGAGCACAGCATGTCCGAAAATAGACGTGTTTTAATATTTTTGCGATTCTAGGAGAACCAGAAATCAGAATCATGAACTGTTTAAAGTTTCGGAAATCTAATATCGAGATCATTGACATATGTTTTTCCCAGAATTTAATTTGAAGTATTTATATACTGTTAATTCTGTAGAACTTCTAGGTTAGAATTTAACCATCGGTGCACAATACAAAATTTGTATGTGCCATAATTCCCAAACGAATTTGAATTCGGACGAGCCATAAATTCTAGCATATTTTTGACGCTAAAATATACAGGAAATCATGCATGAAAGTTGAGTTTGTGTCGGTTGACTTTTCGGTCAACAGATCGCCTCGATTTGCGTGCCATGAGTCTCTAGTTGATAAAATTTAGTTTTTTGGACAAAATTTAGGAATTAACATAAAAATCAGAATAATAAGATTAAAATAGGATTTTAGAGTAATTATTCCAGAATTAAATAAATTAAAATAAATTATCTTTTAACGTGATAAATTTGTAATACATAGGCTATTTGGACTGTGACTTAGACTCTGATTCATACCAGCAGCAGGACCCCAGGCAAGATATCTTGCCAAATTGTTTACAGTATTTTGCATGCTTAGTATATTTCTGTATATTTATTGTATTTCTGTTTATTCTTGCATGTGTAGTTTTCTTTCAATCATTACTATGTATTAGATATGTTGACACACACATGGCACTTAGTATCATAGAGGACAATCATTAGGCGTATGGGATTTTAACCACTCTGGTAACACCGTAGTCACTAGCACGCACTATGGTGGGTCGTGTCCGATGGTCGCTACCCCAGAGGTATGTCGATTGATGGAGTCCGAGGGTCGCTACCCTAGAGGTATGTCGGCTGATGATGTCCACTGACGAGCGTGAGGTTGTGAGGATTAGATCGAGTAGCCTACCCTTGCCCATACGTCGAAAAGTTGTCCTCATTTGCATTCATATAGATGGTCTTGTACAGCGTACTTATTTATTTTCAAATAATATGCATGTTTACTGTATTCAAATTGGCTCATATTTTCTGTATCTTGTTACGTCCCTCTGAGGACCTGGTCCTCTGCGAGGTGTATCTGTTCTTGAGTAATTACAGGAGCACAGATTTGGATAATTACTTGTGTTGCGAGGATGTCTTCTCTTCGAGGCCATGGTCGTTAGCTGGTATTCCTATATTGTATTTGTTGTGTTGTACTTTTCCATTCGAGTTGGTAGTGGATTTATTTCCATCTAACTATCATCCTTAGATATTTATGTTGAGATCTAGTTATATAAATGCTGGTTATTCATTATATTTGATTTTCTGTCGATGAGATTTAGATTGTACCCTGTGACTTGTGACATATGTTTATACCACTTGTGGATTTGATATTCATATTACAGCGTACGTGTGGATTTGGTTTCCATATATTGGAGTTGCCATATCCATGCGGCTGGCATGCTTACGTGTTCCTAGTCCTATGTACTTTTGGGACTGGGACGTGACATGTTTTCGTGGTGGCCCATGTAGGTCGAGAGCATATTGTCTCGGTTACGTTACTGTACCGAGCAAGCGTGCACCTAGGACTAGAGTATAGGATCTCATCCACAATTGACTATGATTCATCTTCCTCCTATCTGTTCTATTTGAATAATTGTATCCTGCTTGATTCATGTGCTTCCCTAATAGTTCCTTGAGTATAGCCTTTTGCTGAGAATATAGGAACCCCTGTTATTAGGATGATAATTAGAGTAGCATACCTATTAAGATTACAACGAGGATATAGACACACCACTAAGTTTAGAATATCTAGTGAACCTAGAATTTCTTATCTATAGATTGGTTTACCATTATCCCTTGATGTATTATGAAGACTTAAGAGTAGTATAGATACTACTAGAGTTAGTTAGAAGCTTACCATAATGTTTGACCCTAGTATGGAGGAACCAATAAAAAACCAAAAGTGAATATTAGGACTGAACCTAACCCTCATAGTTAGATAGTATTGGAGAACTATAAACTTATATCATTGTCTTGTTATTAGTAGACAGCACCCTAGGAAGCCTAGAGGAATGCAATCAACACTTCTCCCTTGATCATACCTCGAACATTCAACTAGTATACCACTCCCCCTTGGAAAACCATGATGCTACCTAGAGCCCCTCTATTTCACATATTGTTCCTCTGTGACCTTAACGTTCGCTAATTGTGCGATGACCAAATTTACGTTCTTCTTTTCTTTATCTTCAACTCGTGCCACCTGACACTTCTAATAGTAGGCCAAGTAATTTATTTCTTTGTTAAGGACACATAGTTTGCTAGGATTATAGTTGTAATCTTGAATTTTGAAATTAAGTGCTTAGTAGTTAGAACTTGATAGTTAAGTTATTCTTGTAGATTGAGACTTGGTGCTTATCCCTTAGTTTTAAATTGCGTAACTTGTACCACACCTCAATACGAGTTATATTCCCTTGAGGCCAGTAACTGTCCCATTCTTACTATTGACACTTGCACTATGACTAAGAGTTAAGACGACCATGACCTATGTAATATAAGAGGATACCCTAACAAGTACCAAGACCCCTTCTCGAAGACCTTAACAGGAGCTTCTACGGTACCCTTAAGACTGTCACAGTATTAGTTTATTGTTTTAAGTTGGGTAGTATACCTCACAACCTAGTATCACATAGTCTTTTGACCTATTATTGAAGTGTGATTGAACAACATTAATTGTATACTAGCATAAGACGACAGTGGTTATTCAGACAATAGAAGTTAGAGGTCCTTGCCCACATTTGGTCGACTAGCGACATAGACAAGGAGTCTTTTATTATTGTTGCTTAGTTGTTTTATTTTGTGAACTTGAATTAATTTGTACCTCCTTTCATCATCATCTAGCGTACTTATATTTGCTGTACTACCTTGACTTATGCTGCTATTATAGCCTAGTTTAGCAAGCTTACTCTTTTATCGAGCTTGATCATGAGATATGTATTATTGGGGACGCCTACTAATACATTTCAGAATCAGTGTATTAAGGTCTAGCTAACCTTAGTGCGCTTGATTCGCCCTTCGTAATACTACTTTACGTGGATTGAGACATGTAGTAATTGGTAGACGAATATACTTGTCCTAGTCATGTCTGAGCGTATCGTATCGGCTATATAACTGTACTAATACGAGCATGTGAATAGAAATTACCAAAATAGGATTTCAATCCACAACTACTTTAACAATTCCTATTTGAATTCTTTAAACGCCTTGATCCCGATACTTCTATTCTATTACCTCGCCCTTGAACTCTTTATTATTGATCTCCGTCTTCCCTTATTTCGAAAAGACGAAACCTCGTACTTGGTATAAGTTTAATACACAGAGAGTACTAGATATACCCCGTAGGCCGATCACATACTTGAGGACTATTCTTTTGTAATTAAGGACATATCATATATGATATAATCGGCGTTGAAGTTTTGAGGATTGAATGACATGAGTAAATGAATTAAGAAATATTTTTCTTAAAGTATATAGCCTTCTGTGATAGATGGGTAAATTCTAAGTTGGGTAGCAGTGCATTGCTAACTTGAGAGGAATTTCTTTTAGATTGCGATCAAGTAAGATTAGATTGGGAGATTCAAGTCATTTTAATTTTGAAAAACTTTAAAAGAAGGATTAAGATAATGAGGATTTAACGAATTTTAAAATCTTGATATTGAGGACCCAATATTTATACCTTAAGTACATAATTTAAATTTTTGAGTATTGAAGGTAAAATCATCAATTTGAATTTGAAGGATAAATATATAATTTCAGACTTGAATATTGGTGGACTGCATTTAAATTATTTTTTAATTTGATGATTTAAATTAAGAATTAAAATTTGATGGTTGGACTACCTATTTAAAATATTGAGGATGTGAATGGAATTTAAAAAGTTGAAGAATACCGAAAAAAAAAATTATAAGTGAAAATAGGAATAATATTGGACTCGAATTACTTCTAGAGGAGATTATGATAGTTGGAGATCGTGAGGTAAATTTGATATGGGTTATTTAAATCTTGAAGATATTATATGGATTCAATTTAAATTTGGATATTGATGATTTGGAAAAGTGAGAAGAGATTACAATAGGTTGAATTTTGATTTGAACATTGATTATCTTAATTTTGAAGTGATCGCGATAGATTTGAATAGATTTTGTTATTCAAATTTTTGGAAGAGATTGCGATTGACGTACCTTATGTACGAATGTGAAGGATATAACAAATTATGCCTTATTTTAATTTCGAGGACAAAATTATTTTAAGTTGGGTAGATTGTAAACTCCCTCACCCAAAATAGGTATTTTGTGTATATTTTATATTATTATATTTATTATAGATGTTGAATTTATTTAGAGTATTCTCTTATTTAATTAGAAAATAAATTTTTTAGTATATTTACTTATATAAATATTTATTTAGAATTATTTTTAGGCTATTTTAGATTATTGAGATTTTTCCATAATTTTTAGTTAATTAAAAACTAGTAACACTAATTTTCTAGGACTTTGAAGAATTTAATTTATGTTCAAAATTAATTAAAAATATTCTAAAATTTTATTTTCGGTTCTAAATAGTCAGATATATTTTCTAGAATTTTCTGGGAATTTTCTGAAAAAGTTTAGTATTTATCGGGAGTTATTTAGACTAATAACTAATTTTTAGAACTTGTAGAATTTATTGTGCAATCCCAGGAATATAGAATGGACCCACATTATTTTTTAGGATTTATAATATTATTATAATTTTTTGGAATTATTTCAGAATTTTTGGAATAATGTTAGTATTTATTTTTAGTTAAATGGATAAACTAATGTTTAGAGCTTCTCCTAATTATAGTAGTAAAATTATGAATATAAAATTCTTCCAAATATTTTTCTAGTGTTTATAGGTTCAAAATATATTTTATGTAATTTTTCCATATTTTTATGATTATTTTTAATATTTATTTGGAGTTATTTAGATTTAAAATGACTTAAATAATGTTTTGATAAAGGCAAATCAAAAATAAATAATATAGCAAAAATCATCCAATCAGATTCTGACACGTGTCAGCCTATAAATATCCATTCAGCCGTAGGTACATCCCTATATATATATATTATTATAACCCTAATTATCCTATTATTTTAGAGAGAGAGATTTTGGAGAATTGCCATCTAGGGTTCCTTCATCTTCCATAAGCCATTGCGCATAGCTTCGGACTCCAAACGAGGCCTAGTTTCTTGCGTTAGAAAGATATTGAGGTTAGCTTTCTGATTATATAATTTATTTTACTAAATTATGAGTATTAAATTCTGGAAAATTCGTAGAGCACAGCATGTCCAAAAATAGACGTGTTTCAATATTTTTGCGATTCCGGGAGAACCAGGAATCAGAATCATGAACCGTTTAAAGTTTCGGAAATCTAATATCGAGATCATTGACATATGTTTTTCCCAGAATTTAATTCGAAGTATTTATATACTGTTAATTCTGTAGAACTTCTAGGTTAGAATTTAACCATCGGTGCACAATACAAAATTTGTATGTGCCATAATTCCCAAACGAATTTGAATTCGGACGAGCCGTAAATTCCAGCATATTTTTGACGCTAAAATATATAAGAAATCATGCATGAAAGTTGAGTTTGTGTCTGTTGACTTTTCGGTCAACAGATCGCCTCGATTTGCGTGCCATGAGTCTCGAGTTGATAAAATTCAGTTTCTTTGGACAAAATTTAGGAATTAACATAAAAATCAGAATAATAAGATTAAAATAGGATTTTAGAGTAATTATTCCAGAATTAAATAAATTAAAATAAATTATCTTTTGACGTGATAAATTTGTAATACATAGGCTATTTGGACTGTGACTTGGACTCTGATTCATACCAGCAGCAGGACCCCAGGCAAGATACCTTGCCAAATTGTTTACAGTATTTTACATGCTTAGTATATTTCTGTATATTTATTATATTTCTGTTTATTCTTGCATGTGTAGTTTTCTTTCAATCATTACTATATATTAGATATGTTGACACACACATGGCACTTAGTATCATAGAGGACAATCATTAGGCGTATGGGCTTTTAACCACTCTGGTAACACCGTAGTCACTAGCACGCACTATGGTGGGTCGTGTCCGATGGTCGCTACCCCAGAGGTATGTCGATTGATAGAGTCCGAGGGTCGCTACCCCAGAGGTATGTCGGCTGATGATGTCCACTGACGAGCGTGAGGTTGTGAGGATTAGATCGAGTAGCCTACCCTTGCCCATACGTCGAAAAGTTGTCCTTATTTGCATTCATATAGATGGTCTTGTACAGCGTACTTATTTATTTTCAAATAATATGCATGTTTACTATATTCAAATTGGCTCGTATTTTCTGTATCTTATTACGTCCCTCTGAGGACCTGGTCCTCTGCCAGGTGTATCTGTTCTTGAGTAATTGCAGGAGCGCAGATTTGGATGATTACTTGTGTTGCGAGGATATCTTCTCTTCGAGGCCATGATCGTTAGCTGGTATTCCTATATTGTATTTGTTGTGTTATACTTTTCCATTCGAGTTGGTAGTGGATTTGTTTCCATCCAACTATCATCCTTAGATATTTATGTTGAGATCTAGTTATATAAATGCTGGTTATTCATTATATTTGATTTTCTGTCAATGAGATTTAGATTGTACCCTGTGACTTGTGACATATGTTTATACCACTTGTGGATTTGATATTCATATTACAGCGTACGTGTGGATTTGGTTTCTATATATTGGAGTTGCCATATCTATGCGACTGGCATGCTTACGTGTTCCTAGTCCTATGTACTTTTGGGACTGGGGCGTGACAATATGTCAGAGGGTAGTATCCCTCTGCAAACCATAACAACAAGCGAAGCTTCAGATGCTGAGGGTAGAAATTTCCCTGATTCTGAGGATGATGCAAAAATGACAACTTTTCCCGAGGATGGTGTGCATCAGGAATTAGAAGCGAAAAGTGCAGGCTCTATGCCCCATCTAGTAATCCTCACACAATACCGATATATATACTGCAGTAGTAACAATGAAGAAGGCAGCATCGATCACCAGCGTCTTGATGCCTTAGAAACGATGGTTCCAGAAATGAACCAGACGTTAAATGAAATTAAGGCAGCCTTGGTTCCAATACAACTACAGGCTCTAGGACAAATAAACCAAAATTCAACAAGCAATTCAGAGGTTGTAGCACCTACTAATACTCATGTCCTTCCCAACCGTGGGGGTACCTTGCTAGTGATTCATCAGGTTCCACTAGCACTTAAACTATAATCGATTATTCTTCCACCGATTGATGATACTGAGGAGGCTATTCGAGAATTGCGCACTCGATTTGATGCCTTAAATAACCGAGAAAATCTCCAGATGCTCAGGTTAAGACAGCCTTATCCCCCTAAGTGGAATAATGTTATTGTTTACCTAAATACAAGCCATAGTCCCTGATTCCATTTGACGAAAAGAAGTCACCTGTCAATTCATGGACTACTTTGAATCTATGATAGGGCATTTACCATGGGATGATGCTTTGCTCACTAAGTTATTTATCGAGGCCTTAACCGATGCGGCTTTTAAATGCTTATGCGACCTCCCGTACAATTGCATTATATCTTTTGATGACCTACGATGATTTTTTTATTTCCAATTTTATGATGGAGGAATGGACATGATTATGTCAACCCTCATTGACATAGTACAGGGAAAGAAGGAGTCTTCTAATGATTTCATACAACGCTTAAGACAAACAGCTTTGAAGTTGCTTCCCGGTATCCCTGAGGCCATGCTCCATGAGTCCAAGCTTATAGACAGTTGCAGGCAAAATCAGACGTCTGAATTGAAATTATGCATAGGCATAATACAGTACAATGATTGGGCAGCTTTGATCGGAGGCGTTGATATCACTGAGAAAAATGTAGGCACCATCACACTGCTCGGGATCAAAGTGCCTAGTTCCAATGACATGGGCAAGCCTCCCCAAAACAATAATAATAATCACAATGGTAGAGGGAAGGAGGCTCTTGCCGTTAACATATCTAAAGGCTCTCCGTCATCCAAGACAAAGCCTACTAAAGAGTCAAAGCCGAAGGAGATATTCTCTTTTGACGATGATGATGTTGTTGACATTTTTAACATACCGATAAAGGGCAACAAACTCAAACTGCCTGAAATCAGACGTCATGAGGAGATGGACAAGGTCAATGACCTCAAGTACTGCCTATTTCATCGATACGTGCATCATGTTACAAGATATTGCTACGTATTGAAAAGACACATCAAATAGCTAGTCAACGCTAAGGCGATTACCTTCAATTCTAACGATAGGATGATTACTGCCAATATTGTGTCACTCCAGTTCAGCAACTTAATTTTGATGGATGTCCAGGATGGTATTGTCATGATTCTGAGGGCAACATTGGAGATCGTTAATATCCCACTGGCCCATAATCAAGCTAAAGGATTTGTACCACTCACTACACCACGTGGTAAAATTATGTGGGTTCATCAGGACCTCCTCCCAGACATGGGAAAAGAATCTGAATCCTAGTAGAAGTAGAGGAAGAAAAAAAAGAACATGACCAACAAGATCCATGGTGTGAAGAACCACATAACATGTCATATGCTCCTTGAGGACATCATCGACGAAGCCTTATCCGAAGAAACTAGGTCCAACAAAAGTTATTTATTGACATATGACCTAGTCCAGGAGGATACTATGTCCTCACCTACTGTACCTATAGCTCCGATAGCACCCAAAGTAGGTCTGTCCAATCCTACAACAATGGACAAGATAAAATAAAAGGAGACTCACTTCGACAAGTCTTTGAAGAAGAACACTCCTCCAAGGTTGGACATGCCCTACAACTTTGACTTATTGACACAGCTCGCCAATATACCCCCAAGGTTATCAATCTTCGAGCTTCTTCCTCTCTTTAAGGAGACTCGAGATGCTCTCAGCGAGGGGCTGCAACATATTGAGTCTTATTTAACTCAGATCAAGGGGTCACTTGAAGACTCTACTGCATATCCCCATTGCCATAATGTCCACACAAACTCCATATGAGACAGTGTCGATGGTTGGAACTAATGAAGGACTTTGATATGTCCTTGCAGTATCATACATGAAATGCCAACGTAGTTATTGATGCCATGAGCCGGTATCCAGTAGCTATGTATTTGACGATAGACTGGCATTTGCTAGGAGATTTACAGAGTTTGGGCATCGAGGTTGTAGTTCTTGGGGTTGAGATACAGATATTGGGTTATAAATTCTGTCAGAGTTGATGGATAAGATTAATGAGACACAGTAACAGGATGTGAGTCTAAGGAGTATCAGAGCTCAGATGTAGGCAGGATTGCTGAATGATTTCACCATTGTAGAGGATAGTTCTTTTAGGTATGGTGCTCGGTTGTGTGTGTCGAGTGGTGATCTGCAAGAGGAGGTTTTACAGGAAGCACATTGTTCTCAGTATTTTATACATCTTGGTGCTAACAAGATGTAAGATCTGAGAGAGCATGTGTGGTGGTATGTCATAAAGCGGGAGGTGGCACGTTTTGTATCCAGATGCCTGGTGTGTCAGTAGGTCAAGACAGAGATGTAGAGACCAGTAGGATTATTTCAGCCATTACTGATTGCAGAGTGGAAATGGTAACATATCACTATGGATTTTGTTTTTTGACTTCTATGTTCTCTAGGAGGTAAAGTCGTAATTTGGGTCATCGTTGATAGGTTAACCAAATTGGTCGACTTTTTGCCATTCAAAGTGGGTTTGCCTACGGAGAAGCTTGCTGAGATGTATATGAGAAATATCGTCAGGTTGCACGGGATTCCAGTGAGTATAGTCTCGCATTGGAATAGCAGATTTATATCATATTTTTGGAGAAGATTATGGGCTAGCTTGGGTACTCAACTCAAGTTTAGTACCGCTTACCACTCTCAGACGGATAGACAGTCAAATAGGATTATTAAAACATGCGATGATATGCTCCACACCTATGTATTGGATTTTAGGGGATCGTGGGAGGACCATCTCCCTTTGGTAAAGTTTGTATATAACAACAACTACCTGGCCAGTATAGAGATGTTACCTTTTGAGGCTCTATATGGTCAGAGATGTCATACTCCATTGTCTTGGGACGATGTATGTGAGGGAACTTTATTTGGGCCTAAGATGGATGTTGATACTGTAAAAAGGTAAAGCTGATCACAAAGACTTCATGTGGTGTAGGACAAATAGAGGCATTAAGCCGATAGCCATTGGAGGTCGTTAGAGTTTGAGGTATAGAATTTTCTTGTGTTTATGATTGTTTATGTTTTAGATTGTGTATTAAGATATTATTTTATTTTAGATTGGCGATCTGGTGTTCCTGAAGAATTCTCTGACACGGGACACGATTCGCTTCGGTGGAGGTGGTAAGCGTAGTCCAAGGTTCATCGGACCTTTTGGTATTCTTGAGAAGGTCGGTGTTATGGCCTACCCACTAGACTTATCGCCTATATTGGAAAGAGGGATAACATGTTCCATGTGTCCCAGCTAAGATAGTACGTGGCAGATCCTAGCCATGTATTGGAACACTCAGAGATTGAGGTAGGACCTAGTTTCAGTTATCCGTAGCAGCCGCTAGAGATTTTGGATAGTAGGGAGAAGGTGTTAAGTAACAAGATGATTCCTTTGGTTCATGTCACGTGGAGGCATCACTTTCAGGGTGAGTCTACCTGGGAGTGGAAGATGAGATGAGCGAGCGATACCCTTATCTCTTAGAGCCGTGAGTTATCTTTCTTTCTTATTGTGCTTGTTCTATTTCAGTGCTTCTTTGTCTTTAATTTCGATAACAAAATTATTTTAAGGAGGATAGACTTTTAACCACCTAAAATTATGACTATGGGTACTTTTGTAATGTTGCTAGTAGTTGCAAATTATATAGTTATGATTAATTAAGTAGATTATTTAGAATTAATTAGTGTTAGTTGTCATTGATAGAATATTCTCTTGTAGAATGGTTAGATACCCTCCCATAACTAATTAGATTCCTTCCTAACCAAAAGATTTCATTCATGACAAATCTAGAAACCAAATTAGCAGAAGGAGAGGACAAACTTGATATTGTATCATCACCAATCCCCACATATAGTGGTCGGCCCTAATAAGGGAATAAATAATTTATTTTTACTTTATTTTACTCCTTCTTCCTTCCAAAGTTTTTTCTTTCCCAAGTCATTCCAATTTCTACCAATTTTTACTCCAAACCTCTCTATTCCACTCATTCTCATCATCATAGAGGCCTAGAGCATTATAGCACCAAAATGACCATTTGAGAGGAGCTAAGATAGGAGGATCGTGTCCAATTCACCCTCCTTGTATCTAATTTGGCAGATTTTTATTGGGATCCAACTCCAAATAGGTAAATTTATTTTTTCTGCCAATTTTTATGTTAGAAATCCAATTTGATCCCCCTACATGTATTTTTCTAGGCTATTTGGTAGAATTACGAATTTGTGTCCACCAAATATTTGTGTGGTGTTCCTATGAGAAATTTGGTGTATATTTGGATTTGTTTTTGTGTCCTAGTATCCATAATTTGATACTTAGAGTTCATATCATGATACACCATGATATGTGTAGGTGGATTTGGTAATTTGGGTGTATTGGTGATATTTTTTGTTAATTACTCTTTATTGCACTATATTTAACTATCCTAGCTATATTCATGTTAGATTTCATATATAATTGATGTTTCATATTATTTTGGGTTGGTATCATAGTGGTGGTGTTGGAATAGGGTATCATAGAGTATCTTGGTACCATGGTGTAGTATGATGTTAGAGTGTGCTCTAGGTGTTTGATGTTCGGTTGTGAAGGTTGTGGTTGTGTTTGTTGAGAGTGTGGTAGAGAGCTAGTATTTGTTTGTAGTATTTGTGTGTGTGTGTGAGCTTGAGTATGTTGGTAGGAGTGTATCAGTTAGTGAGGATGTGCTTCCAGTGTGCATCTGTAGGAAGAGGTAGCAGATGTAGTTGCATCTCAAGCAGCAAGCTATGCAGCTGCTCGGAACTGCATTTGACTACACCAAATAGGAGCAGTAACAGCAGCTATAGCTGCAGTATTCTGCAGCAGTTGTAACTTACTACAACATAGCAGCAGGCCAGCAAGCCTTAGTAGAGGCACAACAACAGTTTTTTGCTGCTTGACCAGCAATTTTAGACCTGAGTACAAGAGTTGCTGCATGATAGCTAGTAGAGATTAGGGAGGGAGCTTCTGTTCAGCAAGCAGCACTTACGGCCAGGTTCACTGCAGTAATGTAGTAGTAAAGAGTAACAACAACAACTAGGTAGTGACTTTGAGGTGCACAAGTTTGACACAGTGCACTAGTGTCAAAGGCATGTGTAGGGGTTTGAGGCTTAGTGATGTAGTGATGTAGTGTAGGTATATGAGCAGTGTTGTGTTTGATTTTGGTGTAGGCTCTAGTGTATGTGAAGATAAGTGTTAGTTTTAAGTGAGGAAGTGTAGTGCTAGTATGGAGGGTATCCTAGGTAGATGTCAATAAGTGTGATACACGAGTCTGAGTGTTAGGTAGTAGGAACACCTTGGTATCCATAAAATAGTGTGGTACCATGGTACCCATGTACCAAATGAGTAGGGTGAGTTAGGTAAGTTGAGAGTGTGTGTATCCTAGTAGTGTAAGGTATTGGTATTTGAAGATACCAAGGTATGCGTTAAAATAGGGTAGTATCTTGGATACGAGGTAAGTGTCTAGGATATAAGCAAGGTATTGGGTATTGGTCTAGGTAATAGTGAGATATTAGGATACGAGTCATGGTATTGTGTAATAAGCTAAGGTATTGTGAGTTATTAGTATATATGAGTCTAGATAATAATATATATAGTGTATGAGACCTAGAATACCCATACCTATTTGTTATGACCTAGAAAATCTAGAAATAGCTAGTATTAGCTAATATAACTACATAGGTCAACTAAATAGGTATTTGAGAACCCAAAATTAGGTATTAATCTAGTTTTACCCAATTGACCTAGAAACCTAAATTAAGGCTAGTTAAGCTTGTTTATGATTCCATACCACCTATTGACATAGAAATTCATGTATAGGTCACTTGGATTCCAGTTCAGACACTAATTTTTGTTCAGAGCACCGGACCACAAGGGAGTACATTCTTCGATTTATTTTTACTTGATAGATTCTATGTTACATGTTTATAGTGATGTTGTACTTGAAACATGACACAATGGTATACTGATTGGTATATCTTCGATCACCATCATGAGATGTTGCTTTTCAAGGTTTAGACCTTGTGCTTGTATTGATATTAGACTGTAAACCCCCTCATTTTTTTAAAATCATTTATAACTAGTATAGTAATTGTTATCAGAAGTAAATTTAGGAATTAACTTTACATACAATTATAGCTTAGTTATAATTTTGCTACTGTTATTATTATTATTATTATTATTATTATTATTATTATTATTATTATTATTATTATTAGAATTATAGTTTGAAGGGTTAGCATTAGAATCTTTCCATACGTTTATAACTATAGTCATGGTCGACCCTGGCCCAGGGCAGCCAGGGCGACCGCCCCGGGCCCCATGGGCCAGGAGGGCCAAAATTTTCTTTTATCTTTAAATATATAAATAATTTTGTATCAAAAATAGAACTAGTATTTACCATGGGCCAATCTTATCACAAAGCACTTCTTATCATAAAGCAATTGTAGTGTAGTGGTTATTACATTAGACTTGCACAAAAGAGGTTCCTAGTTTAAATATTGATGGAGGCATATTTTTTATTTTACTTTTGTTTTATTATTTTTACATTATGTATGGGACCTCATTTTGAAAGTTTGCCCCGGGCCCCCATTAGCTCAGGATCGGCCCTGACTATAGTATAATTATTTTACTATTTGTGTTAGTTTTAATATAAGTGTCTTTCTTTATCATTGGAAATGGTTTATAATTATATATTTATAGTATAGGCCAAACCCTAAGTTTCAAACCAAGTTTATATATATATATATATATATATATATATAGTTTGGTGGGCCAATGATTAAAATAAGTTGGTGGCAAGGATATGTGGACTGAAAATGGGTAAGAAAATGCAAGGAGCTATAAGAGTGAAGAAGAATTTTTTTTTTCTTCTTCACTCTTATAACTCCTTGCATTTTCTTACCCATTTTCAGCCTACATATCCTTTGCCACCAACTTGTTTTAATCATTGGCCCCCCAACCTTATCTATTATTACACCATTATTATTGTTGTTGTTTTGTATTTTTGGACCCATTGATATAGACCTTCCCCCATTTATCTGCTCTGACCCATTTTTAGCCATTTGAAAAACCTCTGCAACCGCTGAGATTATCCCTAGTACAACGAATCTGGGTCAGACGGATTCACTCTGCACCCGACTTTTCTCTCCCCACCCGTTTCTCTACTTTAGACTAAAGATAGTACGATGTGCGTTCTACATGTCGCAGACACGCCGGTACGAACGAAGACCCCTCCCCAGCTCAAGACAAATCCACTCGCTCTTTCATCTCTCCATATAAGCCTCGCCAAACCCTTCATTCCGAAAATCCAACCCTAACTGCCTTCAAGGTTTCAACCTTTCGTCTTGACTAGATAGAGAGAATGGGCCCTATCTTGGTGAGCTTTCGGCTGTTCGTTGAACAGTTCGGCCGTTGGAGACTTCGATTGTCGGGAGGATTTCTCCGCGAGGCAGGCTATTGCGGTATAACTCGACTGACACCGGTGGTTCCCTTTCACATGTCGTTCAGTCGAGAGACGGTGTCAGATGACGTCTCGCGGAGGCTGACGAGCACGTGGCTACATTCGCGCGTCGAGTTCGACTTCCAAAGAACGAAAATAATAAAATCAATCAAAAAGTCGATGCGAATACGAAGTCCAAAGAAAGAAAATAATAAAATCCATCGAAACTATTCTAGAAAACACAATCATAAAATTAATACGAAAGTAGCAAAGCAACATCAAAAATAAACAATGAAAACCAACGCAAAGGAAAGGTCTCTCATGACTCTGCGGCTGAGTCATTCGTTGAGACACGATCCACTAAATATGGAACTTGATTTCAAAAAAACCAATCCATAATAAGAAAATTCTCTTAATTCAATATGTCCCGATCAACCGATATCGATATTTTTTCTTGGCCGCGCTCCCCGCATCGGGGGAACCGAGCACTACAAATAGGGAGTTTTTATGTCGCATATTGCTTGTTATGGGTTTTAGTACAATATGGGATGACAGAGTTTGGGAGTACATCTCCACTCCTACCTTCTCAGTATTTATCAGGGGGCATCCATATGGATTCATTCGGAGCAACCGGGGCCTAAGACAGGGGTACCCACTATCGCCATACCTCTTTACCCTGGTGATGGAGTACTTCACATGTATGATGGATGTAGTAGTACATCGACGTGTTATCCATTATTCAAACATGTGACCCCACATCTCTCCTACTTGATATATGCAAAGTCGATACGAATGCGAAGTCGATACGAATGCAAAGTCTCGACCTCCTCCTCTTGGTAACTCCCTTTCCCTCCTTCCTGGCATGGCAAGTCTTGTAGGCATAGATTTTGATATGTTCTTCTTCTTTTAATATATTACATTTATGGGTTCATACTTTGATCATTAATGAAAGAGATTGTTAGTAAGCAAAAGGTTCTGTATGTGACTCAACATCCTTTCACCTATGTCTAATAACTGTGCTTGCAGTTCATTGTGTTGGGTATGCTCTGATACCAATTTGTTTGGGATGGAGATAACCTTCCTACACACAGTACGGAAGCAAGCGGAAGCTTGTTGGATTGGAAGTGAACTATCACGCTGAAAGCGGAAGCTACAAAAAAGAAAATAAAAATACCGAACACCAGAGTTTTAAGGTTTGGCTATGTGTCTACGTCCTCGGACAATTATAGATTTTTACTTTCTCCACTAAGAATAGTGGAATTACAAATTACAATTACTCTCTTGGATTCACTCAAAAGGCGCACAAACTTTCATACAAAAGTATGGACACACTTTGGTGAAGCACCCGAGGAAGAAGTACCGCCCAGATGAACACCACTAACAAGAAGCACCAAGAGCACCACTACTAGGAGCCCCGAAACACCTCTTATTCACCTCCTTATATAGCTGCATAGGAGGTAGAAGCTTCCCCTCTAAGATTGTTTCATCCAAGGTTTATTAACCTTTGGAATTCCAAAAGTTTTTAGAATTTCTCCAAGGTGAATGAACCTTGGGAACAACAACATTCTCTCCAATTAAGAAGGGACAATCCATCAATTTCTCCTTTCCGACTAAAGTGGAAGGCTATATCATACCAGCTGCACTTCTACAAAAGATATACTTGTCTTTCGATAAAGACTTTATCATCATGTCTGCGTCGTTGTCATTGGTATGAATCTTCTCGATTTGAAGTTGCCACGTTACGAATCCAATGATATCTCACATCAATATACTTTGACTTTGAGTGGAAACTCGAATTCTTGCTCAAATGGATAACACTATGGCTATCACAATTAAGAACATATTCTCGTTGTTCTTGATCCAACTCCTATAGGAATCTTTTCATCCATAGTAGTTTCTTGTATTCTTCTATAGCTACGATATATTCTGCTTTTGTAGTCAACAGAGCAACATACTTCTGTAATTTTGACTGTCAAGACACAAATACCCCTAAAAGAGTAATTAAATAACCTGAAGTAGATTTTTTGGAGTTAATATCTCCTACCATATTTGCATTTGTGTACCTAATCAACTCAAGCTTGTCATTTCCAAAACACAATCTTATTTTGGAAGCACCTCTAAGATATCTCAAAATTTACTACACCGCTTTTTAACGCTCTTTACCCTGATTGGATAAGAATCTGCTAACGACACCAACAATGTGTGCCATATCAGGTCTGGTGCACACCATCATGTACATAAGACTGCCAACTGATGAGGAGTATGGCACAGATGCCATCTCTTTCTTTTCTTTGTTGCTTGTAGGATACTACCTTGAGCTGAGCAGAAAATAATTATTTAATGGAGTAGCAACTGGTAGTTCCTTGTCCATATTGAACTTCTTCAACACCTTCTCGATATAACGATCTTGTGATAATCACAGCTTCCCATTCTTTTGATCACGGGAGATATGCATATCGAAAATCTACTTTGTTGGACCTAATTCCTTTATTGCAAAGGACTTATTGAGCTCTTTCTTTAACTTGCTGATCTTGTCACTGTCAATACCTACTATCTACATATAAAAGGAGTATCAGTTCACCATCAGAGTACCGTTTGGCAAACACAATAATCAGAAGTGGTCCTTTGGTATCCTTGCTTAGTCATAAAAAGATTAAACTTCTTATATCATTGACGTAGTGCCTGTTTTACTCCATACATGGTCTTCTTTAGTTGACAAACTAAATCTTCTTTCCCTTTGAATTTGAAACCCTCTGGCTGCTTCATGTATATTTCCTCTTCAATTTCTCCATGAATGAATGTACTCTTCACATCTAGTTGTTCAAATTCTAGATTTAGACTTACAGCCAAGCTAAGCACTACTCTGATAGATGACATCTTCACCACTGGTGAGAAAATCTCTTCATAGTCAATTTCTTGCTTCTAACTAAAATCCTTCACAACTAGCCTCGCCTTGTATCTTGGTTGTAATCTATTTTCTTCTGTCTTTAGCTTATACACCCATTTTTTCTTGAGTGCTCTTCTTTCTTTTGGTAATTTTACCAAATTATAAGTGTGGTTCTTATGCAAGAACTTCATCTCATCTTGCATGGCTTCCAGCCACTCTGCCTTTTTCTCGTGTGTCATGGCTTCTTGTTAGCATTGAGGTTCTCCTGCATCTGTTTGCAATACATATTATTGTGGACTGTAGAGACTATTTGACTTCGGTTATCTGTTCGATCTTCATTGTTGAGGTTCTTCAGGAGCTTGTTCTTCTTGAATATTTTTTGGTATAGTGTCATCATAATGATTGTTCTCGACTTGATCATGGATTTCAGGTTCATTGTTCTCGACAATATCCCCCCTTTCATCATGTACCCGGGGCTGAGAAACTGGATCTAGGTCAATTGGATATTCCCTGGAGCTGTCAGCCTTTTCTTCCTTCTGAATATGTTCAATGGTTTGATCTTCAAAAAAAGTCACATCTCTGCTTCTGACAATCTTCTTATTGATAGGATCCCATAGTCTATAATCGAACTCTTCATCTCCATAGCCTAGAAAAATACATTCTTTTGATTTATCATCAAGCTTGGACCTTTTATCTTTGGGGATGTGCACGAATGCGCTACATCCAAACACCTGCAAGTATTGGTAGAACACATTTTTTTATCTCCTTAACTTGTTCGGTACATCACCATTGAGTGGAGCTGATGGAGACAAGTTGATCAAGTGAACTGTTGTCATCAATGCTTCACCCAAGAAATCCTTTGGCAGCTCGGAGTAAAATAACATGGTTCTGATCCGCTCAACGATCGTTCTTTTCATCCTTTATGCCAATCCGTTGTGCTGAAGGAATTTTGGAACCAATCTTTCATGTCTGATTCCATTATTCTTGTAATAGGTTCTAAAGTCTCACATGTACTCTCCACATTATCGGTACGAATGCACTTCAGAGTTGTGTTAATCTTACGTTCAACGGTGGCATGAAACTGCTTTAATACTTCAAAGACTTGATCTTTGATTTTGATTGCACATGCCCATACCTTACTGGAATGATCATCAATGAAGGTGACAAAGTACCTTGCACCGCCAAGAGTGTTAGTAGTCTTAGGCCCACAAACTTCAAATTAAACAACATCCAATATGTTGGGTTTTTTAGTTGCAGTCTTATAGTGAAATAAAACTCTATATTATTTTTCAGCCAAATAATCAGAGCATGGTTCAAGAGGTGTACCTTTCGATTTCAATCTGTTCAATACCTCCTTTTTGGCTAGAATTTGCAATCACTTCTCACTCATATGACATTCGCTTGTGCCATAATCCAATCGTTGATCCTGATTGGTTGATTGCTGCATTAACATGCTGATTGTTAATCTTAGCATATGTCATATAGAGTGTGTTCTCCTTCTTTCCTCTAGCTAGCACTAGAGAGCCTTTGATGATTTTTTATTTACCTCCCAAACACATTGGTGTAGCCTTCATTATCTAGTAAGCCGGTAGATATCAAGTTGAGACGCATGTCTGGAATATGTCTCACATTCTTGAGAAATAAGGAGCAGCCAACATTGTTCTTAAGAGTTATTTCTTCTTTTTTCACTATCTTGAAAACTTTTTCATTTCCCATCTTAACATTTCCAAAGTCTCCGCTTGTGTAGGATGTGAAAAATTCTTTTCTGTAAGTAACATGGAATGATGCGACAGAGTCGACAATCCAGCATGAATCTTGAGAGATTAGATTAATAATACCATCATCACAAATTATGATTATCTCACCGCATTTTGAAGTTGTGGCGATTGTGTCTTTTACTTTATTCTTCTCATTTGATTCATTTCGCTTTATTTTTTTGAGTTTTCTACATTCTCTTTTCATATGAGACACAATAAAAATATTCTATCTTTGGTTTGGAAGTGCCTTTAGAATTATCTCTAGGCCTGCCTTTGGAGTGGTCGCAGTTGTGGGATTTTCTTTGATGGTTTCTTCCCCGATTCTCAGAAACAAGGGCCTCCGACTCGGTTGATATGCCTTGTTCTTTCCGCCTCGCTTCTTCATTTAATAAATTATCCTTCACTAAGGTTGATGTAAGGACGCATTGAGGAGCGAAGTTGCTTAAGGAAACCACAAGTGTGTTCTAACTATCCGGCAATGAACTAAGTAGCAAAAGTACCAATAGCTCATCTTAAACACCTGCTTCATGGTTGAGAGTTGATTTACCAACTCTTGGAAATCACTCAAGTTTTCAGAAATACTTCGACCGTCTCTGTATTTCAGGTTCACCAAACATCGAATGAGGGACGCTTTGTTTTGAGGAGTCTTCTCGCGCTCGTACATCGATGCTAATTTTATCAATATTTGATGAGCATCAGTTTTTTTGGAAACATGGTAAAAAATGCTTTGGTCAATCCATGGACGGATCTCTCTAATAGTTTTATGATTTAGAATGGTCAAATCTTTATCAGATATATCTTCTGGCTTCTGTCTATTGCAGAGTAACACTTTGTACAGATCCTTGCAATAGAGGATATTTTCCATCCACGGCCTCCATATGGAATAGTTTGAAGATGTGAGCTTGATCATGGTTGAGGAGGTAGATGGCGATGATTTTGCCATCACGATCAACAAGCTTGTGTGTCTCTGATACCAATTGTTTGGTATGCTCTGATACCAATTTGTTGGGGATGGAAATGACCTTTCTACACACAGTGCAGAAGCAAGCGGAAGCTTGTTGGATTGGAAGTGAGCTATCATGCAAAAAATGGAAGTAATAGAAAAGAAAATAAAAATACAGAACACTAGAGGTTTAACGAGGTTCGGCTATGTGCCTACGTCCTCGGACAACTATAGATCTTTTCTTTCTCCACTAAGAATAGTGGGATTATAAAATACAACCACTCTCTTGGATTCTCTCAAGAGGCTCACAAACTCTCATACAAAAGAATGGATACACTTTGGTGAAGAAGCACCCGAGAAAGAAGAACCGTCCGGATGAGCACCACTAGCAAAAAGCACAAAGAGCACCACCACTAGGTACCCCAAAATACCTTACATTCACCTCCTTATATTGCCTCATGGGAGGTAGAAGCTTCCCTTCTAAGATTGTTTCATCCAAAGTTCATTAACCATGGAAAATTTTGAGAACTCCAAAAGTCATTAGACTTTTTCAAAGGTGAATGAACCTTGGGAACAACAACACTCTCTTCAATTAAGGTGGGACCACCCATCACTTTGGACATGAGGAATGGGAGTTAACATGTGAGCTTTAAACATAATGTGGAGTGTGTGCATGGTGTTAATGAGGAACCCACCCATTCTTGTGTGTATGGAGTGTAGGAAATCAAGCAGTAGGTTCGAATAATAAAGGGTTGTTTGTGTGTATATAGTGGCTAAAACGAGCATAACAAAAGTGCAACCGGAAGTCTATGGAGAGATGATTAATATGATAACTTAAAGGGAAAGGAGGACAGCAGCATGTGTGATGGAAATGGGATATAATTATGTTTATGGATAAGCGAAGGTTCCAATGTCTGTGCTCATAGTAGGTAGGGGTGAACATTCAGTTTATTCGATTTCAACCAAACTAAAATAGTCAAAACAAAATAAATCAAAATTCTAAAAATCTAAATCCGAAATCGATCCGAACCGAATAAGCTATTCGGTTTATTTGGTTTTTCGCTTGGCTATTGTTTAATGGATCGAACCGAAAGTTAAAATTATGGTTAAATTATATTAAAAATTATAATTTTATACATATGTTTGTTTTATTTCAAAATTATGTCTAAGTTGGACTTCAAAACATATCTATAGAATTATTCTTTTCAAAATATACACATAATTAATCACAAAATATGCATAAAATTTGGATATTTACATAATTTCATAAATTTTATTCGGATTTTGGTTTTGAACCGAAACAAAATAAGAAATTTAGTATTTTCAAAACCAAAACTGATCCGAATTTATTTTACACCGAACCGAATCTTTTATTCAATTCGGTTCGATTCGATTTTGGGTCCAAAACCGAATAATGCTTACCCCTAATAGTAGTAGTCATAACTAAAGCTAATGTTGCCATATTATAAGGGAGGAAAAGCATATGATGGTATAAATAAATGTTCTCTCTCTGTGTTGTAAGAAGCCTACTAGATATCCTGTGTTCATGTGGGAATGTAACACTTAGCTATCATGTCACAAGGTAGTGTGTGGATTTAGTCTGGAGGAGGAAGCAGTATATACAAAGTTGTGTGCCCTCTGTTTGAAAATGTTTGAGGAGTAAGAATGGGATTTTCCTTCATTGAGGAGTATAGACATGAATCATAATATATATGGAAGATTTAAGTGCATGAATTTAAACAATGGGATACCACCGTGTGCACCCAATTATGTTTAGTAAAATCATGGAGGCTATATGTTTTAAGAAGGAAGAGGATATGGTATATGGCAGTATAAAGATTGGACCAATAAATTATTGTGGGTTGATTCTCTAAATAGTACTGGTATTGGATGCTAAGAACATATATAATGGCTTTGTTATTCCTTTTGGGCCAAGCATCTCCCTTGCCCGTCCCAAGCACAGGTGTGCGCTCTAATTTAAGGGTGTGTGTTTATTTTTGGGAAAAAGGGACAGAGAAGTCAAACGAACCATAAAAGTGTATGGTTACTTAGGAACTTTTGGCTAACCCACGTGTATGGAATATACAGATGAGCCTTATGGTTATGAGCATGTAGACCCATATGTAGTAGCCAGGGTTGATCACGGTATAATATATGAATATTTGTTCTACTAGAGTACATATATACTTATGTCATCGAAAAGAGAAATAGCTATGAGTCAAGTGAGTGTAATTAGTTGGAACACATGATTAAAAATAAGTCTTGCTTTATAATTAGCTATACAACCTATTAATTAAATTTTGATTTATTACCTAGGTTTTTTGGACTCAGTGGACATGGAGGATGTACCAGACTCTCATCTTCAGCTTCCGGATTCAGACAATTGTATCTTGCCATTGTGCATTTCAATTCCTTAAACTATATGTATCTTGTTTGCATAGTATTTTGTCACCCTTGGACCGTTAATCTATACTTCGTGTCCGAGTCAGATTCTGATGCCGATGTCCATCAGTGTCGTCGAGTATCGATAGTAGAGTTTGGCATCACGATGCCATCGATGTAGCTCCATTCGGTACGTCAGGCCCTTAGGACACTTTCACCTGACACTTTCATATGACAGATTACGTACTTGATGTCCTCATAGAGACCAGAATGTATTGGTACATGGAATTGTGACTTGATACTCTTCACTATTATTTATTATGACTCGATGTTACTAGTTAAGAATTTGGTCAAGCGTATCATGGACACGATTCGTGAGGTCACATTGGAGGGGAGAACATTCACTGGACACTTGGGCTACTTTCCCTCCTAATTGTCGTTGTCTCATTCTCAGAGCTTCGGGGATTTCATAGTTGCCACAGCCATCTTGACAGGGACTATGGGGTCATTCATAGTTGTCGTTGTTTCTAGCAGTTCTCCGGGGGTACAATGTGACAGCCCGTGCGTACTAGCTTTGTTCTCAAATTGCAAATCACTGAGTCGGTTATTATAGATTTATCCCACCTTGAGTATATGTATATACCTATATATTACGATACTATTTTACTTTTTTGCATGTTGTTTGTACCTTGTTCGTCCCTCTGAGGAACTGGTTCCCTTTCAGGTTGGTAGAGTTGGTTTGCGGAGTTCATTACTAGATTATTGTTGTGTACCATTTTACTATATTCCAGTACAGGTATTTACTCTTCCGTAGTTTACGATTCATTTTTGATATTTGTATCTGCTTGATAGCCTAGTGTTTGGTAGACTCATATTATTTATTTTGAGTCTATTCGGCAAGTATGATTATTGGGTTGTAGACTGGTACTCATATTTCATTTTTCTTTATATTTTTGTCTTGTGAATTGAGTTATAAAGATAGCTACACAAAACTAGCATAACTTATACATATTCAGTTGAGTTGGAGTCTACTTGGATCCGTAGCTGGTTATTGCCAAATGGCTTAATTCTGTGTATTTTGGAACTGGGACGTGACATAAACCTTGTGCATGGTACTGGTATTTAGACCTTAATCATTGTGCATGTATTTAGACCTTGCATTATGATTCATGTGTCGTGACGTGTCATGGTTTAGATCAATTGTACTAGTCGGGAGTGAAAAAGTGCTATTTAGATATATGATCATATCCTTAAACCTTGTGGTAATGTAGACCTTGTGAGAGCTAATCATACAACTTACGTAGGATTAGCCAGATCTTATTAGACCTTGTGCAAGTTCAAAATCTGATTGCATATCGAAGTTAGTATTTCAACACACTTAGCTAGTTACAAATCTTCTCTATTTTATTACATATATGTTGTGGATGCCATGTTGATCTTATTTACCTATTCCTCTTACTTATCATGCCATGTGAACAGTTTTACTTTCCTTATCATATATTTTATTACTATTTACTGTTTTATAGTTTCTACCATGTATTGAAACTACTGTTAGAGTTATGTACTTTCTCCAATTCTGACTATAAATATTTTTAGATATTGATATGGAGGATTGGTGTCCTACCTATTATGGACCCCAGGAGGATGAGATTGCTGACATTGACCCTGTTGCTCAGGAGGAGCAGGTGCCCGTTGATGGAAAGACATAGATAGCGACAACTTAGTTAGTTAGCTAGTCCTTCCTATTTCCTACTGGATTTGTCCCCAGAAGCTATTTCATATTACTTGGATTATTACATTTGGAGATTTAGACTTGTTGGTGTTGTCATGACTTGTTCAGCCTTGACTGTGGATTTTTTCTTTATATCATATCGTGCTTTTATCTTCCTATTAGATCTTGTGATTGAGTATTTCTAGTTTATATATCATTGTTCTGCTTATGAAATTGAGATACTATTGCATGGACTGTGATTATATATTGTGATAGTCTAGACAACGTTCTATCGTCGATGCTACTGCGCTGGATGGACGTATCCACGTACTCGTGCCCCGATCATCCGGGTATGGATCGTGTCAACTATCACCCCAGATAGTATCCCATTTCGAACTTATTATCTACATTTATATTTAAGTGTGCCATGGATAATAAGTCCACTAAAGTTCTCCAGTAAAATATTTCTAAAAGAAATACAATATTATACTACGTCCATATTACTTGTAGTATAATGTTTGTACTTACAACTGTGGCAATAGAGAAATTTTATTGAAGCAGAAGAGAAATTTCTAAATATAATTTTATTGATATTCAAGATCATGAGTACATCTGATGAGATTTTTATTGATATTCACGATCGTGAGTACATATGATGGAATTTATTATATCCAAAACTTTTTCCATTAAAATATTGCCCTTCCGTGTTGTTTTTGCTACCGACACAAGTGAACTAGGTAGCAGAAAAAGCTTAACGCATTTTGGGTCATCCCTCCATCAGGCTCCTCAATAAAAATCTCATTACATGGAAGAACACATTCTGATGGATAACAAAGGAGAGAAGGGAACATGGAAGTTCAGGGGAAGCCATCCCATTACCGCCATCCAGCACCGCCGACAGAGTTTTGATTGGGATTCGACCCAAATCCTATAATCAATATCGTGGCCATATTTTGTTGGTACACCCAAAGGGTTGGGTCTAAAGATAGACATGATATTTAGGTAATGTACTCGTTCAAGACGAACAAGATGGATTATGATATCCTCCCATGCTCCATCGTAAGCAGCACAAGTCAAAATAGAGTCTGCACAAGAATGATATAATCTGTTTCCAGCAATGAAGTATTCTAAAAGAAGTAAAACTTTATGTGCATAAGAGTTAAGCGCATGGACGAAACCATGCCGTAGAGGTCTCTGAGTCGCATAACAATTTTCTTTATACGCAAATTAGTTCATGTGCATGTGGCTAGTGGCGTAGGCACATATCTTCCCAGCACATACTCATTATGAGTGGCCTAAGACAACTGCATCTATGCGAGCAAGGGAAGTTGGTTGCCATTGGTGCATGACGAAGCTCTTCAGCAATGACTATGCGCGTCAGCATGGCATCTTAGTCTGCACATGTTCTAGATGATTTCTCATCCATGCACGAGACTGTGCATTTTTATCTGTAATACAGCTGACACATTCTGATGGATAACAAAGGAGAGTTGTCCGGGCTCCATCTATACAGAGACGAGCAAAGTGTACTTCTCTAAATGGTATCCTGATAAGGAGGAGTGGGCAGAGGTGCTCGGGATTGCCAGAGGAGAGTTTCCAGTTAAATATCTTAGAATTCCTCTTTGGATTAATTATGCAAAAGAGACAGATTGCCAAAATATTATGGAAATTGCACAATGAAGAATGGAAAGATGGAAGGCGTTGACCTTGTCATTCGGAGGAAGAATAGAGCTTGTTCGATCTGCAGTCATGGATATCACTAGTTTTTGGCTTTAATCGATCATGTTGCCTCTTGTTACTGTCAGAAGGATGGCAAAGTTATGTTATGAGTTCATATGGTGAGGGGGCATCTAGGATATTTCTTGGAGTAAGCTATGTCGGCCTCGTGATGCGTGGGGGTTGCATTGCTGTCTCTCTGGACGATGAGGAAGCTAGCGGAGATGAGACTGGTTTGGCACTTCCTGCAAGAAGATTCCATTTGAGTGGCCTAGATAAGGAATTGATACCTGAAGGGCGCCAATTCCTGGGCTTACATCTCAAACAACAATGAGTCGGTCACTTTTAAGCATATTTTGAAGCATCGATCAGCAGTTCAATAGGTGGTAACCAGGGTACTATGCAATTGGGAAGAGACAGATTTATGGCTCCACCCGTGGATCCAGCATAGGGCCAGTTACAGCGGGTGGGGGATTATTCGGTCTAGGCGTCATTTAGAAATGAGAAGGTGGCGACCATCATGTATGATGAGGAGTGGCGACTGATGGATCATGGGTTCGCCAGGGGGTACGAGGCGGAGATTCGACAGGTGAAGTGACCGAATTATACGTAGGGATATTTAGGAATAGGATGGGTCCTCCAGTGGTGAATTTGTGAGAAAGATTGCTTATGATCAAGTCCGTACTACACATGACAAATAGGAGCATGCTGAAGTTGTTTGGGCTAAAGGATGCGCAAACAAGATGTAGATGTACCTATATCCCCTTATGATGGGTAGGCTACTCACAATAGATCGTCTAGCTAGGTTTGGGGTTAAGGTAGGAGGCCAACGTTGTGTGATGTGTGACCAAGAGGGGGAGAGGATGCAACATTTATTTTTCTGGTGTTCTAAGAGATGACCTATTTGGCAATAGCGCCAATCTACACCTGCAAACAACTAATGCTGCAGACATACACACACTGGCTCGAGAAATTGTGGCGAGAAAGAGTAGAGGTGGAGAGTAGTATCAGGAAGCTCGTGCAGATTGGCAGTTGCAGTCTGGCATGTGTGGAGGAAGAGGAATCATCGCATCTTCAAGGGTTTTCAGACGTCTATGATTGGTATTATTCATAATATTGAACAAGATGTTTTTTATATGGGGCTTCCAAAGGGAACCAATACCTAATGTCTGAGTTGTAAAATATTTTTATCAATAAAATTACAGTTTCCAATATATATATATATATATATATATATATATATATATATATATATATATATATATATATATATATATATATAGAGAGAGAGAGAGAGAGAGAGAGAGAGAGAGGAATGCTATAAAAAAATCAGGATGGTTTTATATTATGGAACCACTCTATGTTATATATGTTGGATTGAGATTGAGTGGTTGAGATTAAAATGTAATAAAAGATCGCATGTTAAATAATATTATGAGGCACCTAACATGGCAGCTGATTTGGCAAATTTAAAACCCAAAAATTAATTACCCAAAATTTTTAATGTTAATTTTAACTTTAATTTATTTTTAATTTTAATTTTAAAATTTGTCATGTCAGCTACCACATTAACAAACATACCAGCTATCATGTAAGGAAATCCAAATTCTATTCATAAAATATATGATAGTTTCATATTATAAAATCACCCGGCTGGTTCTTTAACTTTTTTGTATATATATATATATATATAAACATATGTAGTTCATATGGTTGAGAACGGAGGCATCCTCCATGGCTCGGTTGGTTCCACAATCGCACAAAGAAACAAACACTAATTTTCCTATCCTTATGTGCAGACACGTGTGGATTCCTGCACCCGAAGCCCCCTTTGTGTTCTCCATTTTTTACTCTTGTATATAAAGAAATATTATTTTGTTTAATATATATTATTATGTATTGTAATCCTAATATATCATGTTCATGATAGTAGTTGCTAGCTACTGTTGTAAATAAATTGATAATTAAAAAGTGATATTATTATATTGTTATTGGCTATTATTATTGTTCGTTCGAAGCATTATACTATTAATTCTATCAATAATAATTATAAAATTGTACAGTAATAATAATAAAATTTAATCCACGATGGACTTTACAACTTGCATAGATGAAACTTTACCTCGCTTTGAAGACGTTGCATGGCTGACTTTGCATCCTCGGCTCTCACAAGGAGGAAAAGCTTCTTCACATTAGGTTGGACTCTGAGGATCTTCTCCACAAAAACTTCAAACAACACGAGCGCAGGAACAAGAATGAGCTAATATAAACAACATTACAAGAAATAAAATAATTAATAATTAGTTCCATATACCTTTTCCAAGAAATCCAGTTGAACCGGTGATTAGGATACTTTTATCCTTCAAATGATCTACTATCCATTCAAATTCCATAGCTCTTTTTTTTTTCTTTTCTTTCTTCTGAAAAGTATGTATGTGGGAGCTAGAGAGGATTTAGTTTATACTTAACCAGCAATATGTGTGAATTAATTGCAGTTGGTAAAGAGACACTGGTAGGTGGTGGCGTCCATCGAAAAGTTGGTAAGGACTACAAAATGGGTAAAGAAGAGACGTATCCACTTCATTGTGATTATCCTATAGAATGTTATTATTTATTTTTTTAACAAATCGCAAAGTAATGAACGGAAAAGACATTTTATATAAATGATTCAGTATGTTCAATATTATTTTTTGTTATTTCAAAAGATAAAGCTATGAAATATCGACAATATTTCTTTGGAAATGAAAACAACTCTAACCTATTCTTTTCAGTTTACAAATTCAATGGATTTCATAAAGAATCAACAGGTTGCATGATATTAGATGGAGAATAAATTAAAATAAATTGCAAGTTAGTTACTTTGTTAGTTAGTTAATTTTGAAGTTTGCATGATCTTCTTCTCATCTCGAGTGTTTCATAAGAAATTTTACTTTAGTTTCTCTTTTATAGACAACTAGAAAATTCAATTGCATGGCAAGTAAAAAAATTTGCAAGTAAAAATATTTTTATGATATTGTTAAAAAACAATTCAAATATTTAAATATATTTGAATTAAGATTTGTTAAACAATTTAAATATTTTTGATATAATTTTTCTTTAAGTTAAAGTTTTAATATAGTTTTTAAATATATATCTGTGCGGAAGTAAAGGTAGAGCATTTTTACAGTAATTATTTTTTAATATATGTCGGAGGATTTACAAACGACTTATACGTTCCAATTTTAAACGGTTTCCAAACCTAGTTATAAGTGTAGAGATTATTTTATGTCTTTTTGATAACCCTAATTATCACTACATAAATACACAATTTCTAACATAATTTTTTTTCAGCTCCTAACAGTAATTACCATTGCAACTTGTACGGTGATTACCATAACAATAATTAAATAACCGTTACTAAATAATACTTTTGTATTTTTAATTTAAATTAAGATTTGTAACAGTAACAACGATAACAAATTCCGTCATGTGCATCAGACATATCACAAACAAAATTGTTATCCCCCTTCCAATTTCACAACTCTCCCTCCTTTGATTTAACTAAAAGTGTTATCCTTCCTTTTAACAAAAGAATAAAAGTATTATCCCTACTTTTAATACTAAGAAACAAATGTCTGTGAACTTAATCCCTTGGATTGCTGAAATAAAGAAGGGAATGAGCAAGGGCAGAAGTAACCGCAGTTATAGGGGGCAGAAACCATGGAGATGCGCAATTTATTAATCTTCTCTGCGGATTTATAAAAAATGGATATTACAAGGGGACATATACTTATTAGTCTATGCCACACATTGCTGATGAGATGACTATTCTTGCATTAATCAACACTTGTAAGGATTGTTAGGCTGTGTTTGAGTTTGTTCATGAATGGGTTCTTTTGATTTTCTTTTTTATTCAATTTGGCGGAGGTTTTTTTAAACAGATAGGAACTAGCAACTTTTTAAGGCTTGAGATAAAGACATTATAAAAAAATACTTAGGACTAGTCCATTAATGAATAAATTTTACTCATAATAGTATAAATGTTACTCATACTAGCCCAACCTTACCTCCAAACCCTCCAAACCTTCACCACCGCTGGCACTTGGCCGGAGCCCTCCTCCCCCACTCATTTCATTTGAAGACCTAAAATTTTGCAATCTCAATATACTCAGATTTCAACCATCAATCGATGGCTCCCAAACTCTCGAAAAAATCAAGGTACAATTCTTCTTCTTCCTTCTCCCTCTCTAATTTTTTTCATTTTTCATTGTATTTCGAAAATTCGCAAAAAATTTCTTTCCAATCTTCGTTAAAGGCTTAAAATTATAGTGAAATAAGCTAAAATAGGTTTTGGATGTAATTTCGACGTATTTCTGGAGTCTCAAACCCAATTTTAGGGTATGAAAGTTCGAATATCCTCGAACGTTCGGGACAGAAACATGTCGGACTGTAGACATTTCTACAGTCCTATATACATTGTGGACTGTTGAATTATCTGCAGTCCTTTATGTATAGAGGACTGTAGAAATTTCAACAGTCCTACACATATAGGACTGTAGAAATTTTTACAATCCTGATTGTTCAATTACTTTTGGACTGTTAAAAAATATATATATTCTTTGTCTTATTGCCACGACCCCCGGAAGGGGCTTGGGGTTGAAGGTATCATAAGAAGACGCCCCACTGTGTCGATGCATAAGGAACGCAATGTTGAGCATGATCTTGAGACAGCACTCACTATCGTCGACCTCGAGGCTCCCCATCAAGTTGGAAAACGTCGACTGAAGAAGACTGTAACTCGTTCGAAGAGATGTGCTCCTAGTACTTCTGGTTCTTCTTCCTCCTCCGATGAAGACATACCAACCATCCAAACCGGCCAATTGATGGTTCGGGACCTTCTCAGCAGGCAAATAGTCCAGTAGAAACTCGTCCACCAACCCTCAAAAATCGGCCAACTGATGGTTCAGGACATTCTCAACAGCCAGATAGTCCAGTCGAGACTCGTTCAAATGGTTGCCCTATGTTACTGTCGATCGAGAACCATATTGCATACCAAATTTGTAACAATCTGGTAAGTACATTACTTTATGATAATTTCAATTATTTATAGATAACTAAATTTTATATATATTTCTAAGTTCATCCCATTGTTTACTTTTCAGGAGAGTTCTCGTATGTTAACGGTGATCAACTACAGTAAAAAGTGCAATACATGGGGAGTTGAATTTTTCGGAGACGACATCAAGGGTAAAATCAATCCCACCGGCTTACAAACTTTCGGTAACTACTCATTTACGATGGTGGAAAATGCAACCATATCATCATTTGTAGAACGATGGCATCCAAAAACTAACACTTTCTATCTCACAAAAGGGGAGTTGACGATTAACCTAGATGATGTCCATGATATATTGGGACTTAGGGTTGATGGTCGAGTCATGATGAATTACACTGTTGATGAATCGAGCATTAACTTTTACGATCATATCGAGGATTATGTATAAAGTTGTCTCGAAGTTGATGTTGCAAGTTTTACAACCCTTCAAGACTTCAAGAAGCCGTACAGACTTCCTTTGAAATATTTGGAGGAGACATTCGATGATCTGGACCCCAAAGCAGATAATAGCGATACAGTGGCCCGTGGATATATGCAGTTCATCTTAGGGGTTGTCAGCATTCCGTATAAGTCTAGAACGTCGATACATGCTAGATATCTCTTGAATTTTGACGACATAGACACGATGGGAGAAATATTTTGGGAAAGCGGTATAATAGCATACCTTTACCGCGAGCTTGGTGTGACATCCCGCGTCAGTTCCAAGACAATATCCGGATGCCAGACTCTACTCCATGCAAACGTATATCTTTGTCAACTTGTATATATAATATAATATTTTATTGTAAATTTTTTGACTATTGTAATATACGTGCAGGCATGGATATACGAGTACTTTCCAATCCTGAAGTAGGTTAAACATAACCGAGGTTATGACGAACAGGCTACGAAAGCGAAGAAGCTGAGAAGGGTCAGAATTATATGGAAATTAATGAGGAGCTACAGTACATCGACAATACTGAAGATTTTTCTTTCTTGGATTATAGGGAGCAGCGTACAAAGAAGCGGCATAAAGTTTAGGCCATGTTTCAATTGATGTGGGTGTTCTTGAGTATTTTGCTACATTTTGTACTTCGAGAATTTTGGGTTGTAATCTTGACATGTTAAACTTTGAAGTTTGATGTAACTTTGTGTTTCGAGTATTTAGCTACAATTTAAGCATCTTAGATTTTGAGCATCGAATTTTTGGGGCATCTTATATTTTGAGCATCTTACATTTGTACTTTTATGTTGGAAACAATTATTTCCTTAAAAATTAGAGAGAGAAAAAAAGAAAACAATAGGATTGTCAAAATTTTGACAGTCCTAATAGCTCTTAATACTGTCAAAATCTTGACAATTCTAGTTTTAATTCCCTGTCCGTTAACATATATATAGAAGTTACAAAATATACCAACTATCTATTAGGACTGTTAAGATTTTGATAGTCCCAATTGGTATTAGGTTTGTCAAGATTTTGACAGTCTTAGCTTTTAGTGGTTATATTTTGTAACTTTCATATATATGATGAAGGACAGGGAATTAAAAACAGGACTGTCAAGATTTTGACAGTCCTAATAGCTTTTAGGACTGTCAAAATTTAGACAGTCCTAATTTTTTCTAAAAATAATATATATATATATATATATATATATATATAAGTTGAAAAAGATACCAAAGCTCAACATACAGTACTCATTACACATCATACATGCAAAGTACAAAATGTTCTATTTTATTTTATTTTATTTTATTTCTTTGATAGTCACTATCTATTGCACTATCACGATATAAAAGTACAAAATATTATATTCCATTTCTATTACATACAAAAGTACAAAATGATACAAAAGTATAAGTTGTATTTTTCGATTAAAATATCAAAGTAGTCCTTAGGCAAGATTTTGGGATCCTCCATCTTCATAATCTCCCTATAGCTAGCAATTACATCCATGTAGGGTGTCGTCCAGGTGATCACTTCCTCTAGTACTTGTTTATACCAAAGCGTAGCAGGTGGAGGAATAGGAGAATGACCGATCAACCTCGGGATGACAAAGTATTGTCCGACAAGCCCTATTGAACATAGATTGGATAGTCTGTGTTTAACGGGGGAGCACACAATGAAAATAAATTATTGTTAATGCCTTTTGAGATAATTATAATAGGTATCTTATACCTATTAAAGAATACATATGTAGCACGCAAGATATCCATGTATTGGTCTGGTTCGGTAACTGTGTCAAGATGGCTTGCAAGTATATTAAATCCACAATGGCCATCCTTAGGAACATCAACAATAGACCAAATAAAATCCCGTAGAATAAAATCCACAACTGTTGAGTTCATCATGTTGTGGATGTCTTCTATGGTACTCCACATGGTGATGCTCGCCAAACAACTTCAATATTTGTTGCATCGTCATTCTTTCTTTCATACTATTACATTTCACTCTTATTAAAGTATTATAGACCATCCTCATGGTTGACTTGTTCTCATCTTTTTTTTGTCGCACGACAGAATAAATAATTTCGGGTGCAACTTTCTCTCATCCTTGTTCAACTGTGCCACGTAGGCATGACCCGTAAATGTCTCTAGAATAGAATAATTGTGTATTCGATTCTAAACTTTGACTATCTACTTCATATCTTCTACTTTTATAATCAACACCTTAAATAGACAAGAACATTTTCTCGTTCCAACATTTTTCTTAGGGACTTTTTTTTAACGACAAATTTTTTTTCGATGGTGCCTGGACACACCTCCTCTTTCGCAACACAGCTTTAAATATTTTTGGCCCGGCCGAGATCTGATCGATCTTGCAATGATAATGACTATGTTATGTCGTCTTCCAACCTCTCTGCACCAATCTAATACTTCTTTAAGAGATGCAAAGCGAATATCCGTTGAGAATACATTCTCCATATCAACTCCAATAGCAGGATGTACCACATCATCTGTACATGGTAGATCCTATAACCAATATAAAATAATCTAAAAATTAATATCTTGTAAATAATTGGTAGTCCAAATTATGACTTTCATAATTTGTATAGATTAATGTATTGAGTAGACTGTCAAAATTTTTACAGTCTTGAAAAAAATATGATGTTCAGTATTTTATCTTCAGGACTGTCAGTATTTTGATAGTCCACATAGTATATAGGACTGTCAAAATTATGGCAGTCCTATTTTTATATAGGAATATCATAATTTATACAGTCCTTACATGATGACTGTTGACTGTCGAAATAGGGTTGTTATTTTGTGTATCGTAGGTGTTTCGGAACAACCGACATGTCCTTCGGAAGTAGCGAAGTGCACATTTAATGGATTGCATGACCCGACTTCTTCATCGAAGAGAATTTCGTGCATGGCTCCTACAACAGTCGAATAAAACTAAATATTTGGTGACAATCAAATGCTTGAGAAACTTATTCATCGTATATTATCGAAGATATACCAAATTTAACAAAGAATATTCGTTGGAGAATCACCAAATCAGAATTTTCTTCTACTTGGGACCACAACAATCCAATTTCAAAGTTAGGTTTAGCTTTTAGGACTTGGAGAGAATGATGGATTCTTCATTTAAATGAAAAAAAGAAAGAAATGAAAGGAAATGTTTTAACTTATATAAGTTGGTATGGACAGCCCTAAGCAAGTTTTAGGAGTGGCAAACTTGTAATTTTTAAGGGTTAAAATTTGGGTTGTCCTGAGTCTTTTTTGTAGTGCCTTTTTCACATGCCTTTTTAAACCCAGACCTTTGTATTAGTTGGGTCTAAGTGCTCGGTTAGTTTCACCTGTGGAATGGATATTAAAAGAAGATGATAGATAGAACTTCAGTTATGTCTAAAGTTTTTTCTTTGGATTCGGGAATGGTTGGCTTAGTAAATGTGTTCACACAAATCCTTTGCCATTTATTTTTTGGCTTAAGTATTGGGAATAAGACGCCAAAAATGTTCTTCCAACTCGAAAGACTACGACAGAACCAAAGTACAATTGCACAAATATCAACTTGCCAAAATCACATACAAAGCACATCACAAACACAAAAAAGATTTTGACATTAAAAATTCTTGCAAAAAACATACGGGACGATCAGAATTTCAACCCATGAAAAAGTTATTACTAATGAATTAGAAGAATATACCGTTTATAAACTCTTCCACTGATCTAAATGGATCACCACAACTACTCAAATAATAAAAATGGATTATAAGAGGTTACCGAAGAACATAGATAACGAGAACAATCACCCAAAATGATCTTTCTTTGAAATAACCATAAATTCCTCTTTATCTTCTTTGAAAGTTGTAAACTTGATAATTCTCTCTCTCTCTCTCTCTCTCTCTCTCTCTTTCTGGTAGATGTAATGGTTGAAATTTGGGTTAGAAAAAACCTATTTACAGTCCCCTAAACATGCAATAATTTGGACCATTTATTAAATCCAACAGTGTAAATAAAATACCCAAATTTGACCTCAGCCCTCGACAACGGTATAGCGATGGTATACCGAATCGACGAGTCAGAAGTTTCTAGAATGAACAATAAATTTTTACCATTTTAGGTATATCGATGGTATACATATGTCGGTATACTGGTGAGGCTGTTGATTTCCAAAAAAATCTAATTTTTTGACGTCTGCTAAAATTTGTCTCCTTTGTCGCCTTCAACTTTCTAAGCTTCTCCGTCACACGGATGATGCTCGTCGCACTTCAAGAATTTTTTCCGCATAGATTGAGAATCTTATCTAACACCAACATATCTCCCCCTTTCCAACTAGGTTGAGGAGCTCGTCATTTCGACGATTCTCCTGTAGTACTCAAAATTTTCTCTTGGTAGAACCTTCATGAGCATATTTGTGTGAATCTTCTAAAGCGTCACATCCTTCGTCTCAAGCAAATTTCGTATCCAGTGATACCGTGTTGCAATATGCTTGGACCAAGTATAAAATATCAGGATCGTTTCAATGTGAATCACACTCTGGCTATCACAAAGCAAAATATATTGCTTTTCTTTAAGCCACATTTCTTATAATTTTTTTATCAATAGTTACTCCTTGCAAGCCTCTATTGCCATAACAAACTCTGCTTCTATCGTAGATAAGGCAATGGTATACTTCTGCAATCGCAACTATCAAGAAACTTCTATACTAGAAAATATTATAACATAACCCGAAGTCGATCTCCTGTTATCCATATCCCCAGTCATATCAGCATCAATACCCAACCAGCTTAGACTTGCCACTCCTGAATAAAAATATTCAATCAACAGTGCCCTGAAGATATTAAAGAATCTACTTGACTGTAATATCTGGCCTTGTATACACTATGGTGAACATGAGACTCTCCTTGCTGAAGTATATATGGAACTCGTTTTATATCTTCATTAGTAGGTGGATACTGCTCCATAGTGAGGTTAAATATATCAAGTACCCATTTCCCTTGGTACGCGTCGCATGAAGGCATCACTCTCCTGGGGAGTCTACCTGGGAGAGAGAGGATGAAATACAAGAGCGTTATCCATATTTGTTTGTGCTTTGAGGTATGTTCTTTTCTAGTTATGTTTTGTTATTTTTGTTCTATTCTGTTATTTTCTGGGGGTAGTTTTTATCTTTGAATTTTGAGGACAAAATTAATTTAAGGGGGGTAGACTTATCACTACCACATTTTCTAGGAAATAATATTTTGGTAATTTTATAATTAATTAAATATTATGCATGTTAAATAATTATTTATTATATTATTTAATTATTATTAGATGTTAGTTTATTGTTTTGGGCATGTGTTAGTGGACCTAACTAGTTTAGATTAGATCCATGGACCAATATTTATAATTAGTTAGAATTGAGCCCAATTAGAAGCCCATTCATTAGGAGGATGATTAATTTAATTAAACTATTAGACTAGAACATTTTCTCCTTAATTATTTCTTCATGAGAGGCCCCAAGAGGTATATTGGATATTACATAGCAGCTTGAGGGAGGGGCCAAGGGGGTCGTCCTATTTAAAAAAGGGGAGAAAATTTATCTCTCCTCTTTTTATTTCAAATCTAGATCTAGAATTTTTCTCAACCAAATTCCTTCATTCCCACATCAATTTTCTACCATATTTCTTTCCAATTCCTTCCCAAATCATTATTAGAGGCTAGTAGAGCAAGGATCTAGAAGGAGGAAGTAAGGATCTACAAAGAGGAGCAAGGATCTACAAGTTGAAGGCGAATTTCATCAAATTTGGAGGTTACATTAGGAATCTATCTTCGAATAGGTACAATTTAGTTTTTTCCCTTTAATTTGGTTCTAAATTTGTGTTTTAACCATAAAAAACAACCCACATGCATAGGCTACCCATAGAAATTAGAATTAAGTTCATAGGAGGCCTATGGAGGAAGTTATTATATTTTTTGTGTCAATTTTGGAGGAA
Source organism: Iris macrosiphon (assembly GCA_036927795.1). Taxonomy (NCBI): domain Eukaryota; kingdom Viridiplantae; phylum Streptophyta; class Magnoliopsida; order Asparagales; family Iridaceae; genus Iris; species Iris macrosiphon. Next base: position 54,307,302 of record JAYESA010000011.1, read on the forward strand.
TTCCAAGATTGACACTTGTTGTGTTTGTCAATTGGTCATTTAGACCAATTTGACATGTGTTTGGTTATTTGTGGCTAGTGTCATATCCATAATTGGATACGTATTGGCCGTATCTCAACAATTTGGTGATACGTGTTGATTTATGAATTTTTTCTCCGACACGAGACTTTGTGCATGTCACATTATGACACAGACACGTAGATGTGTGTTTGACTCTTCGTATTATTCATAAATAGTATTTTAGACTTGCTTGTGCCCTTCGGAGTACATTTGGTTATGTGGTGAACTCATATCGCAGGCGTATCATAGATTTAGTATAATACGGGTGTGATGCACTCCACGTGTTTGTTGCATTGCATTTCTAGATTTATATTGCATTGATCATAGCTATTGGTAATGTATATACTCATATGTGTATATATATATATATCTATCTATCTATCTATCTATCTATCTATCTATCTATCTATCTATCTATCTATCTATCTATCTATATATATATATATATATATATATATATATATATATATATATATATATATATATATATATATACACTAGTGTATGGATATCTATATATATTTTAGTATACATGTGTATATGTATGTGTATATACCCCCACATCGGTCGATCGATCGACTGGCGTAAGTCCTAATTGTACAGCTTTTGTATAATGTCCAATGGAATTAATGGCTTTATTCTTGGAATTAATCTACCGGCATTGGAGGGAGAAGCGGAGTCGGGAGCGGGAGGGAGTCAATTAGAGAAAGAGTAGAGCTCGTACCTGTTTTACCTAATTCTTTTATTATCCCATATAGAGTAGAGCTCGTACCTGTTTTACCGAATTCTTTTCCTATTGATATGTACTTATATGTATTGGTCTATAGTTATCTATATATCTATTATAATCGGTATATACTTGGGTATACATAGTTCTGTACATATATATGTGATGTATGATATATTTATATATAATTGGGTAAGTTTTTGCATGTATATGTGTATGTTATATATATATGTTATGTATGAGAGTGAGTGTGTGAAATATGGGTACTTGATATGTTTATGTATCTAGATATTGGAGAGGCATATAGTATATATATATATATGTATGCATATAGATGCATGTTCTAGTGAGAGTGTGTAGTGTTGTGTGTTGAGAGGGATCAGTGCACATAAACTTGGATCACTGCACAATAACTTCAGCCTGAGCAGCAATAGATGCAGCAACAGCGGCTACGCACCAGCAGCTGCAGCAACAACCGTAACAGCAGCCATTGCCGCAACGGCAGCAAATGCACTGCAAGTCTGCGTAGCAGCAGCAGATATGAGTAGCAACAGCAGATAGAAGCCAACAGCAGCAGGAACAAGCCCGAGGAGCAGCAGAAACGTGTATCAAGGTTTAGGTAGTAAGTTTTGGGTAGTAGTTAGTGGTTAGTTAGATAATTGTTAGTATAGCTAGCTCGTTTATTGGTAAGTTAGATCTATACATATGTATCACTTGTATCTCTAGTAGTTATACGTTGTATATGGGCATGTATGTACATATGTATCAGTAGGTATTATAATCAGTATAGTAGTTGTATTAGGTAATACATAATAGTTGATAGTTATATTAGATTGATATATATATAGTAGTATATGGTTTATTGTTTGGGTAGTGAGCTATGAATGAGGGTTTGACATTACCTTGAGATACTAAGGTAAATATTAAGGTATTGGGTTGATACTCAAGGTATTTGAGTTGGGTATTGAGATGAGTGTTTAGTGGTGCGATACCTAGTTGGTTCAAAGTCAAGGTATCCACTTACCTGTTTTAATTAGGATTTATATTTTAATATTGATTGAGTATGCATATTATGATTTTTTATATCTATTGGTTGTATATCCTGAGATACGATATCTTAGTATCCTAGTTTAGCTAGTGTGGCCTAGTTTCTTAGTATTTGAACCCAATATCCTAGAGATAGACTCATACAACCTAAAAATAGGTAGTTTGATCAAGTTTGACTAATTTAACTTAAAGTTGACTTAGTTTGACTATTTTGAATTAGAAATAGCTTTTTGACCTAGAAGTTGACTAGTTTAACTTATTTTTATTCTGAAACCTTGTATTGATATAATATTCCATATCTAGGTCTTGAAGGCACAGTACCGGACATCTCTGATACTGTGCACTAGGTTTCAGGTGAGTACATTCTCTGATAGTTTCTTATTTATGATATTCTCTATGTCTCTTATATCTAGTGTAGATATCCTTAATTTCTTGACATGATGGTTACAAGGATTGGTATATCTGGATCTCATCATGAGATATTATTCCTTGCTATATATGGCATATCTTGTGCAAGCCTTATTTTTATGTTCTTCTTGTACATGTACAGACACTGATTCTCGGGGAGACTTGCTACCTTTCTAGAGAATCCCGTGCCATAGCATGCCATGGTTGGATGCACTATACCAGTCAGGGTTGGGGAGTATGTAATATAGATATATGATCATACCCTCCTTGTATCAAGTCGTGTCCATTTAATAGTGTTAACCATACACCGCACGTATGATTAGCCCGGCCATAAATCTTGTATCAAGTTCCTAAGCTGATCATATGTTAAAGCTGGTACTCACTCACTTAGTCATTAGTATTCTTGTTCATTGCTATATTGTTCATTCTCGTATTTATTTTAGTATTTCTTTATTGTATATCTCTTGTATCTATTGTTGCATCTTGTATATTCATATCTATTACTGTTACATAATTTATATCATTGATTAAAACTGTTGTTAGAGATATACTCTGCTCCTTTCCTGATTGGATATATTTTTCTCAGATAACACTGAGGAGTGGTACCCCACTCATTACGGACCCCGAGATATTGTGGGATTAGAGTCAGAGACACTGGCTCAGGAGGGACTCATCCCGACTGAGACAGACGACCCAAGACTTATAGCATCTTAGTTATTCTTTTGTACTAGATTTGTCTCTAGCTTATCTTTTAGTATTTCTCTGACTCATTTATGTTATTATTTGACTCATGAGTTGTATTGTGACTATTCTATTCTTTTATCATATTCGTGCTATTCTCCATCTTAGATCTGTGATTGAGTATATTGATATTGTTGGTGGCTTATTATAATGTTAGATAGATTATCCAAACAGCGTTCTATCACCGATGTTGCGACATAGGCTGGGCGTTGTTCCCGACTTGCATTCCTACACCGGGTGTAGGTCATGACACTTTTTTAGTGGTAGCCCATGCAGGTCTTCGAGTTCGCAATTAGTGTGATTCGTAGTGGTGCTCTTATTTGAGTGATATTACGAGCCTGTTTCAGGATATAAGATATAGGCTATAGGCTGAGAATACTCAATTACATCTAGAAAAACTCTTTTGATTCATTCAACTGTTCTTTCTTGATATTGATAATCGATCTTTAACCTGACGTGTACCTCTCTGATGTTGGTGCTGGGTATAACGCTACTGCTGGGTCAGAAGCGACGGTCCCTTCGGCTGTACTGCAGGTGGTCTCGCCTGTGTCCTCGGAGTTGGAGCGGCTCCCTGAACTGCACGATAAGGATTGGAAGAGCATATGTCATCAACAATGTACATCTAGCAATGAATAGGAATACATGTACATACTAGAATAATGAACTAGAATATAAGTAAACGTTAGAGCAATAACTAGAACATAAGGAAGGCTAGATCAATATACTAGAGATATATGTCAAGAACATCTAGCTAAGTTTGTGAAATATTAGTATATCATATGATCAGCTTGGGACTGATCAGGCTTGTTATATATGATTAGCTATGATTCATGTAAGGTCAGGCTCACCATCCGGATAGCTATGATGCAAGCAATAGTCAGGCTAATCATATGTAACAGGCTATGAGGTATGTAATGGCCAGCCTGCACCAACGTGAGGTATGGGTGAGCTATGATACATGTAGAGTTGGGTATGATCACATAAGCTACTAATATTTCCCCGTTTCCCCAACTAAAATGATTGATCCCAATCATGACTCCATATGACAGGTCTCGATGATGCCAACTCGTGTAATCAACAGTATTAGAATCATGTACGCTATACAACAAAAATTATAGAGGTAATCAACATAATAAAAACTGTCAGAGAATCTACTCGCCTGTGGTCCTTAGCTGGCAATACCAATATCCTTTTTCCAAAGTATCGTCTAAATGATCCAACATTCATATAGACATATCATATAATACAATGTTGCATCAGACATTACACTAACACATACAATCAAAATACAATAAACTCAGAGACTATGCTAGGGGGGTGACATTTGTCATCTACAGGGTCAAGTGTGAGTCTAATTGCACGGTGTCACGTCTGTAATTGCTGTGCATAACAGACAGTCAATTAATACGGGTCTTGCTAGTACGTTAGTGTACATATGGCAGTCTACTAATAATTCACATGGTCACATGTTAATGTAACTACGGGATATCCGTAATTACACTAGGGTCTCATAGTACATCTATAAATATGCATATAGTCTTAACTAGCATATAACATTAATTACTTATAATATATATATACACCAATTAAATATATATACAATATATATATATGTGTATATATAATAATTGAATTCATATACTATATATATATATATGTATATATATACCAATTATACATATTAACATATACTAATGGAATACATATACTATACATATATATACTAATTATACCAAATATATAATACACGTATATTAAACCATAACTAAAAATACGTATGCATACTAATGAGAAATATGCGTATGCGTGCACGTGTACATGTACGCCAGAAGGAGAACTCGAACCTGTGTACGCAGGGCGAGGCGTTCGTATCGAGGTCATCGAGAAGGGGGTGCTCGGTTCAGTCGAGCGGGTCGACTCCGGAGAGTTCTGGCCGTGACGAGAGTGGCCGGGGTATTCTCAGGCGATCAGCGGCTCGGCTCCGGCGGGTTCAGGCGGTCGTGCAGCGGGTTCTCCAGCTTCAGGCGAATGCAGTCAGGTGCTGTGCAGGCGTTCAACAGGTCAGCGGGGTTCACGATGGGTCTGGAGAGTGCGGGATGATCGAGAAGGTATCATTCAGCGGTGCTCGGGGTGCAGCGTTCGGTTGAGGGCAGCGGGACAGGTCAGCTTCGGCGGGGAGATGCGAGCGGGATGAAGGGAATGGTGAGGCGGTAGGGTGCTGGTGGTGACGAGGCTACTCCGGCAGGTCGAGTACAGGCAGGGAAGGGATGGTAAACAGTAAAGATGGGAAGGGGAATGAGTCGGCTGCTTGCTTAGGTTTTTAGGTTTAAGGAATTAAAGAAAAGGAAAAAAGAATATTTATATATGTATAGTGTTGGGTTGACCTAAAAATTGGCTTGGTCAAACCCTTGGAAAAAGGGCTTCTCATGTAGGATTTCAAGGGCTATGATTTCCTAGATTCAAAATGGATGGCTAGGATTATATTTGGTTCAAAGTTTGTAGGGCTATGGTTTGAGGAGGGGTTGGTGTTAAGTTTTACATACTCCAAAAATTATGGAGAAAATTTACAAGAAGAAAAATAGGGTTTCTTCATGTGTTGGTCTAATGGGGTGGACACCTTAATGCACTTTTTTATAAAAGTGCCCAACAATTAAAAAATTACACAAAGTTAGGTTTATGGTTTAATTTAATTAAAATAAATATAATTTGTGTTCTAAAATTAATTAGAAGTACATGAGACTAAAAACAGGTGGGACACAAGTGTCATAAATGAAGTAGACTCAGAATATAATATTACCCTAATTTGGGTTGCTCAAAATGGGTCAAGATTGTGTCTCCAATTTTGATTGGAACGCACAAGGATACAATATTGGATTTATATTAAATTAAATATAGTCGTTTGCGATGAATATTGTGTGACTAAAATGAAGCATATTATGACATAGTTATAATTTACACAAGGATCACAATAAAAGACTGGCACGTCTAGGACAAGGGTGTGAAATTAGTTGGAAGGCAGTGGCTAGTGTAGTACTCTAATTATCGAAGCAACGGTAAAGTGCAACACTCAAACAAAATCACAGCAATTAAATATAAATAATTATCATGCAATATTAACACATTAAATTAATTAATAAAAAAAGAAAATACCCCTATTCTAAAATGTGGTAGTGATACTACGCCGATAAATTGGCAGTAGAACGTTGTTTGGGTCATTTTTAACTATCAAATATCTCAACAATATAATATGGTACCTGTCAATCATCTCAACTCCAAACGGAGGAGCAATATGGTATCTCATATGAATAACTAATCTCAATCACAAAACAAACTAAGAAAGAATAATGCACGAATGGGAATAGCGAAGGAAAGAATAAAGATACAATCCATAATCTACAATCTAAAATAATATACAAGTTGTGAATCTCCATAAAAGAATAGTCTAATACAATCCAACACAAATAAACTAGACCTCCTCGGGCTCTATAACTAAGTCCTCCTGGTCTATAGGAGTATCCTCTAAAGGTACGTTGTCCTGCGGCCTATAAAATATAGGATACTGCTCTATAACCCAGTTGTCACGACCCGCACCCGAAAATCGGGCATGAGTCGTGGGTACGTCCAGCCTACGCCGCAGCATCGGCGGTAGAACGCTGTCTAGGTCAACTAACTAAATAATAATCTCACACAAAAATCGGGCATGACCTCTCCAAAAGGAGGGCAACCACACAAACAATATATATAATCTGCCAAGATCTCAACTCCAAACGGAGGAGCAATATCAAATGATAATCACAATATACTCAATCACGAATCTAAGCACGATAAGATAACACAGAGAGTCTAACAACTAAAAAAGTCTAACCACCTCCAACTACTACAACAACCACAACATCAAATAATAATACAACAATATCCAAAATAATATACAAACAAGGTCTCAATCCAAAACCGGAGACAAATCCGGTGCTAAAGCTAATAAAAACAACAACAAGATCCTAGTGATCCCGGCTACCAACCCGGAAATCACCTCTAAACTAGAGGGTCCCTGTCTGCACCATCGACAGGCTCAGGTCCATAGAAAGTCGGACACCAATCCTCCGGATACTCTGGAAAAATATGTCCAGTCAGGACTGGAGCAAGTACATCTCTAACAGCAGTTCCATTTAAATGATAAAAACTATAAAACAGTTATAGCAAGTAGCAAGAAGAAAGAAGTAAGTATGAAACAGGAAATAAACATGTATCACTGGTGCATAAAGGTAAAGATGCAGGAATATCAGAAATAAGATAGTAATAACTGCAAGATACAAGAAATCTACACTAAGAGTAAGTCTGTGCACATGAACGTGTAGTGAGTCCAGCATGAAAAACATGTAGTGAGTCAAGTCCAGAAACATGTAAGTGAGGCAAGTCAAGAAATGCATGAGAGTCCAGACTATAAAGAATGAACTCGGTGTCTTTGAAATACTTGTTTCGACATGTAAACGGCTAGGGGTAAGTACGGCTCACCGCGCACTGGGTGCGCGGCTGCTATCATTCCAGATTAGACCAGAGGGAGTGATTCCTGATGATGCCAGATAGGAATGTTTACATGTCTACTCGAGTATTTCCCCCGCCCCGACTAATACAAGTGGATCCAAGACCCGACACGCAAATCAAGATGAGTCCAGCCTGTACATGAATGATGCCTGTAGTGATGCCTGTAGGTGATGCCAGTAGTGATTCCAGAATAGAGGCCAGAAACATGAAATGTACGTGTCGCAAGTAAATGAATCCAGAAATATCAATCAGTGTCCCGTGTGGTGCCAGAATAATCAGATGATACTATACTAGAAGCTGAATCATAATAAATATCAGATAATGAAAACTATCAGAGAATGTACTCGCCTGACGTCCTGAGCAACTGGCGATCCGAACCGGTGTCGCAAGGACCTAATGCGAAAAGCAAGGTTAAACAGGGTTCTAATGAGTTAAACAGATATAAAATAACTAAGAATAGGTTTCTAGGGTCGTTCTAGGTCAAACGGGTCAAACCGGTGAAATCTGGGTGAAAAAGTCAACTCTGGGTCCAAAAAGTCAACTCTAGGTCAAAACTAGGTCAAAAGTTGACTTTGGCGGTCAACCGAGTCAACTACGGTCAAGTCTGGGTCAAACTAGGGTGCTCCTGAAATTCTAGGTCAAACCGAGGTCATTTAGCTAGAAAACTCACAAACTCGCCTCCTTGAGATACCGGGATACCCTCGGTATCCGATACCTCAACCTAGGCTACGCACCCCGCCTAAACCCGCTAAAACCTATGCTAGCACACGTAATTATATATATATAAACATATAAAAATCATTCCAAGACAAATCCTAGGCTATTGCTCAAAAACCCCGCTCGAAACCCAATACCTTAGTTATCTTAAGGTATTGAAATACCTTGGTATCTCAAGATATTGAGGTTTCGCTCTAAAACCCCTCTAACTAGCTATCTAGCTATTGAATATATACCTAGTTATTAATCTAGGCTAGATAATATATATATCTATCATATTTATATATATCTAAGCATATATGTACCTATGTATATATTTATCCACACACATTTACCCGATTACCCATTATCTTACCTATACACCTATATATGTATATAACTTAGGCATATAGATATTTATATCTCTTAGATAGGTATATCTAGGAATCTAGTTATCTACCTATCTAGTATCTATCTACCTATCTAAATACCTAGCTATCTATCTATCAATATCTATCTATCTATCTATCTAATTATCCATCTATTATCCATCTATGTTAACTAACTATCTAGATATATGTATCTATATATAGGTCTATCTATATATTTAACCATCTATCTAACTATCTATCTAACTATATGTATTTATCTATATAGCTATCTATATCTAACTATAGGTATTTATATCTAACTATCTAGGCATCTATTCTATTTATCTATCTATATACTAATACCTATCTAGATATCTTACTATCTACCTATTTATCTAGGTAACTACATATCTATTTAGCTATCTAGTTACCTATCAAACTACTAATCTATCTATCTATCTATTTATTTATAAGCATACCCCTCTCTCTCTCCCTCGCACACTGCTCTTGCTAGCTGCTACTGCCCATGCTGCTGCTGCTGCAAACTGCTGCTGTGGCTGCTATGCTGCTGCTAGCTGCTGCTACTGCAGCTTTGCTGCTGCTGCTGCAGCTACTGCAGCTGAAGCTGCTGCTGCTGCTCCAGAATCTGCCCCCCCCTCTCTTCTCTCATACACACACACACACTCCTATATATACACATATATATATATATATCTATATATATATATACATACATCTATATCTATATATATATAACTAAATATCTATATATATATAACTCTCATCTACACACCCTAACACACACACACTAGCACACTCACACACTAATACACACACACCTAAATATATATACATATCTATATATATATACACACATATATATCTATATATATATACACACTAATATATCTATATATACACACACACACTCAAACATATGTACTAATATCTACATACCAACACACACTAACATATATCTACACACACATATACACAAACACATATCTCTATATATATATAAACACACATACTCACATATATACTCACATATATCTATATATATATATATACACTAATATATATATCTATACATCTACACACACACACACACTAACATATATACTAATATCTATATATCCTCACTCACACACACTCACCTACACACTCACACAAGCACTCACTCACACACTCACCTACACATAACCACACATATATATATAAATATATATATAAAAAAAACACACACACAAATATATATATATACATATATATATAAATAAACACAACACACAACACAACGCACACAACGCTCACAACGCCCCACCTACGCACGCCCAACGACCCCGACACTCACCAACGCCTATAAATATATAAAATATAGCTCGAAAACTCTAGCACACACTCCCCGATACTAACCCAACGCGCGCACAAGCCCGAAACGAGGAAACCAAGTCGAAATGGTCGTTCGGTCATTTCGACGAACACGTGGTGCGCGGCTCGGAAAACCTCCTGAAGCGCACACCAAACGAACTCGGAATCGGCCCAAAATTTACCCACGCGTCCTAAACGATGCCTAGATCCTAGAAAATGCGCTCCCGCGTCGATTCTAGGCCCGTGGCGGAAACGCACACGCACTTAGAATCGGCGACGACGAAAAGCCCCAATTTCGCCCGAAATGCCCGTTTCTCCGCGACACGGCTTCCCGTGCCCGAACGGAGACACGCACTCACCCTCTAGACACCCGACAACGTCTACCTAGGTCCATCTAACCTAGGGCATCACCCAAAATTGGGCCAAATTCGGATTTCACCCGAAATTGACACAAAACCTAGTGTTAAAGTCTCTAAACACTACCCAACTAGTTCCAACTTCCTCCCACGGGTAGCCTACGGGTCTAGGAAGGTTCTAAAATATTAATTACACTATAAAAGAGTAATTACAAGAGGAAATTTAGGGTTTACCTCTTGGGAGTTGGAATCCCAAGCCAAAATCTCCAAATCTCTCCAAATCCTCCAATCCAAGCTTCCAAGCTCCCAATCCAAGCTCCAACACAAAATCTAGGCTCTACCCACCTAGGTTAGGGAAAGATCTAGGGTTAGGGTTAACTTAGAGAAGAAGGAATGGAAGAAAGAAGAAGAAAAGTGGAAGAAAACTTACTTGGAGAAGAAGGAAGAAGAAAGAAGAAGTGGAGAAGAAGAAGAAGTGAAGAAGAAGAAGTAAATGAAGAGGAGGGGGCTGCTATGGCTGTGATCGGGTGTGGGGGGGGTAGGTAGGGGCCGGCCACATGCTATTAAAGGGATTTACAACTTTCCAAATTCCCAAAACGCCCCTATTCACTCGGTTTTGGGTTCCGGGTCTCCAAATGCACTCAAACTAGTTCCAAAACTCTCCAACTAACCTCCTAAAAATAAAATAATAATTCTAAGCCCCAAAATAATTCTCACAAGGGTGTGGGCTGGGTCGGACATGGGTCCACTAGGGTCTGACATGGGTCCAGGCTAGCCAAAACCCTAAAACAATCAAAATAAAAATAAAACAAGCACTAATTAAATATAAATATAAATAATTAAATACAATACACTATTTATCAAATAAAAAAAAATATACCCTATTTTCTAGAATTGGGTAGTGACAAGTCTACCCTCCTTAAAATAATTTCGTCCTCGAAATTTAAAGTCAATCACACTCCTCTAGGTCAAACCCCCAACAATCACAGTCAAGAAATTCTACCTAAACAACACACAAGATCAGGGTCCTACTGGTCGTGTTATCACAGTCTCAATCAGGGTCACTACACTATCTACCACAGCACAAAGAAAAATCTAACAGGTACTAATGAAGCACACCACAGGAATGGAAATGACAGGAAGAAGAAACAAGAGACAGACCTGCTAACCCGTCATCCGTAGCATCGGCCTCCTCGACCGTCAACGCATAAGCCCTGCCCTGCTGGGGTGTATCCCTCTGCTGGTGCGGGGCCTGATGCTGTGCCACAGATGGCCTAGCTCCAACTCTCTGATCCTGTGCTCCACCCAATAGAGGTGCAGTGGGGCAACCTCTCATCTGGTGAGCAGCGGATCCACAGAACAAACACACCTTCAGCCTCCTCCTACAAACATCCCAGGTGTGTCCTGCCTTCCTGCAGTAGGCACAAGTGGGCACCCTCTGATCCTGACCCTGTTGCGCTGCCTTCTGCACATAGGGACGCTTAGCTGGTCCCGCACTACCACTGGCACTGCCTGAATCATCCCTGCCTCTCTTGGTCTTGAGCTCCAAGTCATCCTCTGCTCTCTGAGCGTCTCCTACTATCTGCTCAAAAGTCGCCTCGCGGTCGCTCCTGGTCAAAGACTTGACCGCCATAACCAAGCCCTTGCGAAACTTCCTCGCCTTGGCTGCCTCACTCAAGCCATCTACAAATCTGCCCAGACGGCAGAACTCCGCTGCGTACTCGTCCACTGTCATGCTCCCTTGGACGAGTGCCTCAAACTGGCTCTCCAAAGCACTGAGCGCCACATCTGGGAAGAACTTTTCCTTAAAAAGCCTCTTGAAAGCCTCCCAAGTAAGCCCTGGCGCTGCGATCCTCGTATCTGTGCGATACCACGTCAAAGCGAGGTCGAACATCTGACTGCCCGCCGCCTCTATCTGTATGCTGTCTGGAATCTGCGCCAGCCTGAAGATCCCCTCAATCTGCTCTATCCAGTCATCCGCGTACAGGATCCCTTCTGTACCACGGAACTCCTTGGGCCGCATCCTCTGGAAGTCAATGATACTGCCCTGCCTCGGGTGCTGAATCCGATCTGCCTGTGGCTGAACCTGTGCCACCCTATCCACTGCCGTCATGGCCACCTGGTGGGCGTTCTCAATGCCCAGCCTCATCACATCCACCTGACGGTGCTGCGCGTCCATCATCTCCCTGAAGAACGCAAACAACTGCGCGGCATCTACTGGAGCAGGAAGTGGTGGAGGAACCACCGGAACGACTGGGGTAGTCCTCGGATCGATAAGTGGAGAAGGATCCCCGAGAGAAACAGAGGCTCCCTCAACCGCAGGAGTGGTGAGTGGAGCGGTAGCAGCTGCCTGAATACGAGCTGGACGAGAGGTAGCAGACCTCTCCGAGGCAACTGCTGGAACGGTACGATGGGATCGTGTCTTCGGAGGCATCCTGAACACAGATCAAAAGAAGTCAATACGGCGCAAGATACGATATCATCAAGAAAGGACAGTAATATTTCAAAAGAAGCAATTTCAGAATAATTAGATTGGAATTGTTCCTAGTCGTGATTGAGTACACTCTCATCCTAGATCCTAGATCCTATAGCAGGCTCGCAGCAGTACAACTAAGTTGTTGTACCACCACGACATCGCACTAATTGCGAATCGAGACCTGCATGGGGCCGCCACCAAAAACGTGTCACGACCCGCACCCGAAAATCGGGCATGAGTCGTGGGTACGTCCAGCCTACGCCGCAGCATCGGCGGTAGAACGCTGTCTAGGTCAACTAACTAAATAATAATCTCACACAAAAATCGGGCATGACCTCTCCAAAAGGAGGGCAACCACACAAACAATATATATAATCTGCCAAGATCTCAACTCCAAACGGAGGAGCAATATCAAATGATAATCACAATATACTCAATCACGAATCTAAGCACGATAAGATAACACAGAGAGTCTAACAACTAAAAAAGTCTAACCACCTCCAACTACTACAACAACCACAACATCAAATAATAATACAACAATATCCAAAATAATATACAAACAAGGTCTCAATCCAAAACCGGAGACAAATCCGGTGCTAAAGCTAATAAAAACAACAACAAGATCCTAGTGATCCCGGCTACCAACCCGGAAATCACCTCTAAACTAGAGGGTCCCTGTCTGCACCATCGACAGGCTCAGGTCCATAGAAAGTCGGACACCAATCCTCCGGATACTCTGGAAAAATATGTCCAGTCAGGACTGGAGCAAGTACATCTCTAACAGCAGTTCCATTTAAATGATAAAAACTATAAAACAGTTATAGCAAGTAGCAAGAAGAAAGAAGTAAGTATGAAACAGGAAATAAACATGTATCACTGGTGCATAAAGGTAAAGATGCAGGAATATCAGAAATAAGATAGTAATAACTGCAAGATACAAGAAATCTACACTAAGAGTAAGTCTGTGCACATGAACGTGTAGTGAGTCCAGCATGAAAAACATGTAGTGAGTCAAGTCCAGAAACATGTAAGTGAGGCAAGTCAAGAAATGCATGAGAGTCCAGACTATAAAGAATGAACTCGGTGTCTTTGAAATACTTGTTTCGACATGTAAACGGCTAGGGGTAAGTACGGCTCACCGCGCACTGGGTGCGCGGCTGCTATCATTCCAGATTAGACCAGAGGGAGTGATTCCTGATGATGCCAGATAGGAATGTTTACATGTCTACTCGAGTATTTCCCCCGCCCCGACTAATACAAGTGGATCCAAGACCCGACACGCAAATCAAGATGAGTCCAGCCTGTACATGAATGATGCCTGTAGTGATGCCTGTAGGTGATGCCAGTAGTGATTCCAGAATAGAGGCCAGAAACATGAAATGTACGTGTCGCAAGTAAATGAATCCAGAAATATCAATCAGTGTCCCGTGTGGTGCCAGAATAATCAGATGATACTATACTAGAAGCTGAATCATAATAAATATCAGATAATGAAAACTATCAGAGAATGTACTCGCCTGACGTCCTGAGCAACTGGCGATCCGAACCGGTGTCGCAAGGACCTAATGCGAAAAGCAAGGTTAAACAGGGTTCTAATGAGTTAAACAGATATAAAATAACTAAGAATAGGTTTCTAGGGTCGTTCTAGGTCAAACGGGTCAAACCGGTGAAATCTGGGTGAAAAAGTCAACTCTGGGTCCAAAAAGTCAACTCTAGGTCAAAACTAGGTCAAAAGTTGACTTTGGCGGTCAACCGAGTCAACTACGGTCAAGTCTGGGTCAAACTAGGGTGCTCCTGAAATTCTAGGTCAAACCGAGGTCATTTAGCTAGAAAACTCACAAACTCGCCTCCTTGAGATACCGGGATACCCTCGGTATCCGATACCTCAACCTAGGCTACGCACCCCGCCTAAACCCGCTAAAACCTATGCTAGCACACGTAATTATATATATATAAACATATAAAAATCATTCCAAGACAAATCCTAGGCTATTGCTCAAAAACCCCGCTCGAAACCCAATACCTTAGTTATCTTAAGGTATTGAAATACCTTGGTATCTCAAGATATTGAGGTTTCGCTCTAAAACCCCTCTAACTAGCTATCTAGCTATTGAATATATACCTAGTTATTAATCTAGGCTAGATAATATATATATCTATCATATTTATATATATCTAAGCATATATGTACCTATGTATATATTTATCCACACACATTTACCCGATTACCCATTATCTTACCTATACACCTATATATGTATATAACTTAGGCATATAGATATTTATATCTCTTAGATAGGTATATCTAGGAATCTAGTTATCTACCTATCTAGTATCTATCTACCTATCTAAATACCTAGCTATCTATCTATCAATATCTATCTATCTATCTATCTAATTATCCATCTATTATCCATCTATGTTAACTAACTATCTAGATATATGTATCTATATATAGGTCTATCTATATATTTAACCATCTATCTAACTATCTATCTAACTATATGTATTTATCTATATAGCTATCTATATCTAACTATAGGTATTTATATCTAACTATCTAGGCATCTATTCTATTTATCTATCTATATACTAATACCTATCTAGATATCTTACTATCTACCTATTTATCTAGGTAACTATATATCTATTTAGCTATCTAGTTACCTATCAAACTACTAATCTATCTATCTATCTATTTATTTATAAGCATACCCCTCTCTCTCTCCCTCGCACACTGCTCTTGCTAGCTGCTACTGCCCATGCTGCTGCTGCTGCAAACTGCTGCTGTGGCTGCTATGCTGCTGCTAGCTGCTGCTACTGCAGCTTTGCTGCTGCTGCTGCAGCTACTGCAGCTGAAGCTGCTGCTGCTGCTCCAGAATCTGCCCCCCCCTCTCTTCTCTCATACACACACACACACTCCTATATATACACATATATATATATATATCTATATATATATATACATACATCTATATCTATATATATATAACTAAATATCTATATATATATAACTCTCATCTACACACCCTAACACACACACACTAGCACACTCACACACTAATACACACACACCTAAATATATATACATATCTATATATATATACACACATATATATCTATATATATATACACACTAATATATCTATATATACACACACACACTCAAACATATGTACTAATATCTACATACCAACACACACTAACATATATCTACACACACATATACACAAACACATATCTCTATATATATATAAACACACATACTCACATATATACTCACATATATCTATATATATATATATACACTAATATATATATCTATACATCTACACACACACACACACTAACATATATACTAATATCTATATATCCTCACTCACACACACTCACCTACACACTCACACAAGCACTCACTCACACACTCACCTACACATAACCACACATATATATATAAATATATATATAAAAAAAACACACACACAAATATATATATATACATATATATATAAATAAACACAACACACAACACAACGCACACAACGCTCACAACGCCCCACCTACGCACGCCCAACGACCCCGACACTCACCAACGCCTATAAATATATAAAATATAGCTCGAAAACTCTAGCACACACTCCCCGATACTAACCCAACGCGCGCACAAGCCCGAAACGAGGAAACCAAGTCGAAATGGTCGTTCGGTCATTTCGACGAACACGTGGTGCGCGGCTCGGAAAACCTCCTGAAGCGCACACCAAACGAACTCGGAATCGGCCCAAAATTTACCCACGCGTCCTAAACGATGCCTAGATCCTAGAAAATGCGCTCCCGCGTCGATTCTAGGCCCGTGGCGGAAACGCACACGCACTTAGAATCGGCGACGACGAAAAGCCCCAATTTCGCCCGAAATGCCCGTTTCTCCGCGACACGGCTTCCCGTGCCCGAACGGAGACACGCACTCACCCTCTAGACACCCGACAACGTCTACCTAGGTCCATCTAACCTAGGGCATCACCCAAAATTGGGCCAAATTCGGATTTCACCCGAAATTGACACAAAACCTAGTGTTAAAGTCTCTAAACACTACCCAACTAGTTCCAACTTCCTCCCACGGGTAGCCTACGGGTCTAGGAAGGTTCTAAAATATTAATTACACTATAAAAGAGTAATTACAAGAGGAAATTTAGGGTTTACCTCTTGGGAGTTGGAATCCCAAGCCAAAATCTCCAAATCTCTCCAAATCCTCCAATCCAAGCTTCCAAGCTCCCAATCCAAGCTCCAACACAAAATCTAGGCTCTACCCACCTAGGTTAGGGAAAGATCTAGGGTTAGGGTTAACTTAGAGAAGAAGGAATGGAAGAAAGAAGAAGAAAAGTGGAAGAAAACTTACTTGGAGAAGAAGGAAGAAGAAAGAAGAAGTGGAGAAGAAGAAGAAGTGAAGAAGAAGAAGTAAATGAAGAGGAGGGGGCTGCTATGGCTGTGATCGGGTGTGGGGGGGGGTAGGTAGGGGCCGGCCACATGCTATTAAAGGGATTTACAACTTTCCAAATTCCCAAAACGCCCCTATTCACTCGGTTTTGGGTTCCGGGTCTCCAAATGCACTCAAACTAGTTCCAAAACTCTCCAACTAACCTCCTAAAAATAAAATAATAATTCTAAGCCCCAAAATAATTCTCACAAGGGTGTGGGCTGGGTCGGACATGGGTCCACTAGGGTCTGACATGGGTCCAGGCTAGCCAAAACCCTAAAACAATCAAAATAAAAATAAAACAAGCACTAATTAAATATAAATATAAATAATTAAATACAATACACTATTTATCAAATAAAAAAAAATATACCCTATTTTCTAGAATTGGGTAGTGACACCAGTCATCTGGAAAAATATATCCAGTCAGGATTGGGGCAAAATACATACCTTTGAAAGTAGTTTCAATAGCATAATCGAAAATAAAAATAGATATATAAATAAAATACAGGATCACTAAACATATGAATGATGAATAATAGATATACAGGTAATATACGAGAATATAGATCAATAATATGAATATCACAATATGATAAAATAACTGCAATCTAAACTAACTAATATGCCTTAGAATATAAGTTCATTATGTGATCGGGTTGGGTGAACATGATCAGGTAAGACGATTACAAGTGAGGTATGTAACTAGAATATACACGATCTAACAATGAGGCTTTGATCACATAATCAACTCCTACTCTCCCACCCCCAAATAATATCGATGGATCCAATCACGACACGCTACGAACACGAAATATAACCACTGAACATGAGCAGTGGGTGTACACGAATATCATAACCACCGAACATGAGCGGTGGGTCTACACAAATAAGCACACTGAACACGAGCAGTGTGTGAACACAAAATATAATCAATACCCAATATACACGATGAGATACAATATACACGAGTACCCGTTTAACACGGTAGGGGATAATACCTCCTGACGGGATCCATATAGTACCAGTCCGTGAAATCACTGTGTCGGGATCAAGTATACAATTCTAGAACATGTATATATACAATCTTATGAATTGAAAACTATCAAAAAAATGTACTCGCCTGAAGTCCTGAGCAAGGTGTGTCTCTCGATGCCCATGCTGGTGTCACACAAACTATATATGGTATGTTGCATCAATACAAGGTTCAAAAATAAAAATAGGTGAAGTTGATATAATTCTAGGTAGATACGCTATTTCTAAGTCAAACCAATGAAATCTAGGGTGCAAGAGTCTAAGGATAAGTCACTAAGTTGATACACTATGAAACTATACTATACAAACTAATCTAAGAAACAATAAGGCACTCAAGAGCCGTATCCTAAGATACGCAAGTTTATTTATATGAAAATAGTATTTTAGATATATATTCAAATACCTTGGTAATACCTCGGTATTCCAAGGTAACCCAAAACAGTTAACATATAGTTATAACACAAATATGAATAAATCCCAAACTAATATATACTAACTATAAGCTGACATATACTAGTTACTAATATATATCTCAAAACTATTAGAGAACTAACTATAATACCAAACTCCATACCTAAATAAATACATATAGCTAATATAGCTAACTATCAACATGGATACATATATAGCTAATTATATACTAAACATTATAAAGAATGAACTAAGTAACTAATCTACTTATACTATCTATTACTTAACTAGCTAATATAGACATCAACTAGGCTAATAAAATACCCAACTCAAGTACCCAAAATACCTACTTGAAACTGAAACATTGATACACTAATACCAAATACTAAAACTACTAACTACTAGTCATCATATATATATATGCCTACACCAATATACGTAGATACTAACTATAACCAATTACCTTGATAACTCAAAACCTCAACTAACCCAATACCTTAAAACCTTACTGATACAAAAACTGATACAACATAGTAAACTGCTCTACATCCTTCACGTTGCTACTGCTAGCCTTCCTCTTGCACTGATACTCGAGCGATTGGCTGCCCGAGTGCACAACAGCCCCTCCACAGCTAGCTGTAGCTGCTGTACTTCGTACATGCTGCTGTGTGTAATGCACACTCTTACTGATGGCTCCCTCTCTCTGAGTACTGCTACACAGCTACTCAGCGCTTCACTGTATAGATGCTCGACTGCTCAGTACCTGCCATTGCAGTAGGCTGCAGAGCCTTCTCTTGTGCCTGACTGCTATGTATATATTGCTGTGCACAACTGCCCTACTGCAGTGAGCTACCACTGAGTGCACATCACCCTCTTGTGCACGCTACTGTGCACAAGGTGCTGCTCACCTCTCCTCCATTGGATGTGTGTTGTTGCCTGAGACCCTCACTCACTGGCACTCACACACACACAAGCATAAACACAACACCTAGCACACTTATACTATACTCAACCCTCTATGCATTTACATATACACATACAAACCTATGTATATAATCATACATACTTATACTTATATATATATATATATATATATATATATATATATATAAAAACATATATATATAACCCAATACATATATTTATATATATATATATATATATATATATATATATATATATATAACCCAATACATATATTTATACATATACATATATATATATATATATATATATATATCACTATATACTTATATATATACACACACATAGACACACACATATATATAAACTCAATTACACTAAAATATAAATATGTATATCACCTAAATATTATAATTATATATAATTACACATGCACGTATAGCAAAGAGGGCAAAACAACAAACACGTGGAGTGCACCACACCCGTATTGTACTTTCTCTATGATACGCTTGCGACATAGCTCCAACACACAATCAAACGCATCCTGGAGGACACAAACAAGTCTAAAACTCTAATTATGCATAATAGATATTGTAATTAGATATCTACGTGTCCGTGTCACAATATGATATTCCCAAGATCCCGTGTCAAAGGAAAACCCCTAAAATTAACCCGTTTTATCAAATTGACGAGATACGGCCTACACATATCCAATTGTGGACATGACACTAGTTACAAATAAGAAATCAAATGTCATTTAGATCTATTAGACATAATAACAAGCACTACATGTGCAAATCTCGAAATTCTCCCAAAATTGGTACCAAAATGGACATAACTTCCACCATAGGTCTCCGATGAACCTAAAACTAATTTCTATGGGTAGCCTATCCATGTGGGTTAATTTTTTATGGTTAAATATCAGATCTAGAGTCTATTAGAAGAGTGAAAACTTAAATCTACCTATTGGAAGATGTATTCCTAATAAAAAGTCCTTAATTGCCAAGTAGCTCATCTCTTTATAGATCTTGGCCTCCTTCTCCTTGCTCCTTGCTTTCTTCTTGTAGATTCTTGATGTAGAAGCCTCAATTAATGAATAGGGAAGACGTTGGTGAAGAATTGGTGGATAATTAATAAGGAAATTGAGGAAATTTGGAAGAGGAAAATTGTAGATCTAGAATTTGGGAATGAATAAAATAAGAGCACTCTCTTTCCTCCTCTATTGGCCGGCCATTTACCCCCCTCCCCAAGCAATGTAAAAATTCACAAATATCCCTTGGGGCCTCTCATAAAGAAATTAATTAGGGAAGGAAGGTTCTAGTCTAATAGTTTCTCTAATTAATTCCACCTCCTAATCCATGGGCCTAATTTATGGGCTCAAACTAAGCTCATCTAAAATATTGGTTCATGTATTCTAATAAATGGGTTTGTCCATTATACAAGTCTAAAATAATCTATAAATAGAAATAAATAAGTAATACAATAATTAAATAAATCATGCATGTATAATATTAAATACGATTATTTCCTAAATTTAAAAATTACTCTTGTTAATTACCAAACTACCCTTGAGTGAAAAAGAGAGGGTCACAATCTTACCCACCTTAGAAATTTTTTATCCTCGAAACTAAGGAAGAAACTAACTACCAAAGGCAAATAATACAATGCAAGAAAGAAATATACCTCACGGCTCGAACAGATATAGATATCGCTCGCGCATCTCAGCCTCTCGCTCCCCGGTACTCTCTTCTGGCGAGTGATGCCTCCATGCGATACGCACCAAAGAAATTGTCTGGTTCCTCAACACCTTCTCTTTCTGATCCATAATCTCCACTGGCTGCTCTGGATAGCTAAGAGTAGGACCCACCTCTATCCCCGAGTGATCCAACATATGACTAGGATCTTCCATGTACCATCTCAGTTGTGACACATAAAATACGTTGTGCACTCCCTCCAGTGAAGGTGGTAAGTCCAGTCTGTAAGTGACTGCACCGGCCATCTCAAGAATACTGAAAGGACCGATGAATCATGGACTAAGTTTGCCGCCTCCACCGAAATAAATTGTGCCACGTGTCGGAGAAATTCTCAAGAAAACTAGACCGCCAACCTAGCACAAAATACAACCTTAGCATTCTAACACAAACAATAATCAAACACAAATAAGACAAAACTAAATCTATACCTGAAGCTCCAAACGTCTCCGGTGGCTATCGACCCAATGTAGCTGCCTGTCCTGCGCCACTCGAAGTCTGTCCCTGATAAGCTTTACCTTTTCTGCTACATCCACTACCATCTCTAGTCCCAATAAATCTTTCTAACCAACATCATCCCAAGACAACGGAGTGTGGCATCTTCGTCCGTACAACGCATCGAATGGTGATATCTCAATGCTTGCTTGGTAGCTGTTGTTGTTTGAAAACTCCACCAAGTGAAGGTGATCCTCCCAAGAACCTCCAAGATCCAAAACATAGGTGCGTATCATATCCTCAAGAATCTGGATAGTCCTCTCCGACTATTCGTCCCTCTAAGGGTGATAAGCGGTACTGAACTTAAGTTGAGTGCCGAAGCTAGCCTGCAAACTCCTCCAGAAATATAATATGAAGCGACTATCCGAATATGAGACTATGCTTACTGGAACACCGTACAATCTAAAAAATGTGGCGCACATATATATCTGCAAGATTCTTCATAGATGTACCCACTTAAAATGGCAGAAAGTGGACTGATTTGGTCAACCTGTCTACGATGACCCAAATCGCATCTTTATCTCCTAGAGAACACGAAAGTCCTAATACAAAATCCATGGTCATATATTCCTATTTCCACTCTAGAATGGGTAAAGGCTGAAGCAATCCTCCGGGCCTCTGCCACTTCGCCTTGATTTGTTGGCAAACTAAGCATCTGGACACGAAGCTATCTACCTCCCGCTTTATTCTATACCACCATACATGCTTTCTCATGTCTCTATACATCTTATTGGCACCTGGATGCATAGAGTATTGAGAATGATGCACCTTCTACAGAATCTCCTCGCATAATGCTTCTCTTGGTATACATAACCTGGTACCGTATCGCAATGATAGATCATCTGCGACGATAAATTCCTCTGCCAGCCCGACCTGAACCTATGCTTTAATGTTTCTCAGAGACCCATCCTCATACTGTCCGACTCTGACTCGGTCCATCAGTTCTGACTGAACCTGAAGTCCCCATATCTGTGCTGCGACTCCAGAAATCAATACCTTAATGCCCAAACTGTCAAGATCTGCCAATAAATATCTGTCTCTAGTCAAGCACATAGCCATGGAATACCTGCTCAAAGCATCTGCATCTATGTTGGCCTTTCCTGGATGGTACTGCAAGGATATGTCAAAGTCTTTCATCAGCTCTAACTATCGTCGCTGCCTCATGTTGAGCTCTTTCTGTGTAAACATATACTTTAAGCTCTTATGGTCTATGAAGGCGTCTATATTGGCCTTTCCTGGATGGTACTGCAAGGATATATCGAAGTCTTTCATCAGCTCTAAGCATCGTCGCTGCCTCATATTGAGCTCTTTCTGTGTAAACACATACTTTAAGCTCTTATGGTCTATGAAGATCTCTACTCTCTCTCCATATAGATAGTGTTTCCATAATTTGAGAGCAAAGATAACCGCTGCCAACTCTAAATATGGGTAGGGTAGTTTTTCTAATACGGGCATAATTGCCTGGAAGCATAGGCAATCAACTTCCCGTATTGTTGTAACACACAACCCAAACCCTTCTCTGGTGCATCACTGTATATGGAAAATCCTCCTGCTCATGATGGCAATGTCAAGATGGGAGTTGTAGTCAATCTTCTCTTCAGCTCCTCAAATGCTGACTGAAAATCCTCAGTCCAGATGAATTCTACGTCCTTCCTGGTCAGCCTAGTCATTGGCTCTATAAGTCTGGAAAAGTCCTGAAACCTCCGGTAGTAGCCTGCTAAACCAAAGAAGCTCCTGATCGCTGCTACTGAACTCGATGTAGACCACGCTTCAACTTCTGAGATCTTCTTCCGCTCCACCGAGATTCTATCTCCTGTAATAACATGCCCATAGAATTCAATCTTATCAAGAAAGAATTTGTACTTCGTTAACTTGCCATACAACTTCTCATTCCTGAGGGTCACCAAAACTATCCTCAAGTACTACTCATGCTCCTCTGGGGTCTTTAAATATATCAGAATATCATTAATGAAGACTATAACAAACTGGTCCAGGTACTAATGAAACACCTTGTTCATCAGGTTTATTAATACTTTCGGGGCATTGGTCAACCCAAACGGCTTCACCAACAACTCAAACTGCCCATAGCGAGTCCTGAAAGCTGTCTTCGTGATGTCTCCCCTCTTCACTTTCACCTGGTGGTACCCTGATCTCAAATATATCTTGGAATCTTCACTCCGCTCAACTGGTCAAACAAGTCATCAATCCACGGCAATAGGTATTTATTCTTGATAGTGAGGTTATTAAGTGCCCTGTAGTCGATACACATACGTACCGACCGATCCTTCTTTGGTACAAAAAGTACTGGAGCACCCCATGGTGATGAACTGGAACGGATAAAGCCCTTGTTTTGCAACTCATCCACCTGCTTCTTCAACTCTGCCAGTTCGTTATTGTTTACTCTATAGACGTGCTGAGGGATCGACTCTGCGCTTGACACTAAATCTATAGATAATTCCATATATCAATATATCTGTCCGGCGGCAACCCCGACAACTCCTCTAGAAATACATCTAAGAACTCTACAATCAACGGATGTGGCATCTCCTGCTCCTCCACTAAAGCTCCACAGAAATCAGCTTCGCTCTACTCTGCTCCTCGGATGAACTCAAACTCTGGCTTTCCTGGCGAGTGAAATAAAACTCTGCCTCCACGACAATCG
Source organism: Iris macrosiphon (assembly GCA_036927795.1). Lineage (NCBI taxonomy): Eukaryota > Viridiplantae > Streptophyta > Magnoliopsida > Asparagales > Iridaceae > Iris > Iris macrosiphon. The sequence goes on from JAYESA010000011.1 coordinate 54,331,849, forward strand.
ATACTAGCATAATATCTACTCAACTAATCCATCTCGAGTACTATATCGTAACTCAAAAGTGGCATTACGAGTAAACATACTCTTAGCTCACGGCCTCCTAAATAAACTCTCTAGTTCTTGCAAACATCACTAACCAGGATAATGCCTCCTCCGGTTGTGATCTTACAAGTCTGTGCCAACGGTTCAGACACAAGACAATATCTCAAAGCAAAAGATACAGATACAAAGCTATGAGAAGCACCAGAATCGAACAAAACATAAGCTGAAAAGAAGTCGAGATAAACTGAACCTGAGATAACATCGCCAATCGACTCCTTCTCCTTGACATTAAAGGCAAAAGCTCACTCCTGTCGCTACGCTCCTCTCTGCTGCTGATGCTGACCAAACTGTTGCTGCTGTGGTAGAAGAAGTCCTCTTTACTGCTGTAAGTGAGGCCTCTTTGCTGGACCCGTATTGGTGCTGAATCCTCCGGTGTCCCTCGGCCTCTTAGAGCCAAGCTCTAAAATTATCCTCTGCTCTCTGCGCTAGTCTGAGAATCTCCTCGAAGGTGGCATTAGGATCTCCGTTGGTGTGGGATTTGACCTCCCAGTTCAGGCCCTTCCTGAACTTCCTAGCTCTGCCTCTAGGGTTCTGACCCTCGACGAAGCGACCTAGTCGGCAATACTCTGCCGCATACTCGTCCACTGACATACCACCCTGGACAAGGTACTGGAACTGGCTCTCCAAGGATGTAAGAGCCACGTCTGGAAAGAACTTCTCCTTGAAAAGCTCTTTGAAGGCTTCCCAAGTGAGTCCTGGTACTTCAATCTTGGGGTCTGTCCGAAACCATGTCAATGCAATATCGAACATCATACACCCCGCTGCCTCTATCTATAACATCTCTAGAATCTGTGCCAGCCGCAGGTTCTGCTCGATGTTCTCGATCCAATCATCCGTAAAAAGGATCCCCTCTGTGCCTCTGAAGTCCTTCGGGGCCATCCTCTTGAAGTCGATGATGGTATCCGACCTCGACTGATACAGAATAAACTGAGCTGGTACCGTCTGTGGCTAGACTATAGTAGCTCTCTCCACTGCTGTAAGTACGATCTGGTGAGCGTTCTCTATACTCTGTCACAGGACCTCTGACTGTCGCTGCTGTACCTCCATCATCTACAAGAAGAGCATGAACATTTACGTCTAATCAGCTACTGGTGGTAGAGGTGAAAGATCCTAAAAAACTGTCTGTTCTCTCTTCGGTACTGGATGTGGAGCACCTCCGAAAGCTGTGGCCGATATGCCCACCTGGATCGGTGAAGCTGACCTCCTGAATGTAGGTGCTAGACCATCGTCTGAGGGTGATGCCCTAATGGGTAATGAAGTGGCTGATCGCGCTCGCGGTACCTGATCATTGGGAACGCTTCTTCGGTGGCATCTTGAAGATAGATTGAAATATGGAATCAATATTGAATATGATATGATACCATCAAAGAAGGATAAAACTTATTCCAAGTGAAGCAATATTTAATAGATAAGGATTTACAAAAATAGATATTGGAATTTTTCTAAGTGTGATTGAGTAAACTCTCAGCCTAAATTCTATTTCCTAAAGCAGGATCGTAGCAGTACTCTAGACAAGAATAACTATGATATCTATCTAGACCTGTATGGGCCACCACTAAAAATGTTTTACGATCCACACCCGGATGTTCGGACACGAGTACATGGTTATGCCCAGCCTACGCCGCAGAATCGACGGTAGAACGCTGTCTGGGTCATTTGTAAATATCTAACATCTCAATAATATAATATGGTACCTGTCAATTATCTCAACTCCAAATGGAGGAGAAATATGGTATCACATGAATAACTAATCTCAATCATAAAACAAACTAAGAAAGAATAATGCCCGAATGGGAATAATGAAGGAAAGAATAAAGATACAATCCACAATCTGAAATAATATACAAGTTATGAATCTCCATAAAAGAATAGTCTAATACAATCCAACAGAAATAAACTAAACCTCCTCGGGCTCTACAACTAAGTCCTCATGGTCTATAGGAGTATCCTCTAAAGGTACGCCGTCCTGCGGCCCGTAGAATATGGGACACTTCTCTATAAGCCAGTCATCTGAAAAAATATATCCAGTCTGGATTGGAGTTAAGTACATACCTCTGAAAGCAGTTTTAATAGCATAATCGATCATATAAACAGATATAGAAATAAAATACAGGATCACTAAATATATGAATGATGAACAATAGTTATATAAGTAATGTATGAGAATATAGATCAACAATATGAATATCATAATATGATAAAATAATTGTAATCTAAACTAACTAATATGCCTCGGAATAAAAGTTTATTATGTGATCGGGTTGGGTGAACCTGATCAGAAAAGATGATTACAAGTGAGATATGTAACCAGAATGTACACGATATAACAATGGGGCTTTGATCACATAATCAACTCCTACTCTTCCACCACCAACTAATATCGATGGATCCAATCACGACACGCTATGAACACGAAATATAAGCACTGAACACGAGAATTGGGTGTACACGAATATCATAACCACCGAACACTAGCCGTGGGTGTACACGAATAAGCACACTAAACACGAGTAGTGTATAAACATGAAATATAATCAATAACCAATATACACAATGAGATATAATGTACACGAGTAACCGCCGAATACGGTAGGGGATAACATCTCCTGACAGAATCCATATAGTACCAGTCCGTTAAATTACTGTGTTGGAATCAAGTATATAATTCTAGAACATGCATATATAAAATATTATGAATTAAAAACTATTAGAGAAATATACTCACTTGAAGTCTTGAGCAAGGTGTGTCTCTCGATGCCCAAGCTGGTGTCACACGACCTACATATGGTATGTTGCATCAATACAAGATTCAAGAATAAAAATAAGTGAAGTTGATGTAATTCTAGGTCGATACATTATTTCTAAGTCAAACCAATAGAATCTAGGTTGCAAGAGTCTAAGACTAAGTCACTAAGTCGATACACTATGAAACTATGCTATACAAACTAATCTAAGAAACAACAAGGCACTCAAGAGCCGTATCCTAAGATACACAAGTTCATTTAAATGAAAATAGTATTTTAGATATATATTCAAATCAATTATTATCATACTATAACAAATCAATTGAAATAGGATACCTTGGCCTTGCACCAACGCGTATCACACTATCTCGATACCCAAACTCAAAACCTTGGGTATCGACCCAATACCTTGGTAATACCTTGGTATTCTAAGGTAACCCAAAAAAGTTAACATATAGCTATAACACATATATAAATAAACCCCAAAATAATATATACTAACTATAAGCTGACATATACTAGTTACTAATATATATCTCAAAACTATTAGAGAACTAACTATAATACCAAACCTCCATACCTAAATAAATACATATAGCTAATATAGCTAACAATCAACATGGATACATATATAGCTAATTATATACTAAACATTCTAACCAATGAACTAAGCAACTAATCTACTTACACTATCTATTACTTAACTAGCTAATATAGACATCAACTAGTCTAATCAAATACCCAACTCAAGTACTCAAAATACCTACTTGAAACAGAAACATGGATACACTAATACCAACTACTAATACTACTAACTACAAGTTATCATATATATATATGCCTACACCAATATCCGTAGATACTAACTATAACCAATTACCTTGATAACTCAAAACCTTAACTAACCCAATACCTTAGAACCTTACTGATATAAAAATTGATACGGCACAGTGAACTGCTCTACATCCTTTATGCTGCTACTGCTAGCCTTCCTCTTGCACTGATAATCAAGCAATTGATTGCCCAAGTGCACAACAGCCCCTCCGCAGCAAGCTGTAGTTGCTGCACTTCGGGCACGCTGATATATGCAATGCACACTCTTGCTGATTGCTCCCCTCTTTCTGAGACTACTACACAGCTACTCAGTGCTTCACTGTATGGATGCTCGCCTGCGCAGTACCTCCCGTTGCTGTAGGCTGCAGAGCCTTCTCAGTGCCCGACTGCTCTGTACATATTACTGTGTACAACTGCCCTACTATAGTGAGCTGCCACTAAGTGTACATCACCCTTTTGTGCACTCTACTATGCACAAGGTGCTGCTCACCTCTCCTCCATTGGTTATGTGTTGTTGTCTGAAACCCTTACTCACTGACACTCACACACACACAAGCACAAACACAACACCTAGCACACTTATACTATACTCATCCCTCTATGCATTTACATATACACATACAAACCTATTTATATAATCATACACACTTACACTTATATATATATATATATATATATATATATATATATATATATATTTATATAAACATATATATATAACCGAATACATATATATATATATATATATATATATATATATATATATATATATATATATATATATCACTATATACTTATATATATATACATACATAGACATATACATATACATAAACTAAATTAAACTAACATATACATATTTATATCACTTAAATATCATAATTATATATAATTACATATGCACGTATAACAAAGAGGATAAAACAATAAACACGTGGAGTGCACCGCACCCTTATCACACTTTCTCGATGATATGCTTGTGATACGGATCCAACACACAACCAAACGTATCCCGGAGGACACGAACAAGTCTAAAACACTAATTATGCATAATACGTATAGTAATTAGAGTATCTACTTGTTCGTGTCATAATGTGATATGCACAAGGCCCCGTGTCGGAGGAAAACCCCTAAAATCAATCCGTTTCGTCAAATTGACAAAATACGGCCTACACGTATCCAATTATGGACACGACACTAGTTACAAACAAGCAGTCAAATATCATTTAGATCTAATGACAAGCACTACATGTGCCAATCTCAAAATTCTCCTAGAATTGGCACTAAAATGGACATAACTTCCACCGTAGGTCTCCGATGAACATAAAACTAATTTTTAGGGGTAGCCTATGCATGTGGATTGGTTTCCCATGGTTAAATCTCTGATCTAGTGTCTATTAGAAGGAAAAAACTAAAATGTACCTATTGGACGATGAATTCCAAATAAAAAGTTTCCAATTGCCAAGTAGCTCCTCTCCTTGTAGGTCTTGGCCTCCTCCTCCTTGCTCCTTGCTTCCTTCTTATAGATCCTTGATGTAGAAGCCTCAATTGATGAATAGGGAAGGAATTGGTGAAGAATTGGTGGAGAATTAATGAGAGAATGGAGTGAATTTGGAAGAGAAAAATTATTGATATAGAATTTGGGAATGAATGAAATGAGAGCACTCTCTCTCCTCCTATATGGGCCGGCTATGTAACCCCCTCCCCAAGCAATATAAAATGTCACAAATATTCCTTGGGGCCTCTCATGAATAAATTAATTAGGGAGGGAAGGTTCTATTCTAATAATTTCTCTAATTAATCCAACCTCATAATCCATAGGCCTAATTCATGGGCTCAAACTAAGCTTAACCAAAATGTTGGTACGTGCATTCAAATAAATGGGTTTGGCCCACTATACATGTCTAAAACAATCTATAACTAGAAATAAATAAGTAATACAATAATTAAATAAATCATGCATGCACAATATTAAATATAATTAATTCCTAAATTTAAAAACTATCCTTGTTAATTACCAAACTACCCTTGAGTGAAAAAGTGGGGGTGACAAAATATGAGGGTGACAAAGAAAGAATCTAATTAGTTATGGGAGATATCTTACTATTCTAGAAGAGAATATTCTATCAATGCCAACTAACGTTAATTAATTATAATTAATTACTTAATTAACTATAACTATATAATTAACAACTACTAGCAAAAATATAAGAATACCCCTAATCATAATTTTAGGTGGTTACCGTATAACCCCAAGGCTTAGTCGTTCGGCCCTCAACCTCTAATATAAGACTCAAATCATCAGTCATCCTCTAATATATAGTTATAATAGTCACTAAATATTATCAAGTTGTTTACTGATGATAAAGTCCTTCAATAATTATTTACCATTATTCACAAAAAATTATAGTCAAGTATAGTCAATCTATCATATCTATCCTAACAGTTCTACTCAAGCAATCTTGCTACACCCATTTCCTAATTTTATATTTCTTAAGTTTCTGATATTTAAATTTATTTTTTGATGAAGTATTTTTGCTGTATTTTCATGAAGCTTCATGTCATTTATAATTATTTTTTTGTTGTCTAGAGAGACTACCCGAGACCCGTAGAATATCCATTGTCATTTTCGTAGATCCGATTTAAGACCCACAAATAAATTGGATACCTGGTTTGGTTTATCTTGGTTGAACACAGGGCTAAACCATCCCCCTTTTCCCTTATATATACGAGAGTTTTATCTTTTATCTATTTTTCTGCTTCATTTTTCTTTCTTTTTCCTTTCTTCCTAAACCGAACCCTAACCGTAGAAGAGGTTGTGATCACTTTGACCGTGAGAGGTAGAGGCTAAGAAGCTACTCCAGGCAAGTACATCTTGTATAAGAGAAAAACTATAAATTTATTCATGCTTTTAGTTCTTAATATTTCCTATTTATTTCTAGCTCATATTGTAGGGACCGAGCACCCTTCATCTTTAATACTTATTGTTCTTGATTTTCTTGGCTAGAATTGCATTGACCTGAGTTTGGGTCTATGGGTTCACTTTTGTTTTCCTGGGGTTTGATCACCCAAAACTTTGTGTTTAAAAAACTAATTAGCTTATAGTATAGAGTACTATATTTTATGTTACTTTGCTTTTGTTCATACTTGATTTTGAGTCCAGTTAAGTTCAATGCTCTATGAAGAGTATGCAAGAGAACTCCTTTGGTGTAGAAATATGTATGTTTCACTTAGGGCGCATTGGTGTAGTTGTTGGCACAAAGTGGTCACAGTCAACCTGATTTTGATAATCATCAAACATCAGATGAATCAGATCCAAAATACAGATAAAGCAGATACTCGATACAAAGCATAACAACTCCGTCAATACGAAAGTCAGACACTGCAATAGCTATTGGTTTCATATTCAAATATAATATTTTATTTATTTGAGTATAGGATTGATGTAAGCTGAGTCACACTAGCAAATCCAAAGTACCTATACCCAGATACTTAGCCCACTCAAATAAACCAAAGAACCTATCCACCAATTCAAGCAATATTCATTTACAAATTCTACTTACTAGGAGATCGAACTCGTGCCGAACTCGGACCGAACTCGTTTACCCTTTTGGTATGAAATCAACTAGTTTAATAGCTCCTGATTTCTTGGCCCAACGGTTGGAAATTTGAATTAAACCATAAGTGACTTCAGACTGAATTCTGTTTGCCTACAACATATAAATAGGATTAGAACTCTTTATTCTAACAACACCATAACAACTCAACCATTCTTAAGTCTTCTATTCTATTGTGAGCAAACCTCTAAGTCTTAACCTTTCCATCTAAAAAGCAACTCCATAGCCTTCCTTGTGCCAAGTGTGATCTCGGTCCAGAAGTTTTTTGAGTTATAAAGAGCTTTATTCAATCAGTTATTCTCTTTCTCAAGCTGTGAAGTTGTGAGACTTCGAATCAAAACTATACGTATTCAATCAGTTATTCTCTTTCTCAAGTAAAAAGCCTTCAGATCAAAGCTTGTGATTCAATATCAGTGATTATAGTAGAGAAACTCTGCGCTTGAGTTATCAGGACTAGACTAGTCCTCTCAGAGGAAAACCAGTATACATCTTAGTGTTTGTGTTTGCTTTCTCTCTTACTCTATTGCATATATTCATAACACTGCTAGTAATATTCTTACACATGAGATATATTCAAACTGCTAGTAGTTAATCACCATTTTATGCCATAGAATTATATTTTAATAGGTGATTTTATTCCGCTGCACACATAAACTCTATTCACCCCCCCTCTAAAGTTGCCATACACGGTCCTACAATTGGTATCAGAGCGGTTACTATTTATATTATAAATTTTTACTTTTATATAGGAACTTCTGCTTATACCAATTGCTCCTACAATTAGTATCAGAGTAGTTACTCTTATAGTAGAACTTTTACTAGTACTATTTGCTCCAACAACTGGTATCAGAACAGGTAATCTCTTATTTTGTTTCTGATTCTAATTACTTCCTACAATTAATATCAAAGCAAGTACTCTTATATTAGAACTATTACTGACATCAATTGCTCCATAATTGGTATTCAAGCAGATAGTCTCTTAATTAGTTTCTACTATTTCAATTGGTATCAGAATAGGTGCTATTTTTATATAGATATTACTGATATCATTTATTCCTCAATTAGTATCAGAACTGGTACTCTATATATAGGAACTATTGCTCATAAACAAATTCTCTTGATTATCGGATTAACATCCAAAGAGTATAACATATGGCAACAACAAAATCACTATTTTCTATCAAAAGTGAAAGCCAACTTCTTAATAAGCCACCTGTTTTTAACATCACTTACTATTTATTTTGGAAAATATATATTAGTGCTTTTCTACAATCTCTTGGCTTTAACTTATGGACTTATGTTATTAATGGTTACAAAAGTGTTGACAAAGCAGATAATGAATATACCGAAGATAAAAAGAAAGCAACAAGCGATGATGCAAAGGCAATGTACATACTCTACTGTACTCTAGGAGAAGATGAATTCAAACTTATCTTCAAGTGAAAAATATCATATGAGATATGGAGAATGCTGGAAGCAACTTATGGAGACAAAGAAGAAATTAAATAAGAACCTCATAATGTTGCAAGCTTATACCAAAATAAAGAAGCTGCAAGTATAAAGAAAGATGCAAACATTCAATGCAATAATAATGACAATAAGGAAAAAGATGTTGCAAACTTATGCCCAAGTGAAATTCTAGCAATCAATGCAAGCATCCAGTACGAGAATGACAAAAACCTTCAATATACGATAGACTTGTGCTTAATGGTAAGCGAGGTAAATGATGACTCACTAACAAGAGATATTTTGTATGATAAATTATCTGATACTTTTAATGATCTGTTTGAAGACTATAATAAGCTTAAAAATAACTACAAGCAAGCTTGAAAAGATATCAAATCTTATCAGCTTAAGAATGATTAGCTTATTTGCTTACTTAAGGAAGCTAGAGAAAACTCATCTTCTGATGAATCTATTAAAATCTCCAAACTTGAGCTTAGTCTACAAGAAGCTCTTGACTGCTATGATGAAAGCAATCAAGAAAATGCTAAACTTAAGGAGGACTTAAAATAGGAATAAGAAAATTACTCTAATGTCTCACTTAAGATAGATGCTCTTACTGCTAAGTATGATGATTTATATGCCACCTCTAAAAAATTAGATATTAGATTAGGAAAGCAGGTCGTACAACCTACTACTCAGTCTAACATGAGACACATGGCTAAACAAAAGATCACTCATAATAAGACACCAGCAAGCAAACCAAATGCTCCATACTATCATGCATATAGAACACAATATATCATGCATTCTATTATAAATATCTACGCAAGTTATTTCACACCATTTCATATACTCATCCTTCTATGCCCAACATAAATGCCTATGCTATATGTCATTATTGTGGTTTAAAAGGACACATCAAACATTAATGTAAGGCTAAAAAATTGGTTGATATGAATATGTATAAGTGGATTCCTAAAGCTAACAAATATGGATCCAAATATTGGATACCAAAGTCTTATTCTAATCATATAGGTGGAAAGATTTGTGGCAAGACGTAATGGTAAATAAAAAAGTTGGTGATTGTAAAAAGCCAAATGGATATTCTCATGGCAATTTCACCAACACGAAACATGACTATTAAGTTATTATGGTAACACAAATTTTCTTATCTATAGTAGTATAATTATTCTTAAAATGTGTATGAAGAAACTTTTTTTAATGACTCTTCAATGTTATGCTCTAAAAGTATAGAAATTATTATTAAAAAGCCTAAAGGGTCCTTCTGTCAACAAAGAGTAAACAGCCTTACGCGATACGGTACTTAAGAGTCTTCGGACCAATGGTCTATCTCTTCGAGTATGGGTGGAATGGATATTGAATTTGACAATACAACTTTGGATAAAAAAATTGAAATCCCTAACGAAGGAGATGCCCTAGTTGAGATCGACAAACTCAATCTCAGAGACGATATCACTCTTGACTCTTTCAGGGACATACTTTGCGTCCCAAATCCTTATCCTGATGAAAAGTTTCGTGCTCGTTATTTTAACCAATACTTTTATGAACTTTATTCTATCATATACTCTGCTATCATTCACAAGCAAACCTCTAAAGATGACGTAACCTATAGGAAGATGTCTACTTTATATCACTTCTACACATCTACTCCCTTTGGCCTTCCTAAGACCATGATTCTACAAATGATTGAATGTTGTAAACACAAACATCAACTTCCTTATGCCATATATCTACCACTCATCTTTGAGCACTTTCATATTTCTATGAAAGAACCCACTTATCTATCTGAGCCAGCTTATCTGATCAAAGCCCGCAGGATTCAGCCTATTTCTTTCATTCCTGATAAAGATGACTCATCTGATTCTGATTCACCAGCTGATCCAGCCCCAACTCTTCCTGCTTCAACTCCTACACCTTCATCCTCTGCACAACCTGCTACCTTAGAATCTATCCAGGAGATGTTTTGCTAGCAATTCAGGTTGCAAAACGAGATGATAGCTTCTCAACACCAAGAGCAGAATACTATAATTATCACTCGACTTCACGACCAGTCTTATCACACCACTCTTTAGGCTCACACATTAGCCAAATCCCTAATAGATCTTCAGTATCACCTAGTCCATCATCCTACTGTACCTCACCCAGTGGCTGGTGATCCACCCGTCCAGGCTACAGGATCGATGATCCATTTGTTAAGCAATAATTTGACCCACCGGAGCATACTTTGATGATGATATGTGATGACCTGCATATTGATGCAATGGTGATCACCTGACTGTTGATGTTGCTGATGATGATCTGTGATGATGTTTTATATTTCTTATGGATATATGGATGTATTAGTTTTTCTATTTTTACTGTACTAGAAACATTTGCTTAAAATGTTCACACATTTATGTTATTTGCCTAGTGCTAGTCTTGTTATTTATTATGATTAAAATAATACATGTTATTATTTCTGGTTAATTTATTAAATAAATGAATGCTACTTTATTATGTGTATTTCTTTAATTTGTCACAATCATTCATTACGGGGGAGTTATTATTTTCTACTATGATATTTTGACAAAGGGGAAGAAATGACAAAATTATGATGATTATAATTGATTATGTATAGTTGATAACATATAACTGTGATAAATTTAAATCTATTTTGTTGACATATTTGCACCTAATTTTGCTATAAAAAATGTCAAGTTATAGGTTCTTTTAAATGCTCCCATTCAAAGAAAAGATCTACTTACGGGAAAGCTTTTTCCTAGTTTTTCAAGAAAAGATCTACGTTCAAAGAAACTTCGTCTATGTTTCAACTATTTGCATCAAAGGCTACATCAGACTCACCATATGTGTATTTTGGCATAGTTTATCAATTATCATAATGGGAGAGATTGTTGACACAAAGTGGTCAAAGTTAACCTAATTCTGATAATCGTCAAACATCAGATGAATCAGATCCAAAACACAGATGAAGCAGATACTTGATGCAAAGCATAACAACTCCGTCAATACCAAAGTCAGACTCTGCAACAGCTATTGGTTTCATATTCAAATATAATCTTTCATTTAATTAAATCTAGGACTGATGTAAGCTGAGTAATATTGACAAATCCTAATACCTATATCCAGATACTTAGACCACTCAAAAAACTAAAGAACCTATCCACCAAATTAGCAACATTCATTTACAAATCTACCATACTAGGAGACCGAATTCGGACCAAACTCGTGCCGAACTCGGACCGAACTCGGTTACCCTTTTGGTATGAAATCAACCAGTTCAATAGCTCCTGATTTCTTTGCCCAACGGTTGAAAATTTCAATTAAACTCCAACCAAATTCTGATTGAATTCTGTTTGACTACAACCTATAAATAGGATTGGAACTCTTCATTCTAACAACACCATAACAACTCAACCATTCTTAAGTCTTTTATCCTATTGTGAGCAAACCTCTAAGCCTTAAACTTCTCATCTAAAGAGCAACTACCTAGCCTTCCTAGTGCCAAGTGTGATCTCGGTCTAGAAGTCTTCTAAGTTGTAAAGAGCTTTGTTCAATCAGTTACTCTCTCTCTCTCTCTCAAGCTGTGAAGTTGCAAGACTTTGGATCAAAACTCGTGGTGTAAAGAAGTAGCAAGCCTTCAGATCAAAGCTTATGATTCACTATTGGTGATTATAGTGGAGAAAATCTAAGCTTGGGTTCTCGGGACTGAACTAGTCCTCTCAGAGAAAAACTAGCATACATCTTGGTGTTTGCTTTCTCTCTTACTCTATTATATATATTCATAACACCGCTAGTAGTATTCTTACACATGAGATATATTCTAACTACTAGTAGTTAATCACCATTGCATGCCATAGAATTATATTTTAACAGGTAATTTTATTCTGCTGCACACATAAACTCTATTTACCCCCCTCTAGAGTTTTCATACATGATCCTACAGTGGTGTCACAACTCTTCGTACGTACTTATCATATTGTACTCAGTCTCCTAGCAAAAGTATGCCAGTCACACTCCTTGAGTCCGTGGCGTACTTTTGAGAGGAAGCCCAATTGGCGCACTTTGGTGCATATTCAATCGAATTTCTCTCTGCAAAACCATGAATAAGTGAGCCAAAGTCAGTCAGCGCACTTTCTTCATGTTTGGCAATCTGGCGTATTTTTTCTATATTTCGTCAACTGGCACAATTTTCTTACATTTTGTCTGCTCGTGCACTTTCTTCCCTCTTTATTTCCTTAGGGACAAAGATTTGGTTGGTTTCTCAATTTTTGTGTTATTGATTTATGTGCACCTCGACTGTCAAGTTTCTTGACCATCGAGCTTTGACCTCGGATTGTGTGTTTTGTTTTTTAGCTAGCTTGCTCGCTCACTTTCTTTGAAAGCAAGCCTTATTCTTGCCCGCGCACTTTTATCAAGTGCGTTGTGTTGGTTAACTTAAAAAAGTGTGCCACCCCTTTGTAGCATATGCAATTTCTTGTAAAAGTGTGCCAACCTTATTTTTGTCAGTTTGTTCGTCAACTTATTTCTGTGAGTTTGTGCGCCTGGTTTTATCATGTGTTCCTTCCATTTTTGCTTAGGATATTTCTTTGTGTCATGCTCCAGAACCAGAATACTGGAGGGAGATGGAAGACAAACCCAGGTACGTATACCAGAGTACTCTATACCCTGAGATACGGTCACGGCTGCGTAGATATGTGAGGGTTTACTCTACAATCCATCAGGCAATTCTGGATCAAGAATCCTAGAAGTCTCAATATCAAGAAAGCAACAAGTTTATAAGATGTATGATCATCAACATATAATAGTAAGACGTCCCAAACTATATATACCCAAATGATCATGAAGCTAGTTACCAAAATAAAGAACTAGCAGAGTACAATGTTAGATGATCAGCTCTAGCTATAGTCTAGAATATTCTTTGCTTTATATGTAGGCCATCATACTAGAATATCAAGTCCTAAAATACGAGAAAAATACGTGCTCGGTGGCTAAATGCCTCAAAAGAATAATGTACAAGATCAATTGTGTGATGAAAGAAGAACCCACTCATAGCCCCGGGTGCTCCTGGTGTTCAACATCTTGAGGCGGGAAGTACGGAAGATCCTACGTTCCTTCTCCAAAATTTAGCCAAACAAAACCAGTAGGGTCAAACCCAAAACAGCAAGTACCACAAGGGTGCCAAACTTATAAACTAAAAGCAGCATGTAGATAAATCAATAAGAATAGCAAGTAAAGTAAAAGTTAAACAGTTATAAAGTATTTAAACAAGGATATCTGAAATTAGTACTCCGGCTACCATTTCTTGGATTAGTTGTTAAAATAAATCATGATAGGACTAGACTATACTAGAAATTAAATAATCATGGCTAATCATGCCCTACGGCTTGCTATCATTATCTAACTAGGGTTATCATAGTCCTAGTTACTAATACATACAGTTTGAGATTTCTTACAGCCATATTCCCTGTAAGATATTTGGGTTATCCAGATGAACGGGTACATAGTACAAGTTTATCAGATATAATTATTTCTTTTTCTTTTCTGGTAGTACAACAATCATCGTTGTGCTGAAAGTGTGCCCCTCAAAACGAAGAGCAGCAAATCCATCAGGTGTCGTTGGGATACCGAGATTACATGTAGCCAGGAAATTTCTCTAGATGCTATCTAGATTATTATTCTAGTTATTAGCCTAGACAATTATCAACAATTTTTGACCATGGTACTTAGGAATCTGCCTTAGACATAATTCAAGAAAGGAAAGTAACTTGTCGAGTACAATCAAAATCAACCACTGGGATATATGTTATACAATACAGGTGCTACTAATAGCATTGATCAGTACAATACAGGAATTCTTGAGTCAGGAGTATGTTACGTCGAGCCACTATCAGGATTATCAGTATGGTATCAAGATGGTGCACAACTTGAACCACTATCAGGATTATCAGGATCAGGAGTATCAAGGTTGTTAGTAAAATATCATGATTACTAGTACTGGATCTGGATTATCAGTACATTGTCATGATTCAGGAGTTCAATTATAATGTACAATCACTATATCATATTAGGAAATCAAGATCAATATCAAGAATATCATATTCAGGAAATATCTAGGATTAACTAAAATAACGGGACAAAAGAGAACCAAAGGATCATCAAGAGTTTAGCATATTAAAAATAATACTCGTGTACAGGTGCATAAATCATCAATTCAGTGTAGCCGCATAAAATTAGGCAAAAAAAAACATCCACGCAGAATGGGCCAAAAACTACTATTGGCGCACAAATGGCCAAAAATAGTTTTGGCGCACAAATCATAAATTCGGGCAGTTCTGGCGTACATTAATACAAAAGTGCTTCGAGCAAAAGGTGGTGCACAAATCATACTAAAGTCCACTTCTAGGACCTTGGGACACAATGATAGAAGTGCACGAGCCAGGAGCTTGGCGCCTAATATTATCATTGGCGCACAAATAAAAGTACCCAAGCAATTAACTTGGAGCACTTTTATCAAGTATGCGAGTAGTGAGGTTGGCGCACAAATAAATGCAGAAAGGTCTACTAAAAGACAAAACACGAGTTCCAAGACATGACACCGCAGTCGAGACAACCTTGTAGTCGAGAACATAATTCTCTAGAATGGTCAGAAGTTATTGCTTAGTCATTAAGTAATTATAAAGGGCTACAAAGTGTACCGTCTCTGGAGAATGCCATATAGTGCGCCAAGTAGCAAAGTGTGCCATTCTCCAGAAGCGACAAAGTGCGTCGGTAAGAAAAGTTTTACCAAAGTGTGCCAAATCTTTAATATCTGCAAAGTGTGCCAACTTGGCTATTTAAGTAGTGGCGTACATCCTGGATGACTAGCTTACCCACTCAAATGCATGCCAAGTAGGATAGGCATACTTTTGAATGAATTTCCCTAGTGCAAAACAAACGTAGGAGTAGAGACGTGCACCAAGAGTACTCAACATATCTTGGTCACTTTCTAAGGAATTTATGAAACACACACAAGTGCAGTCACTGGAACTTCGCTTATACGACAAAGTTTTTTTGCGCACTTTTTGTATGCATTCTCAGGCCAATTTTGCATTCTCCGACTTGCTATTATTCGGCTCCATGAGCAATCCAATTCAAGAAAAATAAAATCATCCATGAGACAAGTTCTAATTGCTACCCAAAAATAAAATCGATCAAATGATTAAAATAAGCTATACTAAGAATTAAAACAGGATCCAAGGTTGTTCCTTCTATTGTAAAATATACTTGCCTACGGTCAAGTTCTATCCTAATACCAACACTACTAAGGTCACCCACGCAAAAGGCCAAGCTCAGCGGCTGCTCTCTACTGGAGAAGAAATAAAGAAGGAAAGAGAAATAGAAAAGAAAAGAAAAGTAAAGGAAAGAGAATGGGATAGCTTATATAGGAAGAGATAGATTATAGTCCATTGAATCATAATCCTTGTCCCTCACCCGGGTTCATCACAGCCACCCACCAAGAAAACCAAGGGACCAACGGTCCAAACCATGCAACTAAGAAAAACTTACAAAAATAACCTAAATAATGCATGAATGGCATAAACATGATGTAAGCAATTAAATAATAAATGAGCTATATATATAATATGCGTATATCGAGTACGTATACTAGATTATTGAGACAAGTCTCATAACTCTTTCCTACTTAGAATTTTTTTTTCTCGAAATTTCAATAAGGCATGGGGTCTAGCAAGAAAACTCTAGGGACATGCAATCAAGATAAGCAAGGACATACAGGAATTAAGCACAATCCTAGAATAAGACAAGCATGCATAAGACGAGATCAGGTTATGAGATACACAAACAACTATACATCATGAGCGAAACAAATACGGGTATCGAGCACGGATATCATCCTCTAGCCCCCACATTGACTCGTCCGGTGAGTGATGCCCCCAAGCAACTTGGACTAACTGAATAGTCCGGTTGTTGAGAATCTTCTTTCTCCGGTCTAAAATGGAAACTGGCCTCTCCTTATACGAAAGGTCGGTACCAACGACCAATTCTGAATGATCCAGGACATGGCTTGAATCCAGTATATACCGTCGTAACTGAGATACATGGAAAATGTTAAGTATCTCGTGAAGCAACGACGGAAGAGCAAGGCGATAAGAAATATCTCCCACTCGGTCAAGAATATCGATCGGACCAATATACCATGGACTAAGCTTTTTCCACACACCAAATCTGATGACTCCTCGGGTTGGAAAATTTTGATGGAATACATGGTCGCCGACGGAGAACTCAAGATGTTGGCGATGCAAATCGGCCTAATGACGCTGACGATCTTGAGCCATCTTAGGATGCTTCTGGACTTGTTTGACTACCACAACTGTCTGGGCTATCATCTCGAGACCAAGCAATTATCTCTCACCAATATCATTCCAAGCTAACGTTGATCTGTACTTCCTGTCATACAGTACCTTGAAGGTTTCCATCTAGATACTTGCTTAGAAATTATTGTTGTAGGAGAATTCCACCAAGTGTAAATGGTCTTTCCATGAACCACCAAAGTCATGGGTACAAGATCGAAGTATAACTTATAGAGTCTGGATCGTTCATTTTGATTGACCATCTGTCTAGGATGATAAGCTATTCTGATCTTCAAACGGGTACACAGTCTCTGTTGTAGACTCTTCCAATAGTGAGATATAAATTTGGAATCTCTATCCGATATGATATTGACTCGTACTCTATGAAGTTTGACAATCTGATTCATGTACATCCGAGCCAATTATTTCATAAACTGTCCCATTCTGAAGGAAAGGAAGTGAGCAACCATTGCGAGTCGATCCACCATTACCCAAATTACATCTCTACCTATTGGGGATCTAGAAAGACAGGTAATAAAATCTATGGTGATATGGTCCCACTTTTATTCCAAAATTAGTAAAGGTTGAAGAAATCCTGCGGGTCTCTGATGCTCAGCCTTGACTTGGTGACAAACCAAATATCAAGAGATAAACCGTGTTATCTCTCTCTTCATACCATTCCACTAGAAATGATGACAAATATCTTCGTACATCTTCCTTCCTCCTAAGTGAACATAATACTGAGAACTATGGGCTTCAGACATGATCTCTTGACGGATATCTTTACTTGGTATGCAAAGATAATTATTAAATCGGAGAGTTTCGTCACTGTGAATGCTTAGTTATATTCTATGCCCTGCCACGCATTCTGCCCTAAGTCGCTGAAGCTTGACTTTTGGTGACTGTACTTCTATGATCCATCCTACTATACTGGACTGAACTTGTAGACTGGCCATCAAAAATGTGTTTCCAGGCAACACAACTTCTATGTCTACATCCTAAAGATCTTCTAAAATCTTTCGCTACGCCGTGAGAAAATAAGCTCCTGCTCTCCGGCTTAAAGCATCTAACACGATAGTATCCTTCCATTGATGATAATGAAGGTCAAGTTTATAGTTGGTCATCAGCTCTAGCCATCTCCTCTGCCTCATATTGAGATCCTTTTGAGTAAAGACATACTTCAAACTCTTATGATTAGTATAAATCTTTACTCGATCTCTATATAGGTAATTTCTCTAAAGATTGAGTGCAAAGACAACTGCTGCTAACTCCAAGTTATGTGTTGGATAATTCTTCTCGAGGTCTCGAAGATACCGATATGCATAAGCTATAAACTTTCTAAGCTGCATAAGAACATTTCCTAGTATAATTCTTATTGCATCGTAATATACCGTGAAACTACCTGTCCCATATGGAAACGTCAAAATTGGTGCCATAATCAACTTATGCTTAAGCTTCTTAAAAGAGGTTTGACATTCATCTGTCCAATCAATCATCACATTCATACGAGTCAATTGTGTTAAGGGTGCAAAAATTCTAATAAAGTCTAACACAAATCTTCGATAATATCCTGCTAGTCCTAGGAAACTACGAACTTCTGCAACTGTTCGGGGAATTGGACACATCTCAACGACTTTTATCTTCTAAGGATCCACTTCAACTCCATATTTAAGAATAATATGTCCCAAGTATGAAATACAATCAAGCTAGAACTCGCACTTGCTGTACTTGGCATATAACTTATGTTCTCTAAGGACTTGAAAAACTGCACGAAGATGTTGCTCGTGCTCTGCTTCATATCGACTGTAAACCAAGATATCATCAATGAATACAATCACAAACTTGTTCAAGTATGGCATAAAATTATGATTCATGAGATGCATAAAAACTACTGGTGCATTGGTTGCTCCAAAGGGCATTACTAGAAACTCTCAATGTCCATATCTTGATCTAAAAGTCGTCTTGGGTATATCTTGTTCTCTGACTCTGACTTTGATCTGATGATATCCCGACCATAAATTAATCATGGAAAATAATGCTACTCTACTAAGCTGATCGAACAAGTCATCAATCCTTGGAAAATGATACTTGTTCTTGATGGATACTTCATTGAGGGTACAATAATGAATACATAATCGTGACATTCCACTGCCAATAAGATCTCCAAAAGAAGTCTCTGTTGGAACCTCCTTACTCGGTCTAATTTGGTCACCACGAAGGTAGGTCAAAACTGACTTAACCTACAGAACTCAATCGCGTAGCAGTCGACAATCCTGACTATTTGGTTTAAGTTATGAAATCTTTGTTGTAGATCATAATACGATATCGCATCAGAGTATCTGACTTGAAACCATTTACTGAATTTGGCCGAGTGGACAGGTACTGTTAATAAAACCATCTATGCTGCCCACTAGTATCAGGCCAGATCTAACAACTGCAACCAAACTACCGAGACTTATTCTCTAGTTGAAACTTTGGCTGCCTCTAGAATAGCCTCAGTGTCCTGAAGCCAAGCGTCCGATGCAATCGCATCCTCGGTGTAAAAGCATAAAAAGTGTACCTCAGATAGATGGCACAATTTTCTAATAATAAACCCAATAGTAAAAGAATAGTGCACTTTCTAATTGTTCCTGAAGAAAGATGCATATTTTCTTACTTTGGCGTACTTTCCATTAATTTTAGAGAATGCCACACTATTCAGAGAGTAAAAAAGTGGCACACTTTCTTAATGTTACAAAAAATAGCACACAAACTATAAACCTCCTAACCCAAATCTAGGATTATAATTCATTTAGGGTTATTTTGAATTAGTTAATGGAGTTATTAGTTTGCCTTTTTTAATTTAATTCACTTGGTTTACCTTACCGTTGCTTCGATGTTTGGAGCGCTACACTAGCTTCTGCCTTCAAACAAATTTTACATCCTTACCCTAAACGTGCCAGTCTTCTATTCTGACCTTTGTGTAACTCATATATAGCCTCTCTTGTGCTTTATTTTCTCACAATATTTGTCATAAATATCTAATTTTAAATCAAAATAAATCCAACTTTGCATCTTTGTTCGATCCAATCAAAATTGGGGACATAACCTCGACCCATTTCGTTCAACCCAATTTATGAGAAAAATTTATTCCGAGTCTACTATGTCCATGATACTTGTGTCCCACCCAATTTAAATTCTATGCACTTTCAATTAATTAAAGAACACCATTGACACTAATTTTAACGAAATTGGTGAAATGACTCAACCTAACCTAAAATTAGATCCAAGACCAACCAAAACCCCTACTCACACCCTCATGGTTCATGCAAAATACCACACCCCAATTTCCCCCTCAATAACACCCCAAACATAGTATTTTTCTCATCCAATCCCAAGTCTCCTTTTCTTGTGAAGTTTCCAAACTGTTGGGGCCTTTGTGCAAATAAACAACTAGGTGTCCACCTCCCATTGGAGCAAAGTAATAAAGAAAGCCTACTTTAAATTGTTGACCGGTCATGAACCCTCTATTTCTTCTCTTTTTTTTGTAAGGTACTATGCACCAACTTTATTCTATAATACATCACCACCCTCCATTCAACTACAACACATCTTCATCCCTCATTATCTCACAATCAACCCTCGCACACACCTAGGGAGAAGAAATTTTAGCCGGCCCTAATCCCTAGAAAGGCTATCCCCTCCTCATTTATTTAATACCTCCCGTCTATCTTCATTTATTGTAACTTCTTATTCCTCCTCCCTCATACATTTGGCCATCACTACCAACTCTCCAAAATAACTCGCCACCACCACCACCACCACTGCCTCCTCCATTCGATCACCTTCCAACCATCCTCGACCTCCTCCCTCGCCTGTCGGACCACCCACAACCACCTCCACCTCCTCTGAATCACAGCAGCCACCCTCACTACCATTACCTCCAACACAGCCACCACCATTCACATCTCTATCTCTACCTCTGCCACCCTCACCTCCACGACCACCCCCACTGCCACCAGCTCCACGACCACCACCACTGCCACCAGCTCCATCACCACCACCACCATTCCCATCTCCATCTCTACCTCTGCCACCCTTACCTTTACGACCACCACTACTGCCACCAGCTCCACGACCACCACCACTGCCACCAGCTCCATCACCATCGCCACCACCAACTCGATCCTCACCACCACCACCAGCATGTTTATGCCGCTGCTGCGACAGCGTATGCTGTTGCTGTAGCTTTAGATACTGCTACTGCTAGTCTTCTTCTCCTTCTCCATCAGTCCAGACTCGATCCCCCTTGCACCCACACCCGACTATGTACATCCCTACCCGAGAGCTACACCAAGTCCCCCTTGCACACTTGAACCTCTAGGTATTCTTCACCTCGTATTCTTCACCTCTTCTTATTTACCCTATTCTTCATATATATATGTACATGATCTCTTTTTTCTTCATTTCTTTTCACCAAGTTCTTTTGTTCTTCACCTTATTGATGAAGGATAAATTAAATATATATACACATCATGAAATAATATCT
The DNA here is from genome assembly GCA_036927795.1 of Iris macrosiphon. Lineage (NCBI taxonomy): Eukaryota > Viridiplantae > Streptophyta > Magnoliopsida > Asparagales > Iridaceae > Iris > Iris macrosiphon. The sequence continues at coordinate 54,353,486 of JAYESA010000011.1, forward strand.
CTCTATGAGTTCGACCTTAGTTATCAACTTGATTTAACCTATTCACACACATGTTTAACTCTCGTAATAACTCCTCTAAATTAATCAATTCAAAATATATATATTAATTAAATATTAGTTTAGTATTGTTTATGAAGGCATGAATTACTTGTTAGTGGTATACTACTAGATGTGGTTATTGCTTAACTTGTTAGATTAGTTATTTTAATATAAGTAAGTGTTATATGAGAGTGTCATTGCCATATTTAGATAAAGTTTTTTATATATATAAATAAATGGAATGAGAGTTACATGTTGTCATGCTAGGAATGCCATGGTAGAATATTATAAATTTGATTAATATAGTATGCACTTGAGTTTTGTTGATGGTTCAAACATATAAGAATTTGGAATGGTTTGTAATTAGAGGATGGCATGATAATTTTATATAAAAAAGAGACAACCTAACCTAGTAATTAATGAACATGGTTAGAGTTACATGACATCTTGAGTTTAGACCATTATTAGTAGTGTAGTTAGCAACCTTAACTTATTGTGTACAAATGTTAGAGGACCATTTTATATCCTTGTACACAGAGACCTAGAGAGAGAACACTAGTAACCTATGTGTTAGAGGTACAACTTAGCACCTACACAAATACTAGTTATGACCGCGATTGTGACTGTCATGCCCCAGTCCCAAAATATACGGAACCAGGCCATGTGGCATTGGCCAGCTGACACGTCACTAAGGGATTACCCAATTTAATGGACCCAAAGAGATGTGCTACGCTGTCCTAAAATACTAACAAGTTAAATAAAGGTAAAGTCTAATCTCATCCACAAAATATCAAGGAGTACTAAAATAAGTGCTAAAATACATATAAGTGCCGGTCTGAATTGTCATAGTACAAATCAGATATGTCTGGTGGGAACAAACCCACTACAAAAGATAATAAAAATACTAAAATAAGATAGACTAGAGTATCGTCTATTTAGGTAAGTACCTCCAGCTCCAGGTGAACATACTACTAAACATCAGGTAGAAGAGGCTCTAGCTCCAAGTGCACTTACTACTAAAGATTAGACAGACTCTGATGGCAACTCCTCTAGCTCTTCCTCAGTTGCGTACCTCATCTCCTGTCTGGGTCCGTACACTGTGGGATAGTATGCCTCGTCTAGATCTGGAAGGGAACCAGGTCCTCAGTGGGACATAACAAGATACATAAAAACTGGCCATATATATAAATACTGAATAATAAAGGGTGAGCTAACCATCTAAGTGAATGCAATGTGAGACAACTTAGTACATATGGAAAAGTGTGGGCTAGACATATGCTGACGTAATTCACCAATCGTTGTGACCGGCTAGTATATGCCATATATGCCCCTATTCGAGGGTACTCTGCAAGCGTCCATCTCCGAGGAGCATGGAAACGAAGGTTTAACATCAATGAGGTGGGTGTCCCATACGCCTACTAGCTGTTCTCCCTGCCCAATACGGATACACAAGTCAAATATACGACGTGCAAACCATGTAACTATATGCCAAATTATAACTTTCCTGAATATTCCTGATTTCGTGCTAAGCCATGATGCACGTCACTCACACCGGTAGCTAATCGAGTATACAAACTCGCATCCCAAAATGAATTGCAACCGTGTTGCGTGTACAAGTATCAGGGTCTAGGAGGATATTAGGATACCTTCGCAACTGTAGGTAAGTCTGCTGAAGTCTAAGTTAGTGCACTATATGTCAACGCATTCGTCAACTGCATCCGAGTCAGTCTCGGACGCACACAGTTATATGTAAGTTAAAGCAGAATAACATACAACAGTTTAATAATTAAACAATAAAACTTGGCAAGGTATGCTTGCCCACGTCCTCAAGCTGGGTGTACCAAAAACCTGTTCCCGCAGTTGTGTCTGAGGGGTCCTGTGACCTGGGATCACTAACTGCGTTATAGGTGCACTCTGTTCAAGACGTACATGAGTTCGTGAATTTAACATTTTATAAATGCGTATATTATATATTTATATAGTATAGTATATATTTATACTTATATATATACATAAAAGATATAATATATATATATATATATATATATACAATTAATACATAAATAATAATTAAATATATATATATATATATATATATATATATATATATATATATATATCCAATTAATCCATATTTAAAGTATATATAAATATATACATATACATAATATAATTACATATAATTTATATTACATAATATAAATATAATTAAATATATATATTTTTATATATATAATATTACATATAATATATAAGAATATATGTATGTATAATATATATATATACACAATTAATAATAAATATATACATATACATATATATATATAATAGTATTTATATATATAATAAAATAACATATATAATAATACATATATTATATATATAATAAAACATATACATATATAATAGTAATAACATATATATATATACATATTTATATAATGGTATATAACAATAATATAGAATATAATATAATTATATATATTATATATATACTTTATATAGTATAATATACATATATATCTATGCATATAGTATTAATAATAGTAATACATTACAGAGTACACTCAAAGCAAACTAAACAAAAGGGCAGAGTAACAATACTTCAGAATTAAAACATACATAGCTAAGAGGTCCATGCCTCTATTTATATTACACAAAGGTCGGTATCGACCGACATTACTCCTGGCAGGTGCAGGTAAGCAACCGGCAGCTTTAGGTAAGATTCCTTTCTTATCAGCTTCATGAGTGCACGTCGCTGTCAATCGCTGTCAACTTTTTTCTTTACATCTGCTCCGCACACGTAACAGCATTACTGTCCAAAAGTAAGTGACTGGGTCCCACCATTGTCGGCCATCATTATTAAAGAGATTCTCTTTTTGAAAAGTAAACAGTGATATAAACAGTAGTTGCCACCTGTATTTTGGCAACAGTGTCTTCTTAGTGCATACTGGCATCACTGCTTTCGTCATCTGAGGGAGTAGTGACCCTCCTGTGCATCTTTTTTAAGAAAGTTTCAGAGTCTTCTTCTTCATCATGTTCCGATTTTGATTTTGTGGAACTAACAGACATAGTATCTGTCTCAAATACTGAGTCAAATTGAGTTTGCATATATTTTAAACATTTTCTTTTTAATTCTTCCTCAGTAATTCGAGGATTTTGTCTCCTCAGAGACTCCTTTAGCTTTTTTAAAGGACTATCATCCATTATTTCCTTTTTGAGCTTAGCTTCAACAAGGATCTCATTTTCCATGATCGACTTTTGTACAATTTGTACTTTCTCTTTTTCATCTAACCTGTTCCACCATTTTATCAGAAATTTTCTGGCTAAAACAGGAAAATTAAGGGCATTAAATTCACACTTAATTATCCATTTAAAAATATATGGAATTTCGAAATGGATAAAAAAGTACATAGTACTCTCCCCCTCTAAAAGTTGATCAGCATTCTGGCAGAGAGGATAAGATTGAGTCCAAATTGCAAACAATTCTTGCAACGATGGTGGAAGAATTTCTAGTGTGGCTCCGAATTGTAGCCACCATCGGATAAACCAAGTAGGAATGTCCTGTTTAAGAATTTCAGGACAAATACGAATAAACCAAGAGTGTTTTTGCTTACTATTATCAAAATAAAACACTTTGGTAAATGCCTCAATATAATCCCAGTAGGAATAAGGCATATTGATATTCTTTTCTTTATGAACTAACATTTTAGTTCGATTTGGATGTAATCCCCATGATTGAGGAGTAATTACGTGACGTATAATTATCTTGCTGTAATTAACATCACTTCTGAAGTCATTGGCCTTCTGATAGAAATGTTCTATCTCAACAGATTTTGTTGTAAGCAGAATTCCTTCATAAACATTCCTATCTTTGCCCTGTACTGGAAACATATTATTTTCCAGATATTTTTCTTTGATTCTCCAGGGATCATCCATCATTGGAATGTCAGTTTTCTCTAGTTGAAGTATTTCTTCTGTGTGGTTATTCTGAGTGAAAATTGTTTCAACTTCAACTGCTTGCTTGTAAGAAGAAACATTGGTTTCTTCGAAGTCTTGAACTTCTTTATTTGAAGGTTTTCCTTTTCCAAGAACAATTTTCTTGGACTTTTGGTATCTCGACTCATTGGAGCTCGAGACCACGGGCCTGGGAACCCATGGTTGTTTCCTCTTACTTTTTTGACTCATTGTCCTGTAAAAATTCACGAGTCAAAAAGTCAGGAAGTGAATTGTCAGTTCCTTTAATATATTCAATATCAAAATCAAATATTGCTAATTCAGATTGCCATCTAGCAAATATCTGTTTAGATGCTAAATTTTTAACATCTTTTTCTAAAACAGTTTTGGTAGAACTACAATCAATTCTTAATAAGAATTTCTTATTAAGTAAATCATCTTGAAATTTACGTATACATTGAATAATAGAAAGAATTTCTTTCTTAATAGTTGAATATTTAATTTGAGTATCATTCTATTTTCCTGAATGATATCTCACAAGTTCCTCTTTATTGGTATGTGGGTTTAATTGTTTCAGTATTCCCCCATAACCAATGTCACTTGCATCAGTTTCAACTATTTTAAACCATTCGACATTAGCTAAATGTAAATAAGGTAAATTTTTAACCTTTTGTTTTATCAATTTTACTGCTTCAGTATGACTATTAGTCCAAGGAGCAGGATTTTTCTTTAATCTTTGATACAAAATTTTTGTATCAGCAGCGATATTCTTATAAAATTCAGAAACATAATTTAATGCTCCAAGAAATCGCTGTAACTGTTTATTATCAGTTATTTCATCAGGAAATTTAGAAGCAAATTCAATACTTCTATCAATTGGAATAATGGTATTATTCAAAATATTATGTCCCAAAAACTTTATTTCCTGTTGGAAGAGTTTCATTTTTGGGGCAGAAATTACTAAACCATTTTTTATAACTAAGTGTTTAAACACATTGAGGTGTTTAAAATGTTCTTCTATTGTATTAGAGAAGATTAATATATCATCAATATATGATAGTATAAAACTAGAATGTTGAATGAATATTTCATTCATTATATTCTGAAATTCTGAAGGTGCATTCTTCAGTCCAAATGGCATAACATTCCATTCATAATGGCCAAAAGGAACAGTAAAAGCAGTTTTATACCGATCCTTTTCGTTTATCAGTATTTGCCAGTAACCTGATTTCAGGTCAAATTTTGAGAAAATTCTTGCTTTACATACTCTATTAAGTAAGTCCCTTTTATTAGGGATTGGATATCTAATCCACTTCAAAACCTTATTCAAAGGTTTGTAATTGATAACAAGTCTAGGTACTCCTCTTTCCCTCTCAGCATTATTATTAACATAAAAGGCTGTGCAACTCCATGGGGAGTAAGACTTGCGAATTAGTTTTTTATCCAATAAGTCTTGGATTTCTTTCTTACATAACTCAAGATATTCTTGATTCATCTGACAAGGTCTTGCCTTGGTCGGGATATCCTTTTCATTAAAGGATTCTTCGTAAGGAAGAGAAACAATATGTTGTTTTCTATCCCAGAAAGCATTTGGGATATTACTACAAGTGTGTAGTTTGAAGTCTTCCTCCACTTGTTGTATTCTTTTTTGAATTTTCAATTGTTGCAACTGCTGGGTTATAGTAACCTGAGCAAGTTCTTCCTTTAGGAAATTAATTTGATTTTCCTTTAAATTAACTTCATTAAGGATTTTAACAATTGGATTTGTTATAAATTCAAAAGTTATTCTTTTACCTTTATAACAGGTAGTGATTCCTTCTTTAGTAATCTCATTAATTGGCATAAGTTTCTCTAGAAACGGAGTTCCTAGAATAACATGCTGAGATATTTCCTTTACAACTATTAGATGTACAGGAATACAAACATCATCCTTACAAATATTCACATCAGTTATTTTGTAAGGGGTAGTTAGTGCTTTATTATTAGCAGCACTAAGTGTCTGAGTAGTTCGTTCACAATATTTTATGGGAACGACTCCTTGTTTAACACAATTAAGGTCTGCACCACTATCAACAAGTGCAATCAAATTAGGTATATAATACTCATTATTAACGAGCATATTTATTTTAATATACCATTTATGGGTAATAAATAGATCCATTTTTTGTAGGAAATTATTTTTTCCTTCTTCTGTCTCTACTTCTATCTGTCCTGATTGAACAGACTGATTCTCCCCCTCTTGTTCTTGTGAACAAGAAGAACTAACAGAAGACTCACCAACTTGAGTAATTTTCGGAGATAATTTATCTCTTTCTAGTTCATCCAGTCTTTTCTGGATATATTGATCTTGAGATTTTAAATTTTTTATCTCAATTTTCAAAGTTTTTATTTCAGACTGAAGTTCCTGCATAGTAACAGGTTTAACTTGTCTGCCTCTATAACGAGATATTACCTCGGCCATATTATAAGCTTCAGGAGGAGTATTTTGAATAGGAACATTGTCCTTAGTCAATTCTTTTTCAATTGCCTCTATAATTTTATTCTTTATTTTTGTACTAATTTTATCAGTACACAAGGCTTCAATAATTTCCTTTTTCTCATTAAGAGTTAAGGTATTTATAGATAGCCCATTCATTTCTACTATAGACTTATAGTAATTAATATCTTTTTCTGTAACACATTCGTTACACTGGCAATTCTCACCACATTCATTTTCTGATGAACTATTCACTTCATCATTTGATTCATCATTGGATGAACTTTCTTCATAGTCAGAATTGATCATTAATTTATAAAGAGTTTTTCTCAACCCTTCATCCTCGATCTCTTCTAACTTCTTTTTTGTATAACATTTGTTAGCATAGTGGCCTAATTTACCACATTTGTAACATTTAATGATATTTTTCTTAGAAGATTTCTTCTTCTTGCTATCTTTATTAGCATTGGTATTTTGTTTCTTTGAAGAATATTTCTTCCTTTTATAAGGTCTCTTATAATCCTTATAATCCTTTACTTTCTTCTTCCCCTTATTAGGAAGAGGTTTAAAAGTATCCATTGCAAACTGGTCACAAAATTCTCCCAGTTGTCTTTTCTCCGAAATTCTCTGAGATTTCAATTGATGTCGTAGCTTTAAGTCATTACATAAAGCTAGACCTTCTTCGATACACTTATTGATCAAATTTCCATAAGTATAATTAGAATAAGGTATAACACCATTATTTTGATTTCTTAAACCTTGCCTTATTCTTTCTGCAAAGAGATTAGGAAGTCCATCAATAAATTTTGACTTCCAGTGAGCATTATTAGCATCACCGAGCAACATTACTCTACTTAAGAAAGTATCTTTGTACCATCTAAAGTGAGTAAGTGTTGGACATCTTAAATTTTGAAGAAGAGTTCTCACTCTTTCTCCATGATCAGATATTCCTCCTGTAAAGTGTTCCAGGATGGTAATAATTAAAGTATAAACCGCATCAGGTTTAGCTGTCTGAGTACTATTTTCCTCATTAGTTTCAATTTTTACAGCACTTAAAATTTCTTGTCTTTGAGAGTCAGTTAGACAATTATTCCACCAACCTCTCAAAGTACCAGTGAAACCACAAGTTATAAACTGTGCAATTTCTTTATCAGTATTTCCAGTAGCTTTAGCTACATTGGAATACATCATCATTCGATGTAATTGATCATGAATTTGTTTATCTGTAAGACCATCTATGTTCCATTCATAGATCTCTCCCCCACAATAATGATTTTGGATGATAGTATCATTCTCCTCGAATAACACATCAGTGGGAGTAGGTCTTTGATAATAATATTTCATCAAGTTCGGTTTCCCATATTTAACCGCTTGTATTCTAGAATCATTCTTAGATTCAACAAAGGATTTTTGAAGATCTTCAATTTCTTGTGGACGAATTTCATCCTCAATGAGATCCTCAGTATATTGATCTTCTTCTGACATTTCAGAAATATTGGAAGATTGACCATTAATTACTTGAATATTTTTATGAAGATTATTAATGGCAATTTTATTTTTATCAGTAGTATGACTGATAATAGCAAATTTTTGCTTAGCTCGAGCTATTAGCTCTCGCAATTCTTGTTCTTCAGCATTAATAGTCTGAAGATTACTCTTTTTGAACTGAGCTATTAGCTCCTGAATATCTTCTTTTGTGACTTCTGGGGTTTTAGATATTTTGAACCCTTTAACCTCAGGAGGAGGTTTTAAAGGGATATTAGAGGTTTCTCTAATAGATCTTTTCCCAGATTGATCTATCTGCTTTATTTTATCTAATTTATGTAATAATTTTTCTAAGGCAGTTTCAATCCTGGTCAATTGTTGACCCATGACTTGAATAAACACATTAGTGTAATTATTCTGCCTTAAAGCTTTCTGCAATTCAGTAATAACTGCTTCTTTACTGTCAATTATTTTGACAAAGGAAACAGCATCAATTTTGTCTGTGGTTAACATCGCTTTGATCAAGCAATAATTATTGCATTATTGCTTGTAAGAAGAAATATTGGTTTCTTCGAAGTCTTGAACTTCTTTATTTGAAGGTTTTCCTTTTCCAAGAACAATTTTCTTGGACTTTTGGTATCTCGACTCATTGGAGCTCGAGACCACGGGCCTGGGAACCCATGGTTGTTTCCCCTTACTTTTTTGACTCATTGTCCTGCAAAAATTCACGAGTCAAAAAGTCAGGAAGTGAATTGTCAGTTCCTTTAATATATTCAATATCAAAATCAAATATTGCTAATTCAGATTGCCATCTAGCAAATATCTGTTTAGATGCTAAATTTTTAACATCTTTTTCTAAAACAGTTTTGGCAGAACTACAATCAATTCTTAATAAGAATTTCTTATTAAGTAAATCATCTTGAAATTTACGTATACATTGAATAATAGAAAGAATTTCTTTCTTAATAGTTGAATATTTAATTTGAGTATCATTCCATTTTCCTGAATGATATCTCACAAGTTCCTCTTTATTGGTATGTGGGTTTAATTGTTTCAGTATTCCCCCATAACCAATGTCACTTGCATCAGTTTCAACTATTTTAAACCATTCGACATTAGCTAAATGTAAACAAGGTAAATTTTTAACCTTTTGTTTTATCAATTTTACTGCTTCAGTATGACTATTAGTCCAAGGAGCAGGATTTTTCTTTAATCTTTGATACAAAATTTTTGTATCAGCAGCGATATTCTTATAAAATTCAGAAACATAATTTAATGCTCCAAGAAATCGCTGTAACTGTTTATTATCAGTTATTTCATCAGGAAATTTAGAAGCAAATTCAATACTTCTATCAATTGGAATAATGGTATTATTCAAAATATTATGTCCCAAAAACCTTTTTTCCTGTTGGAAGAGTTTCATTTTTGGGGCAGAAATTACTAAACCATTTTTTATAACTAAGTGTTTAAACACATTGAGGTGTTTAAAATGTTCTTCTATTGTATTAGAGAAGATTAATATATCATCAATATATGATAGTATAAAACTAGAATGTTGAATGAATATTTCATTCATTATATTCTGAAATTCTGAAGGTGCATTCTTCAGTCCAAATGGCATAACATTCCATTCATAATGGCCAAAAGAAACAGTAAAAGCAGTTTTATACCGATCCTTTTCGTTTATCTGTATTTGCCAGTAACCTGATTTCAGGTCAAATTTTGAGAAAATTCTTGCTTTACATACTCTTTGAAACAATTTTCACTCAGAATAATCACACAGAAGAAATACTTCAACTAGAGAAAACTGACATTCCAATGATGGATGATCCCTGGAGAATCAAAGAAAAATATCTGGAAAATAATATGTTTCCAGTACAAGGCAAAGATAGGAATGTTTATGAAGGAATTCTGCTTACAACAAAATCTGTTGAGATAGAACATTTCTATCAGAAGGCCAATGACTTCAGAAGTGATGTTAATTACAGCAAGATAATTATACGTCACGTAATTACTCCTCAATCATGGGTTAACCACAGAAACAGCTTTAGCAATAATAATATCCATAACAGAAAAATAACTTAAATACAACAATTAAGCCATATATTTACATGCATGTGAGGAAGTAGACGTACCTCAGCCTTGAGCCAATAACATGGCTCTGATACCAATTATTAGAACAATCAGGATAAGAAGGATGAGAAGCTGAACGTTTGAAGGGAATTTTTATTAATAGTAGAAATATATTACAGAGTACACTCAAAGCAAACTAAACAAAAGGGCAGAGTAACAATACTTCAAAATTAAAACATACATAGCTAAGAGGTCCATGCCTCTATTTATATTACACAAAGGTCGGTATCGATCGACATTACTCCTGGCAGGTGCAGGTAAGCAACCGGCAGCTTTAGGTAAGATTCCTTTCTTATCAGCTTCATGAGTGCACGTCGCTGTCAATCGCTGTCAACTTTTTTCTTTACATCTGCTCCGCACACGTAACAGTATTACTGTCCAAAAGTAAGTGACTGGGTCCCACCATTGTCGGCCATCATTTTTAAAGAGATTCTCTTTTTGAAAAGTAAACAGTGATATAAACAGTAGTTGCCACCTGTATTTTGGCAACAGTGTCTTCTTAGTGCATACTGGCATCACTGCTTTCGTCATCTGAGGGAGTAGTGACCTCCTGTGCATCTTTTTGAAGAAAGTTTCAGAGTCTTCTTCTTCATCATGTTCTGATTTTGATTTTGTGGAACTAACAGACATAGTATCTGTCTCAAATACTGAGTCAAATTGAGTTTGCATATATTTCAAACATTTTCTTTTTAATTCTTCCTCAGTAATTCGAGGATTTTGTCTCCTCAGAGACTCCTTTAGCTTTTTTAAAGGACTATCATCCATTATTTCCTTTTTGAGCTTAGCTTCAACAAGGATCTCATTTTTCTTGATCGACTTTTGTACAATTTGTACTTTCTCTTTTTTATCTAACCTGTTCCACCATTTTATCAGAAATTTTCTGGCTAAAACAGGAAAATTTAGGGCATTAAATTTACACTTAATTATCCATTTAAAAATATATGGAATTTTGAAATGGATAAAAAAGTACATAGTACTCTCCCCCTCTAAAAGTTGATCAGCATTCTGGCAGAGAGGATAAGATTGAGTCCAAGTTGCAAACAATTCTTGCAACGATGGTGGAAGAATTTCTAGTGTGGCTCCGAATTGTAGCCACCATCGGATAAACCAAGTAGGAATGTCCTGTTTAAGAATTTCAGGACAAATACGAATAAACCAAGAGTGTTTTTGCTTACTATTATCAAAATAAAACACTTTGGTAAATGCCTCAATATAATCCCAGTAGGAATAAGGCATATTGATATTCTTTTCTTTATGAACTAACATTTTAGTTCGATTTGGGTGTAATCCCCATGATTGAGGAGTAATTACGTGACGTATAATTATCTTGCTGTAATTAACATCACTTCTGAAGTCATTGGTCTTCTGATAGAAATGTTCTATCTCAACAGATTTTGTTGTAAGCAGAATTCCTTCATAAACATTCCTATCTTTGCCCTGTACTGGAAACATATTATTTTCCAGATATTTTTCTTTGATTCTCCAGGGATCATCCATCATTGGAATGTCAGTTTTCTCTAGTTGAAGTATTTCTTCTGTGTGATTATTCTGAGTGAAAATTGTTTCAACTTCAACTGCTTGCTTGTAAGAAGAAACATTGGTTTCTTCGAAGTCTTGAACTTCTTTATTTGAAGGTTTTCCTTTTCCAAGAACAATTTTCTTGGACTTTTGGTATCTCGACTCATTGGAGCTCGAGACCACGGGCCTGGGAACCCATGGTTGTTTCCCCTTACTTTTTTGACTCATTGTCCTGCAAAAATTCACGAGTCAAAAAGTCAGGAAGTGAATTGTCAGTTCCTTTAATATATTCAATATCAAAATCAAATATTGCTAATTCAGATTGCCATCTAGCAAATATCTGTTTAGATGCTAGATTTTTAACATCTTTTTCTAAAAGAGTTTTGGCAGAACTACAATCAATTCTTAATAAGAATTTCTTATTAAGTAAATCATCTTGAAATTTACGTATACATTGAATAATAGAAAGAATTTCTTTCTTAATAGTTGAATATTTAATTTGAGTATCATTCCATTTTCCTGAATGATATCTCACAAGTTCCTCTTTATTGGTATGTGGGTTTAATTGTTTCAGTATTCCCCCATAACCAATGTCACTTGCATCAGTTTCAACTATTTTAAACCATTCGACATTAGCTAAATGTAAATAAGGTAAATTTTTAACCTTTTGTTTTATCAATTTTACTGCTTCAGTATGACTATTAGTCCAAGGAGCAGGATTTTTCTTTAATCTTTGATACAAAATTTTTGTATCAGCAGCGATATTCTTATAAAATTCAGAAACATAATTTAATGCTCCAAGAAATCGCTGTAACTATTTATTATCAGTTATTTCATCAGGAAATTTAGAAGCAAATTCAATACTTCTATCAATTGGAATAATGGTATTATTCAAAATATTATGTCCCAAAAACCTTATTTCCTGTTGGAAGAGTTTCATTTTTGGGGCAGAAATTACTAAACCATTTTTTATAACTAAGTGTTTAAACACATTGAGGTGTTTAAAATGTTCTTCTATTGTATTAGAGAAGATTAATATATCATCAATATATGATAGTATAAAACTAGAATGTTGAATGAATATTTCATTCATTATATTCTGAAATTCTGAAGGTGCATTCTTCAGTCCAAATGGCATAACATTCCATTCATAATGGCCAAAAGGAACAGTAAAAGCAGTTTTATACCGATCCTTTTCGTTTATCTGTATTTGCCAGTAACCTGATTTCAGGTCAAATTTTGAGAAAATTCTTGCTTTACATACTCTATTAAGTAAGTCCCTTTTATTAGGGATTGGATATCTAATCCACTTCAAAACCTTATTCAAAGGTTTGTAATTGATAACAAGTCTAGGTACTCCTCTTTCCCTCTCAGCATTATTATTAACATAAAAGGCTGTGCAACTCCATGGGGAGTAAGACTTGCGAATTAGTTTTTTATCCAATAAGTCTTGGATTTCTTTCTTACATAACTCAAGATATTCTTGATTCATCTGACAAGGTCTTACCTTGGTCGGGATATCCTTTTCATTAAAGAATTCTTCGTAAGGAAGAGAAACAATATGTTGTTTTCTATCCCAGAAAGCATTTGGGATATTACTACAAGTGTGTAGTTTGAAGTCTTCCTCCACTTGTTGTATTCTTTTTTGAATTTCCAATTGTTGCAACTGCTGGGTTATAGTAACCTGAGCAAGTTCTTCCTTTAGGAAATTAATTTGATTTTCCTTTAAATTAACTTCATTAAGGATTTTAACAATTGGATTTGTTATAAATTCAAAAGTTATTCTTTTACCTTTATAACAGGTAGTGATTCCTTCTTTAGTAATCTCATTAATTGGCATAAGTTTCTCTAGAAACGGAGTTCCTAGAATAACATGCTGAGATATTTCCTTTACAACTATTAGATGTACAGGAATACAAACATCATCCTTACAAATATTCACATCAGTTATTTTGTAAGGGGTAGTTAGTGCTTTATTATTAGCAGCACTAAGTGTCTGAGTAGTTCGTTCACAATATTTTATGGGAACGACTCCTTCTTTAACACAATTAAGGTCTGCACCACTATCAACAAGTACAATCAAATTAGGTATATAATACTCATTATTAACGAGCATATTTATTTTAATATACCATTTATGGGTAATAAATAGATCCATTTTTTGTAGGAAATTATTTTTCCTTCTTCTGTCTCTACTTCTATCTGTCCTGATTGAACAGACTGATTGTCCCCCTCTTGTTCTTGTGAACAAGAAGAACTAACAGAAGACTCACCAACTTGAGTAATTTTCGGAGATAATTTATCTCTTTCTAGTTCATCTAGTCTTTTCTGGATATATTGATCTTGAGATTTTAAATTTTTTATCTCAATTTTCAAAGTTTTTATTTCAGACTGAAGTTCCTGCATAGTAACAGGTTTAACTTGTCTGCCTCTATAACGAGATATTACCTCGGCCATATTATAAGCTTCAGGAGGAGTATTTTGAATAGGAACATTGTCCTTAGTCAATTCTTTTTCAATTGCCTCTATAATTTTATTCTTTATTTCTGTACTAATTTTATCAGTACACAAGGCTTCAATAATTTCCTTTTTCTCATTAAGAGTTAAGGTATTTATAGATAGCCCATTCATTTCTACTATAGACTTATAGTAATTAATATCTTTTTCTGTAACACATTCGTTACACTGGCAATTCTCACCACATTCATTTTCTGATGAACTATTCACTTCATCATTTGATTCATCATTGGATGAACTTTCTTCATAGTCAGAATTGATCATTAATTTATAAAGAGTTTTTCTCAACCCTTCATCCTCGATCTCTTCTAACTTCTTTTTTGTATAACATTTGTTAGCATAGTGGCCTAATTTACCACATTTGTAACATTTAATGATATTTTTCTTAGAAGATTTCTTCTTCTTGCTATCTTTATTAGCATTGGTATTTTGTTTCTTTGAAGAATATTTCTTCCTTTTATAAGGTCTCTTATAATCCTTATAATCCTTTACTTTCTTCTTCCCCTTATTAGGAAGAGGTTTAAAAGTATCCATTGCAAACTGGTCACAAAATTCTCCCAGTTGTCTTTTCTCCGAAATTCTTTGAGATTTCAATTGATGTCGTAGCTTTAAGTCATTACATAAAGCTAGACCTTCTTCGATACACTTATTGATCAAATTTCCATAAGTATAATTAGAATAAGGTATAACACCATTATTTTGATTTCTTAAACCTTGCCTTATTCTTTCTGCAAAGAGATTAGGAAGTCCATCAATAAATTTTGACTTCCAGTGAGCATTATTAGCATCACCGAGCAACATTACTCTACTTAAGAAAGTATCTTTGTACCATCTAAAGTGAGTAAGTGTTGGACATCTTAAATTTTGAAGAAGAGTTCTCACTCTTTCTCCATGATCAGATATTCCTCCTGTAAAGTGTTCCAGGATGGTAATAATTAAAGTATAAACCGCATCAGGTTTAGCTGTCTGAGTACTATTTTCCTCATTAGTTTTAATTTTTACAGCACTTAAAATTTCTTGTCTTTGAGAGTCAGTTAGACAATTATTCCACCAACCTCTCAAAGTACCAGTAAAACCACAAGTTATAAACTGTGCAATTTCTTTATCAGTATTTCCAGTAGCTTTAGCTACATTGGAATACATCATCATTCGATGTAATTGATCATGAATTTGTTTATCTGTAAGACCATCTATGTTCCATTCATAGATCTCTCCCCCACAATAATGATTTTGGATGATAGTATCATTCTCCTCGAATAGCACATCAGTGGGAGTAGGTCTTTGATAATAATATTTCATCAAGTTCGGTTTCCTATATTTAACCGCTTGTATTCTAGAATCATTCTTAGATTCAACAAAGGATTTTTGAAGATCTTCAATTTCTTGTGGACGAATTTCATCCTCAATGAGATCCTCAGTATATTGATCTTCTTCTGATATTTCAGAAATATTGGAAGATTGACCATTAATTACTAGAATATTTTTATAAAGATTATTAATGGCAATTTTATTTTTATCAGTAGTATGACTGATAATAGCAAATTTTTGCTTAGCTCGAGCTATTAGCTCTCGCAATTCTTGTTCTTCAGCATTAATAGTCTGAAGATTACTCTTTTTGAACTGAGCTATTAGCTCCTGAATATCTTCTTTTGTGACTTCTGGGGTTTTAGATATTTTGAACCCTTTAACCTCAGGAGGAGGTTTTAAAGGGATATTAGAGGTTTCTCTAATAGATCTTTTCCCAGATTGATCTATCTGCTTTATTTTATCTAATTTATGTAATAATTTTTCTAAGGCAGTTTCAATCCTGGTCAATTGTTGACCCATGACTTGAATAAACACATTAGTGTAATTATTCTGCCTTAAAGCTTTCTGCAATTCAGTAATAACTGCTTCTTTACTGTCAATTATTTTGACAAAGGAAACAGCATTAATTTTGTCTGTCTTATTCTTGTCAGTGAGTTTAATTGGTTCACTTGGTGGATACATTGATCTAGTTGTACCTTTACTGGATCCTGTATCGGTATTCCAGATTTTATAATATTCTTCCAACACATTTATTTGTGTTAATTCTGTGTCCACATATTTTTGGACAAACCAATCCATGAAAGGTATTATCTTTCTTTTCTCTTCTAGATGATTATAATATTCATCTTTGAACTTATATCTTTGTTTAGTAGAATAGGTTTTCTCAAACCATTCAACAAATTCTTTATTTTCATAAAACATTCTATTGAGAATGTTTTGAACTGCTTGAAGGTCTTTAAATCCCATTAAATAGCAGTAAATTCCATTTCCGACATTGTCGGAGAGCTCATTTTGCTCTTTTCCTTATACAAGGGATGTGCTATTGCATCATCAGTAATTTTTATTTTATTGACTTCTTCTTTATTAAAAGAAGTTGATCCAACTGTAGAAGGTAAAGATTTTCTTCCTGATATCGATAATCTCGATATATCATTAGGAGTAAATCTCACTTCTACTTCTCCATCATCAGTTTGGATTATTTGGTCAATATCTGTGTTGACTATCGGTTGTGGTAACACAGCTTGACTTAATATCCATTCTTTTGGGAAATTAATTTCATCCCATCTAATAATTCTATTTGTTGCTACCTTAGATGTCAGTAAATTTGTTTCTATCAAGGTAGTCTTACCAGGTGTAGTAATATGCCTTGCATTAGGGGCAATAGTGTTCATTACCTTGTAATGAATTCTATAGATTATTGCTATAGTTTCAGATCCTGGTAAGAAGTTGTAACCATAAGTTTTCAAATTCAAGGTTACAGATTCATATAGATAATTATCTGTCATTGACAGAGTTAAATTTGGATAGACATTAAAATAAACTGGACCATGGCAGAGACTAATCTGCATAACTCCCATTAGGGATTGACTCCAGCCTAAACATCTTGCATCTCTGAGAGATGTCATTATTGATGCATTTAACCCTGGTAAAGTCAAGGGTTTAAAAGCAACTTGTATTAATCCAATATGGACATAATTATAGGCATCACGAACATGCCCAATATCCTCATCGCTTATTAGCTGAAAGGAATGCTCTGTGTTATTCACAGAAACAGTTCTTTCCATTGTTTTAATTGAAATAGAAGATTTAAAGTCAAAAGTACCAATTTGGTAAATTTCTTTTGGCTTTACCTTTGGAATTGTCCATTTATTTAATTCCTCTAATTCAGAGGGATACTCAACATTTTGAGCATTCTTAACAGATTTACCCTTATTAAAAGATTTCTTATTAAAATCAATTGCTAACTCTTTACTCATTTGAGTTATGAGGTTCTACTTCCTTCACTTACATGCACCTATGGCCAACTATTATGCTTAAGTTATCAATCTGTTAATAGAATTATTATGAAAACTCTATTGTTCTAGTTAACTACTTTAAAGTTTCAGACTTATCTAACGATAGTAAAGACCTAGCACGGCTGTCAACGATTTACGCCTTCAACTGCCCTCTCGGCATAACAAGGCTACGCGACTTGGATGCCGTCCCACTAGGTAGAAGACACATCGCTTTGATCAATCCTAACTCTATCGCAGTTAACCACAGAAACAGCTTTAGCAATAATAATATCCATAACAGAAAAATAACTTAAACACAACAATTAAGCCATATATTTATATGCATGTGAGGAAGTAGAAGTACCTCAGCCTTGAGCCAACAACATGGCTCTGATACCAATTATTAGAACAATCAGGATAAGAAGGATGAGAAGCTGAACGTTTGAAGGGAATTTTTATTAATAGTAGAAATATATTACAGAGTACACTCAAAGCAAACTAAACAAAAGGGCAGAGTAACATTACTTCAGAATTAAAACATACATAGCTAAGAGGTCCATGCCTCTATTTATATTACACAAAGGTCGGTATCGACCGACATTACTCCTGGCAGGTGCAGGTAAGCAACCGGCAGCTTTAGGTAAGATTTCTTTCTTATCAGCTTCATGAGTGCACGTCGCTGTCAATCGCTGTCAACTTTTTTCTTTACATCTGCTCCGCACACGTAACAGCATTACTGTCCAAAAGTAAGTGACTGGGTCCCACCATTGTCGGCCATCATTATTAAAGAGATTCTCTTTTTGAAAAGTAAACAGTGATATAAACAGTAGTTGCCACCTGTATTTTGGCAACAGTGTCTTCTTAGTGCATACGGGCATCACTGCTTTCGTCATCTGAGGGAGTAGTGACCCTCCTGTGCATCTTTTTGAAGAAAGTTTCAGAATCTTCTTCTTCATCATGTTCCGATTTTGATTTTGTGGAACTAACAGACATAGTATATGTCTCAAATACTGAGTCAAATTGAGTTTGCATATATTTCAAACATTTTCTTTTTAATTCTTCCTCAGTAATTCGAGGATTTTGTCTCCTCAGAGACTCCTTTAGCTTTTTTAAAGGACGATCATCCATTATTTCCTTTTTGAGCTTAGCTTCAACAAGGATCTCATTTTCCTTGATCGACTTTTGTACAATTTGTACTTTCTCTTTTTCATCTAACCTGTTCCACCATTTTATCAGAAATTTTCTGGCTAAAACAGGAAAATTAAAGGCATTAAATTCACACTTAATTATCCATTTAAAAATATATGGAATTTCGAAATGGATAAAAAAGTACATAGTACTCTATATATATTACATAATATATATTCATATATATATATACATTAATAATAATAATATATGTACATATATACATAAATAATATATTATATATATAATAATATAATATATAATATATAATATATAATATATACTGTATTTATACTAATAATACATATATTATACACATATATATATATATAATAACATATATATATATATATAATAACATATATATATATATATATATATATATATATATACTTATATACATACGTAGAGGGGGGGGGGTGGTACCTGACGTGTCAGGGGGGCCCACGGTCTGTAGCGCCCCGCTCTGCGACGACGCTATGTACAAGTGATTCGCCTTGCTTGCTCGAACGGAAGTCTTCTCGGAGAATTCCCGACCGATTAATCAATGTGAGTGGGCAGAACTGCATTCTCTGATTCTTGCACGACTTAATAATGAATCTGAGTTTTTGAATGCTTGTTTGCTTAAGAAGATTTGTTTCATAAGAAGAATGATGGAACCGACTCAGTATGCTAAGAAGAGAACTCATATAGCTTGTCATTGAATAAGTCTGCTGCTTAACTAAGAGAATATGTATGCTTGTCAGTAATGAGATAGAACCTTTGCCATGTTTAGTGAAATATAGAATGTTGCATGCTTAGAAACACTGACACAGCTATTGAACGAACCTTTGCTATGCTAAGAAAGAATAAGTAAATGAATAATTCGAATATGTCCCTTTGAATATGCTAAAAAAAGAGATAGTTTTGCATGCTAAGATATGAATCAATCGTGCTTGCCTTTATATGTTTCGTTTGTCTGTCTGCTATATCGATCTGCTAAGTGAATGTGTGAGTGCTGTGACTAATAGTACGCCCTGAGGATACGGCTCGCAAGGGTCTAGTGGGGTGTGCTATTAGTAATGTGATAAGATGTGCTTCGTTTCGATAAGATGTGTTTCGTTAGACTGCATATGTTTTGCTTGATCATTGTTTTGCTTGAACTATGTGTTTATGTCATTGCATTGGTCTCGGACAACTTGTGCACAAGGTCTTGTCTCTCGAACGGTTCCTGGGGCACTGGGAACCGCTCGGTCCGGAAGAGATTTTTGGATCGCCCTGAGGTATACGGCTCGTAAGGGGGTCTAGTGGGGCGATATGTCTATTAGTGTTGTGCAGAACCCATGATGTCACAGCTGCTTGCACTCGGGTGTGTTGGTGAAGAGCTGAACCTTGGGTCACAGCTGCCGACACCCGATCGTGCTAGTGAAGAGCTGAACCTTGGGCAACTACTGCTAATCATGGGGCAACCCATGGACCATCATATAGATAGGGCGCATGCTAGGTTTACCTTCTTGTATACCTATTGATTGATGACACCAAGTGTTTTGATACATAAGTTATGAATATGCAAATGTGGCTAACTTGTGTGTCTGCTGCAGGGATAACCGTTCGGCTATGGGGTAAGAAATATGAGTTTGTGCTTAAGTCTGCTCGTTCATTTTGTCTGCATCGTAGAGATTATATGTTAGTGCTTCATGCATTGCATCGGTCAGACAATGACTATTTGTGTAGAGCTGAACCTCGGTCACAGCTGCTAATAGAATCAGAATGTGAGTCATTGGATAGCTGGATTACCGCTGCCAATCCTGAGTTTCTCGGGGACCGAAATCATAAAGATGTGTCTGCTCATGTGCTAATGAATACATGATATGTTTGCCTCGATTCGATATGTTCAGTCTGCTAGATAAGCTTTGCCCCAAGAGTTAGTTTTGTGTTGCACAATATATGCTGCGCACTACACGATACCGCACTGTCCCAATTCGTATGCTTATAGTTTGAATATGCAAAACTGTTTCAAAGTTATGTTTTCAAAAAGATGTAATATGACTAATAGGTCTGAACCGCATGAAATGAACTTAGGTAAAAGTAGTAAGATCACTAGTAATTTAATGTTTTGCCACATGATTACTTAGTGTGGGTTTCAGGGGGTGTAGCTTCTGTTCAGTTATTTTATCTCACCAGTACTTGCATAAAGTGCTGACCCACCAACAGTTTGCTTGTTCTCAGGTGCTCGTTCGTCCGAGGAAGCGATAGTCGTGCCTCATCCCAAGGAACCATAAATCTGGAGACGATATCTTGAGCCGCATCGAGCTGTGCTGCTTTTGTATAGAGGGACATAATGTATGGAACGGTGTTATTGTAATTGAGAGAAGAGTGCTTGAGCGAATTGTAATCTCGGCCATACGCCGCTTGTAACAATTTCGATTATCAATAAAAGAGCCTGTTTTCTTATGCCATTGTGTTCTTTACTTTTCTGCAATGTTATGTGCCACTGCTTCAGTATCGAATAGCTTACTTGCCCTTGTATCTAAGCTTTGGCCTTGTGCAAGCGCATCTTAGGCTTGTACGGCATCACGTCCCGATGAGAACGATTGTCCTACGGGAGAACTGTAACATGGTGATTCACGTTCAGTAGGGACTATCGGGCTCGCGGGAGATTGGGGCGTGACATAATGGTATCAGAGCAACTCGATTCTTTGCCCATTCCGTTGCCTCCGACTCTGAGTTGTGATTGTGTTGCAATGAATATTCCATACAATAAGTCCATAGATATTCTCAAAGATGCGCACAAATGTTTTCTGGATTTGTTTTCATTGATTGAGATATGATTTGTGATTTGTGATTTGCTGAGTTTTGATTAAGGAAGGTGAGGGATGAGGACTATCGCTACTCTGTGTTATCGTGAGTTTCTCCTTGAGTTTCGAGGACGAAACTCTTTGTTGGTGGGTAAGTATGTAGCGCCCCGCTCTGCGACGACGCTATGTACAAGTGATTCGCCTTGCTTGCTCGAACGGAAGTCTTCTCGGAGAATTCCCGACCGATTAATCAATGTGAGTAGGCAGAACTGCATTCTCTGATTCTTGCACGACTTAATAATGAATCTGAGTTTTTGAATGCTTTGCTTAAGAAGATTTGTTTCATAAGAAGAATGATGGAACCGACTCAGTATGCTAAGAAGAGAACTCACATAGCTTGTCATTGAATAAGTCTGCTGCTTAACTAAGAGAATATATATGCTTGTCAGTAATGAGATAGAACCTTTGCCATGCTAAGTGAAATATAGAATGTTGCATGCTTAGAAACATCGACACAGCTATTGAACGAACCTTTGCTATGCTAAGAAAGAATAAGTAAATGAATAATTCGAATATGTCCCTTTGAATATGCTAAAGAAAGAGATAGTTTTGCATGCTAAGATATGAATCAATCGTGATTGCCTTTATATGTTTCGTTTGTCTGTCTGCTATATCGATCTGCTAAGTGAATGTGTGAGTGCTGTGACTAATAGTACGCCCTGAGGATACGGCTCGCAAGGGTCTAGTGGGGTTTGCTATTAGTAATGTGATAAGATGTGCTTCGTTTCGATAAGATGTGTTTTGCTAGACTGCATATGTTTTGCTTGATCATTGTTTTGCTTGAACTATGTGTTTATGTCATTGCATTGGTCTCGGATAACTTGTGCACAATGTCTTGTCTCTCGAACGGTTCCTGGGGCACTGGGAACCGCTCGGTCCGGAAGAGATTTTTGGATCGCCCTGAGGTATACGGCTCGTAAGGGGGTCTAGTGGGGCGATATGTCTATTAGTGTTGTGCAGAACCCATGATGTCACAGCTGCTTGCACTCGGGTGTGTTGGTGAAGAGCTGAACCTTGGGTCACAGCTGCCGATACCCGCGCGTGCTAGTGAAGAGCTGAACCTTGGGCAACTGCTGCTAATCATGGGGCAACCCATGGACC
The DNA here is from genome assembly GCA_036927795.1 of Iris macrosiphon. Classification (NCBI taxonomy): domain Eukaryota; kingdom Viridiplantae; phylum Streptophyta; class Magnoliopsida; order Asparagales; family Iridaceae; genus Iris; species Iris macrosiphon. The sequence goes on from JAYESA010000011.1 coordinate 54,376,039, forward strand.
GTCATATAGATAGGGCGCATGCTAGGTTTACCTTCTTGCATACCTATTGATTGATGACACCAAGTGTTTTGATATATAAGTTATGAATATGCAAATGTGGCTAACTTGTGTGTCTGCTGCAGGGATAACCGTTCGGCTATGGGGTAAGAAATATGAGTTTGTGCTTAAGTCTGCTCGTTCATTTTGTCTGCATCGTAGAGATTATATGTTAGTGCTTCATGCATTGCATCGGTCAGACAATGACTATTAGTGCAGATCACTAGAGATTATATGTTAGTGCTTCATGTAATCTGACTAATAGGTCTGAACTGCATGAAATGAACTTAGGTAAAAGTAGCAAGATCACTAGTAATGCAATATTTTGCCACATGATTACTTAGTGTGGGTTTCAGGGGGTGTAGCTTCTGTTTAGTTGTTTTATCTCACCAGTACTTGCATAAAGTGCTGATCCACCAACAGTTTGCTTGTTCTCAGGTGCTCGTTCGTCCGAGGAAGCGATAGCCGTGCCTCATTCCAATGAACCAGAAATCTGGAGACGATGTCTTGAGCCGCATCGAGCTGTGCTGCTTTTGTATAGAGGGACATAATGTATGGAACGGTGTTATTGTAATTGAGAGAAGAGTGCTTGAGCGAATTGTAATCTCGGCCATGCGCCGCTTGTAACAATTTCGATTATCAATAAAAGAGCCTATTTTCTTATGCCATTATGTTCTTTACTTTTCTGCAATGTTATGTGCCGCTGCTTCAGTATCGAATAGCTTACTTGCCCTTGTATCTAAGCTTTGGCCTTGTGCAAGCGCATCTTAGGCTTGCACGGCATCACGTCCCGATGAGAACGATTGTCCTACGGGAGAACTGTAACGTGGTGATTCACGTTCAGTAGGGACTATCGGGCTCGCGGGAGATTGGGGCGTGACACGGTCGTCGTCGCCAGCGGGGAGGGGGGAGGGGCAGAGGTCCGGCGGGTCGACGGCGGGGTCAGCCGCAGCAGTAGCAGGTTCAGTAGCAGTGGTAGTAGCAGCGGCAGCTGTGGCAGCTGCGGCGGCGGAGGCGGTTGCTAAGGCGGTGGCGCGGTGGTCGGAGAGAGGCCGAGGGAGGGGCGAGGCAATGGTATGGCGGTCGGAGGTGGGGGAGAACTAAGGTGGGAGTGGTGAGGGTTTGGGTGAAGGGGGGTGTATATATAGGGTTTTTAGGGTTAGGACATTTAGGTAATTTTAGGTTTTAAATATCTAGATATTTATTAGATATTTTAGGTTTATAAATATTTAGATATTTATTAAATATTTTAGGTTTATAAGTATCTAGATATTTATTAGATATTTTAAGTTTATAAATATCTAGATATTTATTAGATATTTTAGGTTTATAAATATCTAGATATTTATTAGATATTTTAGGTTTATAAATACATTTAATCGGGACCTATTTGGAATATATGGTTGAGAATCACCCTCCAATGGACGGAGGACACCTCGCACAGGGGATTTTGCAGATAAAACCCTACAATTTTATAAATTACACAGAAGCCCTATTAAATTGGGCAATTGCACAATTGCGAATTTGTTTGAGAAAATTACCTTATTCCTTAGGATGCTGTAATAAACAGAAATGAGGGAGGGTGTCCAGTGAGGGTCTTGAGGGTGTGGGGGTGAGTCTGGGCTGGGGCTGGGCCTAGTTTTGGGTGATGCGGGTCACCGTATTAATTAATTAGAAATTAATGAGCACGGTGGTTTCTAATTATTTAAAAATAGGCAGGGCTAGAATTTAGTGCAGTGCAAGTATACTAGACGTAGTATACTCAAAGTAGAATAATAACGTAATTTAGTTTGGATAAAACAGGTTCCTGTTGGGCCTCTAATTTTGATTGAAATGGACAAGGGTACAGGTCTGGAAATTAAATAAAAATTAATACGGACGTTTGTAATGATATTTGTGCGATTAAAACGAGACTCATGCCAGTGTATTTGTGAGTTACACAAAGTTCAGAATAGTAGACTGGCATGTCTAGGAGAGGTATGTGAACTTTATTTGGGGGTAACAGTCAATGTAATGCTCTAAATATTGATGTGATGGACATGTATACTAATCAATAAGATATTACATAAATAAATTTAAAATAATGTAAATAATCCTAATTTCCCTATCTAATGCTGAAATCTGGCTGAGAGATTTTACAATCTACCCTCCTTAGGGCATTTCGTCCTCGAAATTAAAACAGACATATAGTGAAAACTATTGATTGATTTGAAATATTAGGACATACCCATGTCTTCGAATAGATGAGGGAAATATTGTCGAATATCCTCTTCTCGTTCCCAGGTTGACTCGCCTGGTGCATGATGCCTCCATGCAATATGAACTAGAGGGATAGTCTGACGTCGTAACACCTTCTCGCTTCTGTCTAGGATCTCTACAGGTTCCTCCTGGTACGATAAACTCGGGCCGACAATGATCTCCGAGTGGTCCAGCACATGACTCGGATCTGGAATGTACCTCCTCAGTTAAGATACATGGAAGATGTTATGTACTCCTTGTAATGTTTGGGGTAAGGCTAGCTTGTAAGCAACTTCTCCGATGCGTTCCAACACATCGAAGGGTCCGATGTACCTCGGACTCAGTTTTTCTCTTCCTCCAAATCTGATAGTCCCTCAGGTAGGCGAGATCATTAAAAACACATGCTCTCCAACATGGAAATCTAGGGGTCATCGATGTACGTTTGCCCAGTGCTTTTGTCTGTCCTGCACTGCTCGCAGGTGCGCTTGGATCTTCTTTACTTTCTCCACGGTACGAACGACCAATTCTGGTCCTAGGATCTGCCTTTCGCCTACATTGCTCCAACATACTGGGGAACGATATTTCCTATCATACAATGCTTCAAAAGGAGCCATCTGAATACTCGCTTGATAGCTATTGTTGTAAGAAAATTCTACCAAATGCAAATAATCTTTCCATGATCCACTAAAATCAAGCATGCATGCTCTCAGCATATCTTCTAGGGTCTAGATGGTGAGCTCGGACTGTCCATCTATCTGTGGGTGATACGATGTACTGAACTTTAGGCGGGTACCAAGACTTTCTTGCATACTTTGCTAAAAGTACGATGTAAACCTCGTATCCCTGTCAGATACTATACTGACTGGTACTCCATGCAGACGCACGATCTCCTTCATATACATGTCCGCTAAGACTTCTGTAGATTGCCCGACTCTGAAGGGTAAAAAGTGGGTAGCCTTGGTGAGTCAATCTATGATCACCCATACAGTATTACGACCACTGGGACTTCTTGGGTAGCCCGTAACAAAGTCCATAGTGATGTGCTCCCATTTCTACTCAGGTATTGGAAGTGGTTGAAGTAGACCTGCGAACCTCTGATGTTCAGCCTTGACTTGCTGACATACCAGGCATTTTGCCACAAAGCAGGCTATCTCTCTCTTCATTCCATGCCACCAATAGTATTGTCTCAGATCTCTGTACATCTTTGTGCTACCTGGATGGATAGAGTATGTTGAGCTATGAGCTTCCTATATCAGCTCTTCATAAAGTTCTCTATTTGGAACATAAAGACGTTCTCCATATCTTAAAGTCCCATCTTCGTGTATGTGCAATCCTGTTTGTATTCCAGCCTCGGTCCTTTGTCGAAGTCTCTGGAATCTGGCACCTGTTGGTAGGGCCGCCTTAACTCTTTCGACCAATATTGATTGCAATTAGTAATTTGACAATTGGCCGTCAACTCCTGGCATAATGACCTTTATACCCAACTGTTCTAGATCCCTCAAAAGATCGGGTTGGGTGATCAGAAAGAATGCCATGGGTCTTCTGCTTAGAGCATCAGCTACTACATTAGCCTTTCCGGGATGGTACTACAGATCGATCTCGAAGTCTATCATTACCTCGAGCCAGCGTCTTTGTCTCAGGTTCAGGTCCTTCTGGGTGTAGACGTACTTCAGGCTCTTGTGATCAGTGAATATCTCCACTCGTTCGCCGTAGAGATAGTGTCTCCAAAGCTTCAAGGCAAAGATGACTGCGGCAAGCTCCAGGTCGTGTGTGGGGTAGTTCTTCTCATGGGTCCTCAGTTGCCTAGAGGCATAGGCTACAACCTTCCCATGTTGTATCAAGATGCAACCTAATCCTTTTCCGGATGTATCGCTATATATTACAAATCCTCCGAATCCAGATGGTATGATCAAGATGGGAGCCGTAGTCAGACGCTTTTTCAGCTCATCGAATGTTGTCTGACACTCCTCAGACCAGATGAACTCCTGCTCCTTGTGGGTCAGACGGGTTATCGGCTCTACGATCCTTGCAAAGTTCTCTACGAACCTTCGATAATATCCGGCAAGTCCTAAAAAACTTCTCACCTCTGAGACGTTGGCAGGGGTTGGCCACGTCTCTACAGATGAAATCTTTGCTGGGTCTACCAAAATGCCATCTCCTGTGATAACATGTCCAAGGAAAGCGACACGATCAAGGAAAAATTCATATTTGCTCAGCTTTGCATAAAGACTCTCACGTCTTAGCATCTCTAACACCAGTCTCAAGTGTTCTTCGTGCTCCTCGTGGCTCTTCAAATACACCCAGATGTCGTCGACGATGAAATGGTCCAAATACTGGTGGAAGACTGTTCATGAGGTTTATAAATACGATAGGTGCATTTGTCAGTCCAAAAGGCATCACCAGGAACTCGTAGTGACAATAACGAGTCTGGAATGCTGTCTTTGGAATGTCTTCTCTCCGTACCTTTACCTGATGATAACCTGATCTTAAATCTATCTTTGAGAATACCACCGCTCCTGTTAGTTGTTCGAATATATCATCAATCCGCGATAGGGGGTACTTGTTTTTTATTGTTAAAGCATTAAGGGCTCTGTAATCAATGCATATACGAAATGTTCCATCCATCTTTGGTATAAACAATACTGGTGCTCCCCAGGGTGATGCACTAGGATGAACAAATCTTTTGATCTATAATTCTTCTAGTTGTAGCTTCAGCTCATCTAGCTCCTTCTTTGCCAACTGGTACATATTTGAGGATACTTGTACAGCTCCGGGTACTAACTCAATAGTGAACTTCACCTCTCTGTCAGGCGGTAGGCCTGGCAATTCCTCCGAAAATACATCTTCGAATTCTGCAACAATTGCTGGGGGAGCTGTTTCCATTGCCATATAAGCTCTAGGTGTCTGGCTTACTCCTTGTTCGATGGTGCCCCACATGTACTCGAACTCCGGGTGACCTGGTGGTCTAAAAATGACACTACCCTTTCGACAGTCTAGTATATCATTATACTGGCTTAACCAGTCCATGCCTAAGACAACGTCAAAGTTTGGCATCGGGAGTACCAAGAATCGCCTCTCATCTCTCTACTACACACGACTACCGAACACGTATTAATAGTGCTGGTAACCGGTACGATGCCTCCTCCTGTAAGAATTTTCCAGCATTAGGCAACGGAGAAGTAGCTATTTTATGCATGGCTACAAAACTACTAGATATGAAAGATAATATAGCGCCAGAATCAAATAATACGGTTGCAGGTAATAACGCAACTAAAATGGTACCTGTAATAGTTTCTCCTTTCTGTTCCTCTGCAACTGCTGCTAGTGCAAAGGCATGTCCATGCCTTTGCCCTACGATCTGCTGTCTGGCTTGGTTGAACTGTGTCTCCTGTGTGGCCAGGGGTGGTCCCCTCTGATATCCTCCAGATGTTGGGGGACGTTGACCTCCTGTGGAGGGTAGCATCCTCTGGGCTGGTGCTGCTGGTCTTTGCCCATTCTGGGGTGCTGCCTCTTTGCGTTGTGGGCAGTCTCTGGCTATATGTTGACTTGCTCTACATATCAGGCATAGTCCAAGCTTCTTCCGGCAGTCTTTAACATAATATCCCTTCTTGCCACAAGGGTGACAAGTTGGAAGCTCCTTTTGCTGATATGGCCCCGTCTTTTGCTGTGTTTGCATTCCCAGATGACGGATTGGTCCTCCTACTTCGGGCTGGTTTCTGGCTGGCATGGTTGGGTTAGAGAGCCTTGCTCCTCGGCCAATTGCCTCCTGAATTCTTGCCTCTAAAATTACCTCCTTCTAGGAGATCCTCGACTGCGTAGTAGTATACCTCTGTAGCTCAAAGGTAAGGCCGTGATTGAACCTCATGGCCTTCTCCAGCTCGTTAGGTATCAGAATGGCACCAAATCGACTAAGTCAACTAAATTCTGAGTCGTAGGTGTCGACGGTTATATTTCCTTGTTCCAAGTGCAGAAACTGGGAGTACAGAGCATTTTTGACCGTGGCTGGGAAATACTTTGCATTAAAATATTCCAAGAATTGTTCCCATGTCTGGTTCTTGCCGATGCTGCACTCTATGGAGTCCTACCAGTAATGGGTGTTGCCTTTGAGTTGGGCCCTCACTGCGGTCATCCATAAGTCGGAATAAAGCTGTGAACCCTCCAGCATCATCTCCGTGTTGGAGACCCAATCTGAGATCTCCTTTGGAGTTTCACTTCCTGAAAAGGTTCCTGGGCCCATCTGGCGATAGGCTCGGACAGTGCCAACTGGTTGGACAGGTGCTGGTGCTGGAGCAGATATCCTCTCCAGAGCTATCATAAAGCTCTGCCTCAGGGTTTCAGTCTGATGCCACTGTGCCTACATCATGGCTTGGAGAATTAGAACATCTGAGGCTGTCCCTCAAGTTGTGGCATCAGGACTGGAAGTGGTGGAGGTGGAGGCAAAGGTGTCTCCGCTTGTGGTGTCGATGCCTGGGAAGTCTGCCCTTCTTGCTGGGCTGGTGTGGCTTCTTGGGCAGAACCCTGATGAAGGTACGGGGTTGTTGGATAGACCAGTGCCCTTCTCGGGGACTGGTTTCTCGGGGTAGTCGGGGTTCTTTGGACATCTTCTGATGGCTCTATTGCTTGGTCAACCCCATCAGTTGCGTGTCCACTGGTTACATCTATATTTCTGAAGAAGATAGAATAATTAGAAAAGTACAAAAGATAATCAAGCATGATGCAAAAATTTAAGGATGAAGTCAGAGTGAATGAGACCTAGTAATTCCTTTCTATTGCAGGCTTGCTGGGCATGTTATCATACCACTAGCAATTAACTAGACCTGCATGGGCCACCACTAAAACCATGTTACGCCCCAGTCCCAAAATATACGGAACCAGGCCACGTGGCATTGGTCAGCTGACACGTCACTAAGGGATTACCTAATTTAATAGATCGAAAGAGACGTGCTACGCTGTCCTAAAATACTAACAAGTTAAATACAGGTAAAGTCTAATCTCATCCCCAAAATATCAAGGAGTACTGAAATAAGTGCTGAAATATATATAAGTTCTGAGTCTGAATTATCATAGTACAAATCAGATATGTCTTGTGGGAACAAACCCACTACAAAAGATAATAAAAATACTAAAATAAGTTAGACTAGAGTATCGTCTGTTTAGGTAAGTTGCTCCAGCTCCAGGTGAACATACTACTAAAGATCAGGGAGAAGAGGCTCCAGCTCCAAGTGCACTTACTACTAAAGATCAGACAGACTCTGATGGCGCTCCTCTAGCTCTTCCTCAGTTGCGTACCTCATCTCCTATCCGGGTCCGTACACCGTGGGATAGTATGCCTCGTCTAGATCTGGAAGGGAACCAGGTCCTCAGTGGGACATAACAAGATACATAAAAATATGCCATATATATAAATACTGAATAATAAAGGGTGAGCTAACCATCTAAGTAAATGCAATGTGAGACAACTTAGTACGTATAGGAAAGTGTGGGCTAGACATATGCTGACGTAATTCACCAATCGTAGTGACTGACTAGTATATGCCATATATGCCCCCATTCGTGGGCACTCTACAATCGTCCATCTCCGAGGAGCATGAAAATGAAGGTATAACATCAATGAGATGGGTGTCTAGTTGTCCTCCCTGCCCAATAGGAATACACAAGTCGAATATACGACGTGCAAACTACATAACTATATGCCAAGTCATAACTTTCCTGATTATTCCTAATTTTGTACTAAGCCATGATGCACGTCACTCGCACCGGTAGCTAATCAAGTACACAAACTCGTATCCCAAAATGAATTACAACCGTATTGCGTGTACAAGTGTCAGGATCTAGGAGGATATTAGGATACCCTCGAAACTGTAGCTAAGTCTGCTGAAGTCTAAGTTAGTTGTACTATATGTCAATGCATTCGTCAACTGCACTCGAGTCAGTCTCGGACGCACACAGTTATATGTAAGTTGAAGCAGAATAACATACAACAGTTTAATGATTAAACAATAAAACATGGCAAGGTATGCTTGCCCACATCCTCAAGTTGGGCGTGCCAAAAACCTGTTCCCGCAGTTGTGTCTCAGGGGTCCTGTGACCTGGGATCACTAACTGCGTTGTAGGTGCACTATGTTCAAGACGTACAGGAGTTCGTGAATTTAATATTTTATAAATGCGTATATTATATATTTATATAATATAGTATATATTTATACTTATATATATATATACACATAAAAGATATAATATATATATAGATATATATACAATTAATACATAAATAATAATTAAATATATATAATACATATTTAAAGTATATATAAATATATACATATAAATAATATAATTACATATAATTTATATTACATAATATAAATATAATTACATATATATTTTTATATATATAATATTACATATAATATATAAGAATATATGTATGTATAATATATATATACAATTAATAATAAATATATCCATATACATATATATATATATAATAGTATTTATATATATAATAAAATAACATATATAATAATACATATACTATATATATAATAATACATATACATATATAATAGTAATAATATATATATATATATATATATATATATACATATATATATAATGGTATATAACAATAATATAGGATATAATATATATATATATATATTATATATATACTATATATAGTATAATATAAATATATATGTAATTATATTTATATTACATAATATAAATATAATTACATATATATTTTTATATATATAATATTACATATAATATATAAGAATATATGTATGTATAATATATATATACAATTAATAATAAATATATCCATATACATATATATATATATAATAGTATTTATATATATAATAAAATAACATATATAATAATACATATACTATATATATAATAATACATATACATATATAATAGTAATAATATATATATATATATATATATATATATATATATACATATATATATAATGGTATATAACAATAATATAGGATATAATATAATTATATATATTATATATATACTATATATAGTATAATATACATATATATCTATGTATATAGTATTAATAATAGTAATATATGAATATATATATATTATATATAATAATATATATATACTTTATAATATAATATATATTATATATACTTGATATAATATAAATGTATATATACATATAATATCGATATATATATAGGTATATAGTATAATAATAATAATATATGATAATATATATATATTATATATAATATTATATATATACTTAATAATATAGATAATATATATATTACATAATATATATTTATATATATATACATTAATAATAATATATGTACATATATACATATATAATATATTATATATATATAATATAATATATAAAATATACTGTATTTATACTAATAATACATAAATTATACACACACACACACACACACACACACACACACACACATATATATATATATATATATATATATATATATATATACTTATATACATATGTAGAGGGGGGGTGGGGTACCTGACGTGTCAGGGGGGGCCCACGGTCGTCGTCGCCGGCGGGGAAAGGGGGGGCGGAGGTCGAGCAGATCGACAGCGGGGTCAGCCGCAGCAGTAGCAGTAGCAGGTTCAGTAGCAGTGGCAGTAGCAGCGACAGCTGTGGCAGCTGCAGCGGCGGCTGCCGCAGCGGAGGCGGCGGCTAGGGCGATGGTGCGATGGTCGGAGAGAGGCCGAAGGAGGGGCGAGGCGGTGGTACGGCAGTCGGAGGTGGGGGAGAACTGAGGTGGGAGTGGTGAGGGTTTGGGTGAAGGGGGTGTATATATAGGGTTTTTAGGGTTAGGGCATTTAGGTAATTTTAGGTTTTAAATATCTAGATATTTATTAGATATTTTAGGTTTATAAATATCTAGATATTTATTAGATATTTTAGGTTTATAAATACATTGAATCGGGACCCATTTGGAATGTACGGTTGAGAATCACCCTCCAATGGGAGGAGGACACCTCGTACAGGAAATTTTGCAGATAAAATCTTGCAGTTTCACAAATTGCACAAAAGCCCTATTAAATTTGGAAATTGCGCAATTGCGAATATGTTTGAGAAAAATACCTTATTCCTGAGGGCGCTGTAATGAACAAAAATGAGGGAGGGGTGTCCAGTGAAGGTCTTGAGGGTGTGGGGGTGAGTCTGGGCAGGGGCTGGACCTAGTTTTGGGTGATGTGGATCACCGTATTAATTAATTAGAAATTAATGCGCACGGTGGTTTCTAATTATTTAAAAATAGGCAGGGCTAGAATTTAGTGCAGTGCAAGTATACTAGACGTAGTATACTCAAAGTAGAATAATAACGTAATTTAGTTTGGACAAAATAGGTTCCTGTTGGGCCTCTAATTTTGATTGGAACGGACAAGGGTACAAGTCTGGAAATTTATTAAAAATTAATACGGACGTTTGTAATAATATTTGTGCGACTAAAACGAGACTCATGCCAGTGTATTTGTGAGTTGCACAAAGTTCAGAATAGTAGACTGGCATGTCTAGGAGAGGTATGTGAACTTTGTTTGGGGGTAACAGTCAGTGTAATGCTCTAAATATTGATGTGATGGACATGTGTACTAATCAATAAGATATTGCAAAAATAAATTTACAATACTGTACATAATCCTAATTTCACTATCTAATGCTGAAATCTGGTCGAGGGAGTTTATAGTGACATATGAGAAATTAAACCTTTAGATGACCTGTAAATATTGTGGGACTAGTAGACTAAGTGTACACATGCTTCCTTGGTCTTTCACTAGTCAACATTAGCCAACCAACCTAGTTAGAATGCTTGTTTGGTCTAGACTCTATGTGACTCATGACATTGGGTATGTTGAACTCTTGTGCATGCTTAGCAAAGTGTAATGTAGTAATTGATATTTATTGGTATATATTTATAGGCACCCAAGATGGTTCTACCATAGTTGCGGGTTCCGGATCTTTACTTGTTCACATCGGAGTTTCAGGCAAGTATACCTTGCCTTATTGTACTTTTTAAATTCAGTTATTATAGTTCGTATATTTTATTTCTTTAATATTATATAACTGTGCACGTATGAGAATGACTCGGGTGCAGTCGACGAAGGCGTTGACATTAGGACCTGTGTTTGACCTAGTATCTAGTTAATGCACCTAAAGTTAAGGAGTTATCATTATTACTCCCTGGGCCTTGTTACATATCATTGCACATCATAGAGTAAGTTTGTGTAGAGATGCGAGCTTCATACTTGACTGGCCATCAATATGAGCAGCACGTGTGATGGTATTTAGCATAGTTGTATATTTCTTTAGTGACTTGCATTATAGTATGAGATGTCCACATCGTATTCGCAACTAGTAAATTGTTATTGGTCAGGGAAGACAATTAGTAGGCGTATGGGACAAGCATTTGGCTACCATAGTTTAAGAGTAAACTATGGGGTCATAAGCCTCCGTGTTACCCGATTATGGGCTATGTGTTACCCAGTTATGGGCTATGTGCTACCCGAATATGGGCATATATGCTTGTCGATACATCTGACAGAGGTTACTAGCTGCGCGCTATCATGATCGGTGATATAGTCAGCATATAATTCTGGCATCCAGTTTACAACTAATGCCAGATATATAGCTTCTGGCTTGACGCTACGCTTTATACCTTTTTCCTACCCATACGTACCAAGGTTGTCTTTAAGTGCATTTTACTTAGCTGGTTAGTTCACCCTCGAGTTTACACAGTATTTATTTTATGGTATATACTTTTTTTATCTTGATACGCCCCTATTAGGACCTGGTTTCTTTCCAGATCTGGACGATCACTTGTACTAAACCATCTACGGAGTAGGAGTGGAGATCGGATTCATGGCTGAGGACTTTGAGGCATTTTTAAAGGAGTTCTCATGATTTGGGGTACACTGCTGCTTTGGACTAGAGCATCTTTATCTAGCTAGTCGATGTTCTAGTCTAGTATTCTTATCTGTCCTTCCGTACTTTTATTTTAGCATTATATTCAGTAGGATTGTTTCCATCAGACTTATTTGTGTTGTATTATGACATCCAGACTACGTACTTATTTTTAGTATTTATTTTAGCACTTCTTATTTATATTTTGTGGATAAGATTAGATATTTACCTGCTGCATATTAGCATATTAGACTTGATAGTATTTTAGGACAGCGTAGTATGCTTTGTTGGGTCCATTAAATTAGAAAATCCTTCAAAGTATTAGCTAGCCATTGCCACGTGGCCTGGTCCCGTGTATTTTGGAACTGGGATGTGACATGGTTTTAGTGGTGGCCCATGCAGGTCTCTGTTTTTCGCTTGTGGTATGGTATTATGCCCAGTGAGCCTGCAATAGGATAGAAATTATTAGATCTCATCGACCTTGACTACCGTCTTTGAACCTACTTCATATTTAATTATTTGAATATCTACATCATGTTTGTTTATTTTTATACTTTTTTTAATGTAGTTCTATCTCTTGTAGAGAGATAAACTTGCTTAGCGGATGCGAGGCATAATGTATTATTGTGCCATATTACCCCGCGCAAAGGGAGGATACATCCCTGGGACCACCAAGAGAAAAGCCATTACCACAGGTTTCGGTGATACCTCAGACCCCATTGATACACTGGCACCAGACTTTGCAGGCTATTCGAACACAGCTGTATGAGGGCCATACTTCGCAGACTGATCCGATGAAGTAGCATGAGGGCCAGACTTCGAAGGCCGTACCAACGTCACAGCCCGAGGGACCTACGTCTCAGCAAGCACTGACATCGCAATCGGAGGTTCTGTTGCCACCACCTCTACCCTTTCTACCTCAGATGCCATACGGAGCCTTCCCACCTCTGATAATGCAACCGGAGGGATATCCACGGATATTCTAGTTCTTTCAGGCCATGATGCAGGCGCAGTGGCATCAGACCGATACTATGAGACAAAACTTGATGGCAGTTCTGGAGAGGCCATCTGCACCATCATCAACACCAATACCTGCTCTTACTCAGCCAGCATGCCCGATTCATTGGTTTCGTCAGAAGGACCCAGCTACCTTTATGGGCAGTAAGACCGTAGAGGAGATCTTCGATTAGTTCACCAATACGGAGATGTTACTGGAGGCTTCTCTGCTACCCCCAGATCTATGGATGACTGCAGTGAGAGCCCAGTTGAAAGGGAATTCCCATCACTAGGGGGACTCTATGGAGCATAACATCGGCAAGAAGCAGACATGGAAGCAATTTTTAGAATACTTTGATGCAAAGTACTTTTCAGCTACTGTCAGGAATGCGATCTACTCTCAGTTTCTACACCTGGAGCAAGGGAATATGACTGTAGATGCGTATGATGTGGATTTCAGTCGTCTTAGCCGATTTGGTACCATCCTAATACCAAATAATTTAGAGAAGGCAAAAAGATTCCACAACGGACTGACTTGTGAGCTGCAAAGATTTACTAGCTCGCAGGCGAGGATCCCTAATGAGGAGGTCTTGACAGAGGCTATAATCCAAGAAGCAATTGGTAAGGGATCAATGCGTCAGAGGCATCCCAGTCTATCCACACTAGCTAAGGCACAACCAGTAGCAGGAGGAGCGATATGTCATACAGGAGTGCAGACGCAATAGAGGGTTGTGCCATATTAGCAGAGAGAGCTACCGACATATCACTTTTACAGAAAAAGGAGCATATTCCGAAAGATTGCAGGAGAAGATTATGACTGTGTTTGAGGTATGGATCGAGCAAATATCAGGCTCATGAGTGTTCCCAGTATGTCAATAGAGCCCAACAGAAAGTCCAAAGGCCAGTTCCACCGGTCGTAGGTATGTCCAAAGTATTGCTTGATAATTTATAGCTTATTACGGGTTTGTTTTAAATTTTGAGGACAAAATTCTTATAAGTTGGGTAGGTTGTAAACCTTCTGACCCAAATATAGGATTATGATTCATTTAGGATTAGTTTGAATTAGTTAATAGAGTTATTAGTTTGTCTCTTTTAATTTAATTTACTTGGTGTACCTTACCGTTGCTTCGATGTTTGGAGCGCTACTCTAGCTTCTGCCTTCAAACAAATTTCATATACTTTTCCTAAATGTGCCAGACATCCATTCTGACATTTGTATAACTCATATATAGCCGCTTTTGTGCTTTATTTTAGTCGTACAATATTTGTCACAAATATCTAATTTTAAATCCAAATAAATCCAACTTTGCATATTTGTCCGTTCCAATCAAAATTGGAGACACAATCCCGACCCATTTTGTTCAACTCAATTTATAACAATAATATATTCCAAGTCTACTACGTCCATAATACTTGTGTCCCATATAATTTAAATCCTATGCACTTTTAAATAATTAAATAACACCATTGATACTAATTTTAACTAAATTGGTGCAATGACTCAACCTAACTCAAAACTAGACCCAACACCAACCCAAACCCCCACTCATACTATCATGGTTCATGCAAAATACTACACACCAATTTCCCCCTCTATAATACACCAAACATGGTATTTTTTCTCATCTAATCCCACTTCTCATTTTCTTGTGCAATTTTTAAACTGTTGGGCCTTTGTGTAAATAAACAACTAGGTGTCCACCTACCATTGGAGCAAAGCAATGAAGAAAGCCTACTTTAAATTGTTGACCGATCATATACGCTCCATTTCTCTCCCATTTTTTTTGTTTGGTACTATGCACCAACTTTATTCTACAATACATCTCCACCCTCCATTCAACTACAACACATCTCCACCCCTCATTCCCTCATAACCAATCCTCACACACACCTAGGGAGGAGAAATTTCAGTCGACCCTAATCCCTAGAAAGGATATCCCCTCCTCATTTATTTAATACCTCCCATTTCTCTTAATTTATTACAACTTTTCTTCCTCATCCCTTATACATTCGGCCATAACTACCACCTCTCCAAAATAACCCGCCACCACTACTACCACTGCCTCCTCCATCCGACCACCTTTCCACAATCCTCGACCTCCTCCCTTACCTGTCGGACCACCCACAATCACCTCTACCTCCTCCCAATCATAGCAGCCACCATTACCACCATTACAAATAACACATCCCCCACCATTCCCATCTTCTCCTCTCTCTCCATGACAGCCACCGCCAACCACCATCACCTCCAATACAGCCACCACCATTCACATCTCCAACTCCACCTCTACCTCTGCCACCCTCACCTCCACGACCACCACCACTGCCACCAGCTCCACGACCACCCCCACTGCAACCAGCTCTACGACCACCACAACTACCACCAGCTCCACGACCACCCCAACTGCCACCAGCTCCACGACCACCCCAACTGCCACCAGCTCCACGACCACCACCACTGCCACCAGCTCCATCACCACCACCACCATTCCCATCTCCATCTCCATCTCCACCTCCGCCACTATCACCTCCATGACCACCACCACTGCCACCAGCTCCACGACCACCACAACTGCTATCAACTCTATCACAATCGCCACCACCAACCCGATCCTCACCACCATAACCAGCAAGCTATTGTCACTGCTGCGATTGTATATGCTGCTGATGCGGCTTTAGCTGCTGCTACTACTAGTCTTCTTCTCCTTCTCCATCAGGCCAGACCTGAGCCCCCTTGCTAGTCTTCTTTTCCTTCTCCACCAGGCCAAACCCGAGCCCCCTTGCACCCACACCCGATTGTGCACACCCCTACCCGAGAGCTACACTAAGTCCCCCTTGCACACTTTAACCTCTAGGTATTCTTCACCTCTTCTTACTCACCCTATTCTTCTTATATATATATATATATATATGTACATGATCTCTTTATTTTTCATTTCTTTTAACCAAGTTCTTTTGTTCTTCACCTTATTGATCAAGAATGAATTAGATATATATACACATCATGAAATAACATCTCTCCATATGTTCCACCTTAGTTATCAACTTGATTTATCCTATTCACACACTTGTTTAACTCTCGTAATAACTCCTCTAAATTAATAAATTCAGAAAATATATATTAATTAAATATTAGTTTAGTGTTGATTATGAAGGCATGAGTTATTTGTTAGTGGTATAGTACTAGATGTAGTTGTTGCTTGACTTGTTAGATTAGTTGTTTTAATATAAGTAAGTGTCATATGAGAGTGTAATTGCCATGTTTAGATATAGTTGTTTATATATATAAATGAATGGAATGAGAGTTGCATATTGTTATGCTGGGAATGCCATGGTAGAATGTTATAAATTTGATTAATGTAGTGTGCACTTGAGTATTGGTGATGGTTCAAACATATAAGAATTTGGTGTTGGTTTATATATTAGAGGATGGCATGATGATTTTATATACAAAAGAGACACCCTAACCTAGTAATTAATGCACATTGTTAGAGTTACATGACATCTTGAGTTTCAGACCATTGTTAGTAGTGTAGTTAGCAACCTTGACTTATTATGTACAAATGTTAGAGGACTATTTTATATCCTTGTGCATGGAGACCTAGAAAGAGAACACTAGTAACCTATGTGTTAGAGGTGCAACTTAGCACTTCCATAAATTCTAGTTATGACCGCAATTGTGACATATGAGAAATTATACCTTTAGATAACTTGTAAATATTGTGGGACTAGTAGACTAAGTGTACACATATTTTCTTGGTCTTTGACTAGTCAACATTAGCCAACCTACATAGTTAGAATGCTTGTTTGGTCTAGACTCTATGTGACTCATGACGTTGCGTATGTTGAACTCTTGTACATGTTTAGCATAGTGGAATGTAGTGATTAATATTTATTGTTATATATTCATAGGCACCCAAGATGGTTCTACCTTGGCTGCGGGTTTCGGATCCTTACTTGTTCACATCGGAGTTTCAGACAAGTATACCTTGCCTTGTTGTACTATTTAAATTCAGTTATTATAGTTTGTATATTTTATTTCTTTAATATTATATAACTGTGCGTGTTTGAGAATGACTCCGGTGCAGTCATCGAAGGCATTAACGTTAGGACCTGTGTTTGACCTAGTGTCTAGTGGACGCACCTAATATTGAGGAGTTATCATTATGACTC
The DNA here is from genome assembly GCA_036927795.1 of Iris macrosiphon. Lineage (NCBI taxonomy): Eukaryota > Viridiplantae > Streptophyta > Magnoliopsida > Asparagales > Iridaceae > Iris > Iris macrosiphon. The sequence goes on from JAYESA010000011.1 coordinate 54,393,422, forward strand.
CCTGGGCCTTGTCACGTATTATTGTATGTCACAGAGTGAGTTCATGTAGGGACGCGAGCTTCATACTTGACTGGCCATCGATGTGAGTAGCACGTATGACAAAATTTAGCATAGTTGTATATTTCTTTAGTGACTTGTATTATAGTACGAGATGTCAATATCGTATTTGCGACTTGTACATTGGAATTGGGCGGAGTCTATGGGATAGACATTTGGCTAACATAGTTTTAGAGTAAACAACGGGGTTGTGAGCCTCTGTGTAATCCGGTTATGGGCTATGTGCTACCCGGTTATGGGCTATGTGCTACCCGGTTATGGGCGTATATGCTTGTCGATACATCCGACAGAGGTTATTAGCTACACGCTATCATGATCGATGATATAGTCAGCATATACTTCTGACATCCAGTTTACAGCTAATGCCAGATACATAGCCTCTGGCTTGACACTACGCTTTATACCTTTTTCCTACCCAAACGTACCAAGGTTGTCTTCAAGTGCATTTCACTTAGCTGGTTAGTTCACCCTCGAGTTTACACAGTATTTATATTATAGAATATACTTTTTGTATCTTGTTACGTCCCTCTGAGGACCTGGTTCCTTTCCAGATCTGGACGAGCACTTGTACCCAACCATCTACGGAGCAGAAGTAGAGACCGAATTTATGGCTGAGTACTTTGAGGCATTTCTAGAGGAGTTCCCGTAATTTAGGGTATATTACTGCTTTGGGCTAGAGCATCTATATCTAGCTAGTCGATGTTCTAGTCTAGTATTCTTATCTGTCCTTCCATACTTTTATTTCAGTATTGTATTCAATGGGTTTGTTTCCATCAGACTTATTTGTGTTATATTAGGACATCCAGACTCCATACTTATTTCTTGTATTTATTTTATCACTTCTTATTTATATTTTGTGGATGAGATTAGATATTTATCTTCAGCATGTTAGCATATTAGACTTGATAGTATTTTAGGACAACGTAGTACGCTTCATCAGGTCCTTTAAATTGGGAAATCCTTCGGAGTCGTATTAGTTGGCCATTGCCACGTGGCCCGGTCCCGTGTATTTTGGGACTATGGCATGACACAAACGATCTTCTCTCTCTCAACATTTAATGTCGCAGATTGACAACTGACAGAGACAAAAACCGAAGAGTTAGCGGCCATCATTATAGTGGAGCTACCGTATGAAGACCCAGGTTATCATTTAGCAACCCAGTCACAATGTGATTCTTTTGAAAAGTGCATCGCGGTGCCATTCTCTTCAAATGTGCGCCGCAGTGCCATTCTCTTCAAAAGTCTGTCGTAGTGCCATTCTCTTCAAAAGTGCACCACAGTGCCATTCTCTTCAAAAGTGTGATGCAGTGCCATTTTCTTCAAAAGTGTGCCGCTGTGTCATTCTCTTCAAAAGTGTGTTGTTGTGCCATTCTCTTCAATAGTGCACCGTAGTGTCATTTTCTTCAAAAGTGCGATGCAGTGCCATTCTTGCACCGCAGTGCCATTTTATTCAAAATTACACTTTATTGCCAATCTTATTAAAAATGCGCCAGTCTCCAGACGACTTCTAAAGTGTGCTTACTATCCTAACTGACAATTAGCTATTACGAATGCGTGGCTTGCATATCATACTTCTTATGAAAGGTGTACAAATAACTATCCTCCATGACCTATGCTTTCCTCGTATAGGAAGATACGTATCAAGCTGGCAACAAGTTGTGCACCCATTCATGTAAAATGTGGGGTATTAATCGACCAAAAGTGCGCATAATAGTAAAATTGTTTTGATTATCCATAGTGCACGCACACTCTCGTAACCTCTCCTAAATTTTATAAATAGAGGAGCATACACACAGAGAAGGGAGGCACAGAGATAGAGAGAGAGAAAGGGGCTAGAATTCTCAAGTCTTTAAAATTCAAGAGCAGAGTAAGAGAAATAGAATCTTCTCATGCCGTTGCACCAGAGATTTCTTATTATTCAACTCTCCAAGTTGTCCGCAGCAATCTTCAAGTCTTTAAAATTCAAAAGAAGAGTGAGATAAATAGAAGCTTCTCGTGCCATTATGCCAAAGCTTTCTTATTGTTCAACTCTCCAAGTTGTTCGCAGCTTTCCCTATAGTTTTTTGTCTCCGTGTGCAATTCTCTGTCGAATTGTTGGCACGAGGTATGCCTCTTTCTAAAGGCCCCTTGTACTAACTGAATGAGTATATCCTTTCATCCTCCTTGAGATGCCAATAATTCCTGATGGATACCAATTATCACATTATTGTCCCCTCCTACATAAGGTACTAGCTGGATCGGAGGATCCTTATTTTATAATGTACAATCACTAAATCATGTCAGAAAATCAAGATCAATATCGGGAATGTCATGTTCAGGAAATAACCATGATTAACTAAAAATAATAGGATAAAAGAGAACCAAAGGATCATCGAGAGTTAAGGATATTAAAGAAAATACTGGTATACAGGTGCATAAATCATCAATTCAGGGTTGCTGTATAAAATCAGGCAAGAAAATAATATTCACGAACAATGGGCCAAAAACTACTATTGGCGCACAAATGACCAAAACGAGTTTTGGCGCACAAATGAACGAAAATAGTTTTGGCACACAAATAAACAATTCAGACATTTTTGGCACATTTTGTTACAAAAGTGCTCCGAGCAAAATGTAGCACACAAATCATACTAAAGTGCACTTCTAGGACCATGCCGCATAATGATAGAAGTGCGCGAGTCAGGAGCTTGGCTCATAAATCTATCATTGTTGCACAAATAAAACTACCCAAGCTATGAACTTGGCGCACTTTCATAAAGTATGTCAGTAGTAATGTTGGAGCATAAATAAGCGCAGGAAGGTCTACTAAAAGACAAAAGACAAGTTCCAAAGTATTGTGCAGCTGTCGAGACCACCCTTCATTCAAGAATACAATTCTCGAGAATGGTCAAAAGTCATTGCTTAGTCATTAAGTAATTACAAAGGGCTACAAAGTGTACTATCTCTGAAGAATGCCACATAGTGCGCCAAGTAACAAAGTGTGTCATTCTTCAGTAGCGACAAAGTGTGCCGGTAAGGAAAGTTTGACCAAAGTGTGCCAACTCTGTAATATCTGCAAAGTGCGCCAACTCTATAATATCTACAAAGTGCGCAAAGTAGTAGCGTAAACTTGGCTATTTAAGCAGTAGCGTACATTCTTGATGACTTGCAGACCCATTCAAAAGTACGCCAAGTAGGATTGGCGTACTTTTAAGGAAATTGCCATAGTACAAAACTTACATAGCAGAAGAGAAGTGCGTCTAGAGTACTAAACATATCTTGGCACACTTTTTAAGGAATTTGTAAAACACACACAAGTGCGCTCACTAGAACTTCGCTTATGTGAGAAGGGTTCCCTGTGTACCTTTTGTATGCATTATGAGGCCAACTTTGCATTCTCTAACTTATTGTTCATGGGCTCCATGAGCAATACAATTCAAGAAAAACAAAATCATCAATGAGACAAGTTCTAAGTGCTAAAAAAAATGATCAAATGATTAAAATAAGCTATACTAAGAATCAAAACAGGATCCGAGGTTGTTCCTTCGGTTGGCAAGATGTACTTACCTACGGTCAAGTTCTAGCCTAATACCAACACTACTAAGGTCACCCACGGCCAAGGACAAGCTCGGCTACTGCTCTCTGTTGGAGGAGAAATAAGAAGGAAAGAGAAATGTCATGACCCGCACCCGGCGTAAGGGTACATATCGGAAACAACGCTCAGCCTATGCCGCAGAATCGGTGGTAGAACTTTGTTTGGGTAATCTATCTAGCAATATAATAAACCACCAATAATAACAATATACTCAATTACAGATCTAATGATAGAAAAGAGCATGAATCAGATAAAGAATAGAAATAGTCACATATAACTATGAGTTTAAATAATACATCACTGAGTCTGAAAGAATACTAATAAAGAGTTGGAGACAAATTCAGTACAAGAATACTAAGAAGATACTAAACCCGGGTCATCTGTCTCGGTTGTGATAAGTCTCGCCTGAGCCAGGTCTCTGACTCTAAGCCCATAATATCCTGGGGTCCAAAATATGTAGGGCACCACTCCTCAGTATTATTTGGAAAAATATATCCAGTCAGGAAAGGAGCAGAGTACATCTCAAACATCAGTTCTAATCAATAATAAAAATTATGTAACAGTAAATAAATATGAGTATACAAAAATGCACAATATGTACGATGAGATATATACAATAAGAAATTACTGGAATAAATATAATAATGAATAATATGCCAATGAACAAGAATACTAATGACTAAATATATGAGTACTAGCTTTAACATGTGACCGGCTTGGGAACTTTATATAATATATATGGCTTGGCTAATCATACATGCGGTGTATGATTAACACTATTCAATAACAATACTTGATATAATAGGGGTATTGATCACATATCTACACTAAAGTACTCCCCACCTTCGACTGGTATAATAGATCCAACCACGCTAGGCTATGGTACGAGATTTCCCAAGAAGATAACGACTCTTCCCGAGAATCAATGTCTGTACATGTACAAGATAAACAATAAACAAATTTTACACCATATACACCATATACCAAGGAATAACATCTCATGACGAGATCCGGATATACCAATCCGTGTAACCATAGTGTCAAGAGAACATGGATATCTATATTAGATACAATGAACATAGAGGATATCATAAATAAAAAAACTATTAGAGAATGTACTCGCCTGAAGTCCAAAGAATAGTCTCACAAATGTCTGATACGGTGCCTCGAAGACCTAGATACGGAATACAACATCAATATAAGATTTCAGAAAGAAAATAAGTTAAACTAGTCAACTTCTAGGTTAACAAGTCAATTTTAAATCAAAAGTCAAACCCGGTCAACTCTAAGTCAACTATGGTCAAACAATAGTCAAACTATGGTCAACTATGGTCAACTACCTATTTATTAGTTGCATAAGTCTAATACAAAATATTGGGTTCAAATACTAAAGTCTAGATCATAAAATCCATATCTTAAAATACTAGGATACCGTATCTCCGGATACGTAAATTCATAGGTAAAATATCACATATAAATTATAAACCCCCTCGACCAATTTAGGGTTTAATTTGAATTAAATCGAGAGACTAGGATTAATTTGGATTCAATTAGGATTAATGTACATCAATCACATGTCTTAATACACCTTACCATTGCTTCAAGGTGGGAACGCCACACTAGCAATCACCTTCAACCCAATGTCACAAACATCTCCTAGACATGCCAGACTACCCATCTGACCATTGTGTAACTTTAAATACTCGTTATTGTGTCTCATCTTAGCTACGCAATATTCATTAGAAGAACGCCTTATATTTATTAATCTAATTAAATTTAAGGCCAATTTTACCCTAAACAGGACCTAACCAAGCCCACGTGCACCCTCTCATATGGACCAACCCCACCCCAATGAGCCCTGGCCGGCCCAAACCTCGAGACCAGTCCACAAATTCTATCACCTATATATACATGCATTTCTTTTCACAATGGAAACCCTAAGACCTAAAACACCATCACCATCTAAAAAACCTAACCGAACTCCCCCTTACCCAAGCACCCCATCCCCGACTCCGATAAGACAACTCCACAGCCACCTCACCCGATGGCAATGTTCGCCCCCCCAACGCCGGACCACCCTGCCCAGAGCCTGCACCCGTCGGACCTCCTTCACCATCACCAAACCTTCCATTAAACCCGAGCCCTTAGCCGACTGCCACGGCCCCGGTCACCGCCTCTCTCACCCCCGACCACCATTATTAGGCGGACCCCGACCTCCCCCATGGCCTGACCGCCACCCAGGCGTCGTTCTCCGCCGACCAATCCACTGTAGCCGTTGCTGCGACCCCTGTAGTTGCTGTCGCTGTCACTGCTGCCGTAGTTGCCACACGATGCCGGAGCCCCAACGCGCCAGAGGACTGACGTCGGCTGGATAGCACCCCTCTCGACCACAAAGTGGTAAACACCTTCCTTCGTTGTGTATTAATTAATCGTATCAATTGTGTCATCGTATCAGGTGTCGACACAAACTAAGGCACAGTAAACCATATATATATAGGTATGTATGCTTAATTATATTAAATAGAAATTAATAGTTAATAATTATCCCGATCACCGGACCTGTACAAGGAGCTTGTATTTCGCCTAAAAGCGTAGACATAGACTTGGTACATTTAGGAATAGGAAATAATGAAGTATAATGTTACAAGACGTAACATAGTTTTATAAACCATAACTTAGTAATTTATTGACGTGAGGTACACGATGATGGAGGACAGGGCACGCATGCATCCTAGCTACTTGCATACGCGACTCTGTAGTCGATCAACCGTAAACTTCCGATCCAGAATCTTGACTGGCTGCTCTGGATAGCTAAGAGTAGGGCCCACCTCTCTCTCTGAATGATCTAATACATGACTAGGATCTGCCATATACCATCTCAACTATGATACATGAAACATGTTGTGCACTTCCACCAATACAGGTGGCAATTCTAGTCTATAAGCAACTGCACCGACCGTCTCTACAATAGTGAAAGGTACGATAAATCACGGACTATGTTTCCAGCTTCCACCGAAGCAAATCGTGCCTCGTATCAAAAAACTCCTCAGAAATACTAAACCTTCCACCTAGATTAGAACACCACCTTAAGAACTTAATATATAACAAACAACTAATAACAAGCACAAAACAAAATTTAAACTATACCTCGAACTCCAAAGGTCTGCGGTGCCTATCGGCCCAATGTCGCTGTCTGTCCTACGCCACACGAAGTCTGTCTCTGATCAACTGAACCTTCTCTATTGTATCTACAACCATCACTGGCCCAAGCAAAACTTTCTCTCCAATATCGTCCCAAGACAAGGGAGTACGATACCTCCGACCGTACAGAGCTTCAAAAGGTGACATCTCTATACTAGCCTGGTAGCTGCTGTTGTAAGCAAACTCTACCAAATGGAGATGGTCCTCCCAAGAACCCCCAAAAACTACTACACAAGTGTGCAATATATTCTCGAGAGTCTAAATAGTCATCTCTGACTGCCCATCTATTTAGGGATGATATACAGTACTGCACTTGAGCTGAGTGCCCAAACTCTCCTACAAACTCCTCCAGAAATGAGAAATGAAACCACTTTCCCGATCTGAGACTATGCTGATGGTAACTCTATGTATCTTGATGATCTGCCTCACATACATCTCTGTCAGCTTCTCCGTAGACAAATCCACCTTGAAAGGTAAAAAGTGGGCTGACTTGGTCAACCTATCAACGATGACCCAAATTATATATTTTCCTCCAGGAGATCGTGGAAGTCCGGACACAAAATTTATAGTAATGTGCTTCCACTTTGCTCCTACTTCTACTCTGGAATGGGTAATGGATGAAGTAACCCTCCTGGCCTCCGCCTCTCGGCTTTCACCTACTGGCACGCTAAGCATCTGGATACAAACTGTGCCACTTTCCTCTTCATGCCATACCACCATACACTCTCTCGCATATCCTGATACATCTTGTTGGCACCCGAATGTATGGAATAATGAGAGCAATGGGCTTTTTGTAACACCTTCTCACGCAGCTCCCTAATAGGCACACACAATCTAACTCCATGTCTCAAAGATCCATCCTCAGCAATGGTGAAATCATCCTCCAATCCTGCTCTCACCTGAGCTCTGATACTCCTTAGAGATACATCCTCATACAGTGCCGCCTTAATCTTGTCCATCAAATCTGAATGTATCTTTAATCCCCATATCTGTATATCACAACCAGGAACTATCACCTCTATGCCCAAGCTCTACAAGTCCTCCAGCAAATATTGATCCTACGTCAAGAATATAGCTACCGCATACCTACTCAAAGTATCGGCAACTACTTAGCTTTCCCAAGATGATACTGCAAAGATATATCAAAATCCTTTATCAGTTCCAACCACTGACGCTGCCTTATATTCAACTCCTTCTGCGTGAAAACATACTTCAAGCTCTTGTGATATATGAAGATCTTCACACGCTCTCCGTACAAATAATATTTCCATAACTTCAGGGCGAAGATGACTACTGCCAACTCCAAATCATGGGTAGGATAGTTTTTTTCATGAGGTCACAATTGTCTGGATGCATAGGCAATCACTTTTCCATTCTGCTGAAGAACACAACCCAAATGTTTTCCCGAAGCATCAATATAAATAGTGAAATCTCGAGACCCCGATGGCAACGTCAATATAGAAGCAGACGTCAACCTCCTCTTCAATTCCTTAAAAGCAACCTGGCAATCTTCTATCCAAATAAACTCCACATCCTTCCTTGTGAGTCTGGTCATCGGCTCGGCAATCCTCAAAAAATCTTTTACAAACTTTTTGTAGTAGCCTACCAATCCCAAGAAACTCCTGATCTCTTCTACCAAACTCGGAGTCTTCCAAGATTCCACTGCTGTGATCTTCTTTGAATCCACTAAAATACCATCACCAGTCACAATATGCCCCAAGAACTCTACCTTGTCTAAGAAAAACTCACACTTGGACAACTTTCTGTAAACCCCCTCACCCAAAATTAGGCCTACTTAGCTTAGATAGAGAAACTAGGGATGGTTTGAATCAAATTAGAAACAAAATATTTTATTTTAGACGATTTTGCAATATTTATATCACCTAGTGTAATTTACCGTTGCTTCGATAATTGAGCACTACACTAGCCATTGCCTTCCAACAAATTTCATACCCTTGTCCTAGACATGCCAGTCTTCCATTCTGACCTTTGTGTAACTTATAATTATGCTCTCTTGTGCTATATTTTAGTCGCACAATATTCGTCGCAGACTTTATTATTTAATTCGATATAAATTTAACTTTGTATCCTTGTGTGTTCCAATCAAAATTGGAGACACAATCTTGACCCATTTTATGTAACCCAATTTATGATAATATTCTATTCTGAGACCTCTGTGTCCATGACATTTGTGTCCCACCTAATTTTAGCCCTATGTACTTCTAATTAATTAAAGAACACCATTTGCATTAATTTTAATTAATCTAATCCAATTTTCATCTTTGTAAAATTTTCTAATTGTTGGGCACTTTTATGCAAAAGTATATTAAGGCGTCCACACCATTGGATCCAATATATGAAGAAACCTATTTTTCTTTCATTATTTGGTCATGTGAATTTTCCCATAAATTTTGGAGTGTGTTGCACTCAACATCTTTCCTTCATCTAATCCTAGCCATGCATTTCAAAAAATGCAAATCCTAGCCTTTTAAATACCTACATGTAAGGCCAAGCCCATCCCAAGTAGGATGTTGACTAACCCGACCCCCTAGGTCAACATCAAACCCTAATTTTTCTACCAATTTATATAATTTTTCCTTTTTCTATTCATTCAACAAAACCCAAAACCAACTTTATTTGAGCCGACCCATCTCCCCTCTACTATTCACCTTCTTCCTCCTCCTTCTGAGCCGCCGAAGCAGCTCCCAATCGCCGTGGCACCACCGCATCACCATCTACCCAGCCTCATCCCTCTGCCATCCCGACCTCCTGTTCATCTTCTTCTCCTCCAACCGCCGGACTCCCCTCGACCCGCCATCATCTGCACCACTCATCACCACCATTAAACCTTCGACCTGCCGGACCTCCACCATCTCGACCTCCCTGTTCTCCTTCTTGACTCACCCAGAGCACTACCACCCCTCTCCCTGCTCTCTTCTTCATCCTCCTCTCCGTCATTGACAGCCACCACAAACTCCGCCATCGCCTGAACTTCCTCGCCACCGACAAACTCTACCCCACGAACCCCGGTCGCCTCTTCCCGAATCCCAGACTTTGCTACGCCACGCCACGCCGGAGCTCGACCTCCTCCCCTAGCAGTAACTCCTCCGTCGCTTACGTGGCTGACCTCGACCTCCCTCACCACTCATCCTCGGCCATCTCCACCTCCCCTCTACTCATCTACACACCACCACGACTTTAACCCGTCTCCTCCCATCATCACTATAAACCCCCACACCCAAAATTAGGCCTACTTTGCTTAGATAGTGAAACTAGGTCTAGTTTAAACCCAATTAGAATTAGAACACGGTATTTTATTTAATTATACAATATTTTATCGCTTAGTGCACCCTACCGTTGCTTCGATAATTGGAGCACTACACTAGCCATTGCCTAACTACAAATTTCACAACCTTGTCCTAGATATGCCTGTCTATTATTCTGACCTTTGTGTAACTTATAATTATACTTTCTTGTGCGATATTTTAGTCGCACAATAAACGTCATGGAGGTTATTATTTAATTCTAAATAAATCCTGACCTTATACCCTTGTGCGTTACAATCGAGATTGGGAACACAATCTTGACAGTTTTATGCAACCCAAATTTTATTAATATGCTACACTGTACCCTCTACGTTCCTGACACTTGTGTCCCACCTAATTTTAATCCCATGTACTTCTAATTAACTCCAGAACATCATGCGCATTCAATTTAATTAATTAAAATTTAATTTCCATCTTTATGCAATTTTCCCAATTGTTGGGCATGTGTATGCAAAAATGCGTTAAGGTGCCCCCACCATTGGACAATACGGGAAGAAAACTAATTTTTTCCTTCACAGGAATTTTTCTTATAATTTTGGGGATGTACAACGCGCAACATCGCCCCCGTATATTATACCTATTCTTGCATTTAAACAAATACAATTGTAGCCCTCCCAAACATCCCCATGTGAGCCCAAGGCCATCCCAAGGAGAGTGTTGACCAAGTCAAGTTTTCCTAGATCAATAAAAACCCAAATCCAAGATATATAAATGCAACTTTCCTCCTCCTTCTTTATTTTCTAAAACCAAAACCTAAATTTTCACCTAGCCGACTCCCATTATCACCCTCACCTTCATCCTTCTTCCTGCCACCTCTAAACCGACGATAGCCGCCGTGTCCAGCCATCCTGACCCGCCTTAATCTCCTTCACAAGCCTCGTCCTGCGCCGGAGACCCTACTGCTCAGAGCCGCCTGAATGCCCCTCGCCAGAACCGTCCGAATCCTGAGCACCATCGTCGTCATCTTCCAGCTCCGGCTGGACATCCCCCCCGCTGCACCCTCGACGAACCCGACCTCGCTACACCCCGACACCACTGCACCTCCAGCTTCCCTTCCCTTCTCTGGCCGCTTCCCCGACCAGCCCTTTACCTTAGCAGCCTGCCCCCACCTCTATCTTCTCTGCCTCGCCTGACCCCGACCACTTGCAACTCACCACCAGCACGATCACCACCACTCCCCCTGGCCTCCTTCTTCTTCTTCCTCCGTTCCCCACCTGACCAGAACACCTGAGACCACCCCGCCGAGCACTCCTTCCCGATTCACCTGGAGCACCACCACCCCGTTCCCTATGCTCTCCTCCCTGACCTAGACCAGCCCCTCCCCCTACCTGTCATGACCCGCACCCGGTTTAGGGGCACGAGTGCGTGGGTACGTCCAGCCTACGCTGCAGCATCGGCGGTAGAACGCTGTCTAGGTCATGTAACTATCTAATCAAACTCACGTGAATACCCAACTCCATAAGGAGACGTGGATATCATAAAATAATACTAGAAATACTCAATCACATAAACTAAAGCACGATGAGATATCAAGGCAAGCAAGAAATATAAGACAAGTCTAACGACAAAATAATCATACCTGCAATCATTAACTTCCAATCCTCAAGTGTCAGAAAACCAGTCTACTAAGGTCACAGTCTGGAAAAATATTTTCCAGTCAGGAAGGAGCAAAGTACATCTCTAAATAGCAGTTCTATATAAATGACATAAACTATGTAGCAGTTCTAGATGGAAATATACCAGATGCATGTATAGGTACAAGAAATGTACAATGAAAGAAATACTAAAAATACTGTAAGTAAATGCAGGAAAAGAAACAATATGTCGACGAGCAAGAAACCTATGACTAAGTGTGTGAGTACTAGCTTTAACATGTGATCGGCTTGGGAACTTGATCAGGCTGGTTACATGTGATTAGCAATGATTCATGGAAGGTCAGGCTAACCGTTGGTTAGCTATGATGCATGAAGAGGTCAGGCTAATCACACGTAACAGCTATGAAGCATGGAGATGGTCAGGCCGTACCCGACGTGAGATGTGGGGTGAGCTATGATGCATGGAAAGTTGGGTATGATCACATATCTACACTAAAATACTCCCCAAACCCCCGACTGGTATAGTAGATCAAATCATGGTACGCTATGGCACGGGATTCCCTAGGGAGGTAGCAAATCTCTCCGGAAATCAGTGTCTGTATATGCACAAGATATCAATGAAACAAGACTTGTACAAGCTACACCTTGAATAAGGAATAACATCTCATGACGAGATCCGTCTACACCAATCCGTGTAACCAGCTTGTCAAGAGCATGGATATCTACACTAGAATACTGTGAACATAGGAGATATCATAAATTAGAAACTAATCAGAGAATGTACTCGCCTTGGGTCCTTAGCTGTCAATACCAATGTCCTGTCCCAGAGTATCGTCTGGAGAATCCGATAGTCCTATAAAAATATAATAATATCACTTGTATCAGATGCTACACTAACACACAATAGAAATACACTGGCCTCAGGGCTATGCCAGGCATGGCTCTAGTCAACTAGGGTCATCTAGTAGGGATACGTATATTAATACACATTTACACTCAGAGCATATACCAATAAAAACGTATATAATATATATAAGTGTCTCTTAGTAATTGTACAAAATACGTATTTGTGTATATACACTAATAGGTGTATATAAATATATATTTTTATACCAATTACATATTTGTATATATATCAATCACACATTATATATATATATAACTAATCAAAGAATGTATATAATGCCTCCCTCCTCAAGGTGATCCCAAATGAAAAAGCAGTTAGTTCCAATGGGTCCGGAGCAGTCCAAATAGCTAGAAACTATATAAAGAAGTCCAAGATCGGAGTTCGGCACGAAAATCGAGATAAGTATACTAGGCTAATAGGGGAAAGGGTCGTTTGTTTGTAATTAAAGTAACACCTTAATGAATGAAAATCATTTGAATTTATTTTGAACAATAATTTTAAATAAAAGTTTATTTATAAAAAAAATCTAAAATTTATGTAAAAGCCATCATATATTTTTACATCTATAGAAAAAATTGGTTACCAGCCCAATTAACAAATTTTGAACAATTTTATTATTGAAACTATTTCTTAATTAATAATGTAACCCAAAAATTATTATATTTTTACATAATCAAAAATCCTTATATTTATTATCTCACTAAACTATTCACATAAAAATAAACTAATTATATATAAACTAAACTAGTTACATGTAATTACTAAACTAATTATATGTAATTAATAAACTAATTAATTATTAACTAACTGATTAAACATTAACTAACTAATTAATTATATTAAAAACAAAATTAATTATATATTAATATAACTAAATTAATTATATAATACTAATACTCTTAAAAATTAACCCAACTTATACTCTCTGAAAAAATGAAAGAGGGAAGACGGAGAGGGCTCACGGGGATTTTGTCGTCGGCGCGGTGGGGGTTTCCCCGTCGGCGGAGGAGTCTCGCCGGGCAGGGCGGTCGAACTTGGCGGCGGCAGCGGAGCTCGACGACGGATCGGCGAAGCTTGGCTCGAGGCGGCGGCTGTCGAACTCGGCGGTGGCGTCGGCTCCAGATCTGAGGCGGCGGCGGATCTGCTCGACCCACGCCGGTGCTCGGTTCGAGGAGGTTCCAGATGGTGGTTGCAGGCGGCCACCGGCGGTCGAGATCTAGGTTAGGTTTTGGGATTTCTGTGTCGGGGTGGATCGTGTTCGGGGCTGGACACGATGGAGTTGGGTGTACTGTAGACGTGTCCGGGTGTTGGACACAGGGGTTGTGTACTGTGGTGGGGTGTGTCCAGATGGTGGACACGAGGATTATGTTTGCTGTGGTGGAAGTGGATGTGTCCGGGTGTGTCGGACACGAAAATCTGGTTGTAATGTTGTAACCGGACACAGGAAATGAATGGATACGGTGGGACACCCGGGGTCGGACCCGAGGCCAACACGGCTGACACGGTAGTGCTGGACACATGGACACGAGCACACAAAATGGTGGTGGCTTGTTGGCTTGTGGGGATTTGTGAGGGCTAGCTAGGGTTTCTTGGGAATGGTGATGAGAGACTTAAATAGGGAGAGAGGGTGTGGGATAAAGGGTGAGGATTGGCCCAAATAATGAATGGCCCAGATTAAACATGAATAAGTTCTTCATGTGGGAATGAGGGTGTGTTGGCTAGTTAATGGGAAAAATGGCAAACTTGTAAAAATTTTAAAAAGAAAAAATTTATAATTTCAGAAAATATTTTAGGAAAGCTAATTGATTCCCAATTAGCTACTAATTAATCCATATTGCAAAACCCTAGAAAATAAGTAAGTTATTTATTTACTATTCCAAAATGGATATGAAAAGTTATTATGAAAACAATTAGTCCTTCAAAAATTTTATTAAACAAATAATTTTATGATTACAAGCCAATAAATATTCGAAGCTAGAGTATTATACATATATCATTATTTATCTATTTAATTTATAATAAAACGTCATTTGATAAAAATAATTTTCTTTCTAAAATCAAACATTGTTCAAAGTCTAATAAAAATTTCAAGGAGAAAATATTTTATAAACTTGATATTTAAAATAAATTAAAAATCTAATTATTTCGGAAATTTGGAAATCGGAGATTACAAGTCTACCCACCTTAGAAAAATTTCGTCCTCGAAATTTAAGATCCTCAATAATTGCCTTTACTCATCATATTATTTCTATCAAAAATTAAATTTCAAGCCAAATAAACAAGAAGTAATTCCATGTTGTTATTTCACAACCTTTCAAAATTCTATAACATCATATTCCTGAAAATCTTCAAGTTTTAAAAATCAAATCCCCTTTTTGTCGTAATCTCCTCCAAAAATTTTAAGTTCGTATCTCAATACTACAGGATTTTAATATCCAACCCTCCAATTGAAATCCAATTAATGCATATTTATAAAAATCGTATCCCAAAATTTAAATTTTAACACTAATCCATCAATCATCTTACTCCTCTAACTCAAATTCAACTGATGCTTATTCAAATCTAAATCCTCCTCCCGAGAATTAAATTCGACACTATTCCATTAACGATTTTATTTCCTGATTTTCTTTTTCCTCAAAATACTCCACGATGCGATACTTTCAGAATCTTTAATGCAACATTCATAATATAAAATATAAAATTTCTATCTTGCAATCAACTAGATAAAATGATAATCTCTCCAATTTTCTCAAATTTTAATAATCAATTTAATCAAGACCTTCCTAAAATTAATAAATCCTTAAATTTTGCCCTGTAAATTTCTTAATTCTCCATTTAAGTTAATGTTTATCCTCGAATTTCAATCATACCTCGATTTTTGCACAATCAATGATCCATCACCTCTGTTATAACAACCCTTTAATTCTTTATTTAAATTAATGCTAATCCATAATTTAATCCTCTTGTCTCTTTTTTCGGTCATAACCTTGTCATAGATCTTTGCTATGGTCAAAACTCTAATGATCATGGTTTAAGAAAACTCTACCTACAGCCATGCAATTTAAGAAAAAATATATAGGTCATGTATCTTTTGTCATGGTATTTCAGTCTCTGTTAAGAGTGTACTACTAGTTATATTCTAACAAGAAAATCATGAATACGAACTACAGCACTAGGGAATTCAATCAATCAAGAGACGGGAACACTAGGAAAGAGAAGAACCTACTAACATATTTCTTGCGGTATCTGCTATCTCTAACAAACACTTAACTCTAGCACATTCACTAACTAAATTCCTATTCCTGTACACTGGTACCCATCTCACTAATCATTAATCCACAAGATCCATGAATATATCTGTATTGCACACACCTGTCTATTAATGTCAAAATTTGGTGCCAAGAATCCCTAATATAACCATGATTCAATAATGCATCCAAGTTGATACCTCTATCACTTTCGTACCATACCCTCAGTCAGTTCTCGTTCCTACTACAATTGTTCATACTAGTCGTTCTTATCACTCAAATATACGTCAAGTGCAACACCATACTAAATACTGCTCTTTCCAATACAACTTTAGATGGACACCCAAGTCAGTCTGCGGTGCCACCTCAATCATGCTCAAGTCACCAGATCCTTATACATGTATATCATCTACTCATATATAAATATTCATATCTCTCATCTACCATAAAATTAATCCTCAAAATAATCATCAAGGTTTAACTTCTCGAACAACTTTAAAATAAAATGCATATACCTCCTCAAAATCAGATACTAAACATTGAAAAAAATTTAATCACTTCTAAAATCTTTGTAGCCTTAACCATGTTTATTGAATTCATATTTGAAATCCTCAAAAATTTTAATGACACAATCTCAACTCCTCAATAATTCTTAAAATAAAATTTTATTTCCACCTTTTAATTTATAAATCCATAAATATACATATTAGTGCTCACGGTCTCTGATACTCAAGGTGCACTCAATGCATCTAGTGTCTATAACTGTGTACTAAAATTGTACTGCCTGAATCACTTGTACTATTACCTCCAATGATCAAAGTTATCATCAACTGTATTTTCTTCCATGAATTTAAATTTATGTCAACTGGTATATCATCTAATTATCATCACACAGAGTGCTTACTGTTATTAACGTCATTCTTGACTAATCCTTGATATAGAATCATTAGCACTCTTGGTATTATATCACTAGCTTTATTAATGGATCATCTCATCAAGCTCATTATAACTCCTCATGCATATAAATTTCTTTACCTTTAACACGCCCGATACAATCATCAGATTGAACGTTATGCTCCATTAATCCTTACACAATTCCTTGATACCTAATTGTTTACATAGATCATCCAATTACATAATCAATTGACTATCCAGGACGGGTATGCTGGCTCTGATACTAACTCTTGGAACCTTCACTGATACTCTTACTCCTCTTTCTATAATACCAACACTAATTATAATAACACCTATCATAGAACTATTGCTACAAGACACTACGCTATGGGTTAACTCTAGATTAATGCCTACTGCTCACATGTCCAACTAGGAAATACTTACAAACTCACAAGCAACACTCAGTCAATACTAATACTCAAGACACAGACATAATTACAAGTCACTAATCATCATACTTAACAAGGAATCCTTAGAGAATAGGAGCTCAAAAGAACTGGATTGAGGACTGAAGGTATCTTTACTACTAGTAAAGAAAAGAAGCGATGGAACAAAATCCTGGAATAACAGAAATAGATAAGTGTTGAGATGATACTTTAAGAACCAATTTAAGATACAACCTGATAATCATACACGTCTGTCAGAAATCATGACACTTAGAATCCTCGCCACGCCAGTAAGCATAGATGCGATAAACGATAGGTTTCGTAACTAAGGTATGCAACTCTATAATCATGTCGTCTAGAATCTTTACCACGCCAACCGGTATGGCTGCGAGAGACTCTAAGTTTCATAACTATAGTATGTACATCCAAGTCAGGTTCCTACGTTCTCGTCACCACAGCTAATATGGCTGCGATAAACTCTAGGGTCCATAACCAAAGTAGACATTTTACCTTTCTCACTGTCCTCATCAACATATGTCATCAGATGATACCATAAATTTTAGCCCGTAAAATTCATCTCGATAAAAAATCAAACTCAACAACGACACCAAGGATTAAATTTAACAACTGGTCAACAAGAATCAAAACTCAACAATGATACCAAGATTTTAATTTAATAACAAATCAACAAGAATCAAGTTCAATAACAACAAGCGAGAGCGGACGAAAACAAAAAGATTTAAATTAGAAATTATAATAAGATTCTCAAGGGGTCGTCCCAGGAATCTCTCAAGAATTTGTGATTGAGTATTCTCTCTCATCCTAGTATCCTATGTCCTATATTCAATAGCAGGTACGCAGTAGCATAACAAGGATGCCACACTACTATGACATCGCACAACTCGCGAAGTCTGACCTGCATGGGCCATCACTAAAAACGTGTCACGACCCGCACCCGGTTTAGGGGCACGAGTGCGTGGGTACGTCCAGCCTACGCCGCAGCATCGGCGGTAGAATGCTGTCTAGGTCATGTAACTATCTAATCAAACTCACGTGAATACCCAACTCCATAAGGAGACGTGGATATCATAAAATAATGCTAGAAATACTCAATCACATAAACTAAAGCACGATGAGATATCAAGGCAAGCAAGAAATACAAGACAAGTCTAACGATAAAATAATCATACCTGCAATCATTAACTTCCAATCCTCAAGTGTCAGAAAACCAGTCTACTAAGGTCACAGTCTGGAAAAATATTTTTCAGTCAGGAAGGAGCAAAGTACATCTCTAAATAGTAGTTCTATATAAATGATATAAACTATATAGCAGTTCTAGATGGAAATATACCAGATGCATGTATAGGTACGAGAAATGTACAATGAAAGAAATACTGGAAATACTGTAAGTAAATGCAGGAAAAGAAATAATATGTCGACGAGCAAGAAACCTATGACTAAGTGTGTGAGTACTAGCTTTAACATGTGATCGGCTTGGGAACTTGATCAGGCTGGTTACATGTGATTAGCTATGATTCATGGAAGGCCAGGCTAACCGTTGGTAAGCTATGATGCATGAAGAGGTCAGGCTAATCACACGTAACAACTATGAAGCATGGAGATGGTCAGGCCGCACCAGACGTGAGATGTGGGGTGAGCTATAATGCATGGAAAGTTGGGTATGATCACATATCTACACTAAAATACTCCCCAAACCCTCGACTGGTATAGTAGATCAAATCATGGTACGCTATGGCACGGGATTCCCTAGGGAGGTAGCAAATCTCCCCGGAAATCAGTGTCTGTACATGCACAAGATATCAATGAAACAAGACTTGTACAAGCTACACCATGAATAAGGAATAACATCTCATGACGAGATCCGTCTACACCAATCCGTGTAACCAGCGTGTCAAGAGCATGGATATCTACACTAGAATACTGTGAACAAAGGAGATATCATAAATTAGAAACTAACCAGAGAATGTACTCGCCTTGGGTCCTTAGCTGTCAATACGAATGTCCTGTCCCAGAGTATCGTCTGGAGAATCCGACAGTCCTATAAACATATAATAATATCACTTGTATCAGATGCTACACTAACACACAATAGAAATACACTGGCCTCAGGGCTATGCCAGGCATGGCTCTAGTCAACTAGGGTCATCTAGTAGGGATACGTATATTAATATACATTTACACTCAGAGCATATACCAATAAAAACGTATATAATATATATAAGTGTCTCTTAGTAATTGTACAAAATACGTATTTGTGTATATACACTAATAGATGTATATAAATATATATTTTTATACCAATTACATATTTGTATATATATCAATCACACATTATATATATATATAACTAATCAAAGAATGTATATAATGCCTCCCTCCTCAAGGTGATCCCAAATGAAAAAGCAGTTAGTTCCAATGGGTCCGGAGCAGTCCAAATAGCTAGAAACTATATAAAGAAGTCCAAGATCGGAGTTCGGCACGAAAATCGAGATAAGGATACTAGGCTAATAGGGGAAAGGGTCGTTTGTTTGTAATTAAAGTAACACCTTAATGAATGAAAATCATTTGAATTTATTTTGAACAATAATTTCAAATAAAAGTTTATTTATAAAAAAAAATCTAGAATTTATGTAAAAGCCATCATATATTTTTACATCTATAGAAAAAATTGGTTACCAGCCCAATTAACAAATTTTGAACAATTTTATTATTGAAACTATTTCTTAATTAATAATGTAACCCAAAAATTATTATATTTTTACATAATCAAAAATCCTTATATTTATTATCTCACTAAACTATTCACATAAAAATAAACTAATTATATATAAACTAAACTAGTTACATGTAATTACTAAACTAATTATATGTAATTAATAAACTAATTAATTATTAACTAACTGATTAAACATTAACTAACTAATTAATTATATTAAAAACTAAATTAATTATATATTAATATAACTAAATTAATTATAAAATACTAATACTCTTAAAAATTAACCCAACTTATACTCTCTGAAAAAATGAGAGAGGGAAGACGGAGAGGGCTCACGGGGGTTTCGTCGTCGGCGCGGTGGGGGTTTCCGCGTCGGCGGAGGAGTCTCGCCGGGCAGGGCGGTAGAACTTGGCGGCGGCAGCGGAGCTCGACGACGGATCGGCGAAGCTTGGCTCGAGGCGGCGGCTGTCGAACTCGGCGGTGGCGTCGGCTCCGGATCTGAGGCGGCGGCGGATCTGCTCGACGCACGCCGGTGCTCGGTTCGAGGAGGTTCCAGATGGTGGTTGCAGGCGGCCACCGGCGGTCGAGATCTAGGTTAGGTTTTGGGATTTCTGTGTCAGGGTGGATCGTGTCTGGGGCTGGACACGATAGAGTTGGGTGTACTGTGGACGTGTCCGGGTGTTGGACACAGGGGTTGTGTACTGTGGTGGGGTGTGTCCAGATGGTGGACACGAGGATTATGTTTGCTGTGGTGGAAGTGAATGTGTCCGGGTGTGTCGGACACGAAAATCTGGTTGTAATGTTGTAACCGGACACAGGAAATGAATGGATACGGTGGGACACCCGGGGTCGGACCCGAGGCCAACACGGCTGACACGGTAGTGCTGGACACACGGACACGTGCACACAAAATGGTGGTAGCTTGTTGGCTTGTGGGGATTTGTGAGGGCTAGCTAGGGTTTCTTGGGAATGGTGATGAGAGACTTAAATAGGGAGAGAGGGTGTAGGATAAAGGGTGAGGATTGGCCCAAATAATGAATGGCCCAGATTAAACATGAATAAGTTCTTCATGTGGGAATGAGGGTGTGTTGGCTAGTTAATGGGAAAAATGGCAAACTTGTAAAAATTTTAAAAAGAAAAAATTTATAATTTCAGAAAATAATTTTGGAAAGCTAATTGATTCCCAATTAGCTACTAATTAATCCATATTGCAAAACCCTAGAAAATATGTAAGTTATTTATTTACTATTCCAAAATGGATATGAAAAGTTATTATGAAAACAACTAGTCCTTCAAAAATTTTATTAAACAAATAATTTTATGATTACAAGCCAATAAATATTCGAAGCTAGAGTATTATACATATATCATTATTTATCTATTTAATTTATAATAAAACGTCATTTGATAAAAATGATTTTCTTTCTAAAATCAAACATTGTTCAAAGTCTAATAAAAATTTCAAGGAGAAAATATTTTATAAACTTGATATTTAAAATAAATTAAAAATCTAATTATTTCGAAAATTTGGAAATCGGAGGTTACACTACCGGCCTGAACTGCTTCCTCCTCCCTATGTCCATGTCCACCTCCCTGTGTCCTTATCCTCCTGCTGGCCGGACTTCCCTCTACACTGGCCGGACTCCGATCAGCAGCCACCACCAGCATCATCATCATCATACTCATCATCATCTTTACCATGAATATATCAAAATCATTACCAATACCAACCCTAATCAATTATTCATCATCCACATCATCATCATCCTCGTCATTATCGTCGCCAATAACGTCGTCATCATCAACCTAGTCTTCATCATCATCGTCCTCGTCATCTCCATCACCTATATCATCTTCCTCGTCATTACCATCATGTAATCATTATCATCACCTCCCATTATTTTCACAATTATCACCATTATTATCATCATTATTACCTCCATCGTAACCCTCATCGTCATCATTGACATCGTCGTCATCATCACCATCGCCATCGTCGTCCTCATCATCGTTAACTTTATCATTGTCATCCATATTGTTGATATCATCATCGTCGTTGTCGTTATCGCCTTAACTATCATCGTCATCATCGTCTCACCTTAATCATCATCGTACTATCATTAAACACCATTACTATTATCAACATCTCATCCTCGTCATCACCCTCATCTACATCATCGTCCTAGTCATCCTTCCATCAATCACCACATCATCACCCCCTTAACTATTATCATCCACATCATCGCCATTGTCCCAGTCATCATCCATATCACCACCAATATCATAATCATCACCCAGGTAATCATCATCAGTCCCTTTACGATAATCAACATTGACCTAATCACCCTCGTCCTCGTGTTCATCATGTACCGTCACCCTTGCCAGACAACCCGTAGCAGTCACCCTCAATTCCCGTACCTGTGCACGCTGACCTCAAAGATCTGTTGGATTTATCTGTGCGACTCCAGGAGAAGGTCATGGATACTACGCAGCCTTCTCGCTAGGCAAGTATACCTTGCCTTGTTATACTATTTAAATTCAGTTATTATTTTAGTTGCATGTTTATTATTTAAGATTATATAAACTGTGCGCATCCGAGAAGACTTGGGTGCAGTCAAGGAAGGCGTTGACGTTAGGACTTGTATCTGACCTAGAGTCTAGTAGACCCACCTAAAGTTGTGGAGTTATTGGTATGACTCCCCAGGCCTTGACACATTTCTTACACGGGTTATGAGTCTCATGTAGGGTACAGACTTGAGTATGCAGTTGGCCACCTGTACGTCTAGATCGTACGACGGATAGGGTATAACTGCTAATAGTGATGCATGTTAGAGACTTAGCAGTTATTAGTAGTCGGAGCATAGACTATTGTAGTACGAAGGTCCAATCCTTGTCCTTGTTTGGTTGTGAGGTTGGACTATCGTTCTAACGATAGACTATGAGCCAGAGCTAAGATACCGATACTTACACTCCGTCTTCGTATAGTAGCTACTGCATGTTGTGGATACAACATGCATAGATCATTGGGCGGAGAAGACAATTAGTAGGCGTATGGGACAGAAATTTGGTTGCCGCAGTTTCAGAGTAAACTGCGGGCCCGGGAGCCTCAGTGTTACCCAGTTATGGGCCAGTATTACTCGATTATGGGATCAGTGTTACCCGATTATGGGCCAGTGTTACCCGGTTATGGGAGTAGTATTGCCCGGTTATGGGAGTATATGCTTGTCGATACATCCGGCAGAGGTTACTAGCTGCGAGCTATCATGATCGGTGACGTAGTCAGCATATACATCTGGCATCTAGTTTATAGCTAATACCAGATACTTAGCCTCCGGCTCGACGCTATGCTTTATACCTTTCACCTACCCATACGTACCAAGGTTATCTTCAAAGTGTATTTCACTTAGTTGGTTAGGTCACCCTTGAGTTTTCACAGTATTTACTTTATGGCATGCTTTTATGTATCTTGTTACGTCCCTCTGAGTACCTGGCCCTTTCCAGGTGTATTATTCATGAGTATTTGCAGGAGCGTAGATACGGACTTGCTACGTCTATTACGATGAGGACTTCTCTTCGAGCTCGTGATTGGTAGTTAATATTCTTATATTGTATTTATCTTGTCTATTCTATATTCTAGTCCCGTAGTGGATTTATTTCTATCTGACTACCATCATTAGATACTTTATATTGAGATCTAGATACGTAGCTATTTGTTATTTATCTATTTATGATTCTTATGGATGAGATCTAGATTATGCCTGTGACTTGAGATATTTTTTACCACTTGTGAATTATTGTTCATAATACAGTGTACGCATGTGTTATGGTTTCCTTATATTGGAGTTTCCATATACATGCAGCTGGCATGCTTACGTGTCCTAGTCCCACTTATTTTGGGACTGGGGCGTGACAATCACCTTCCTACACCTTGACGCCTCCCTGAGTCGCTCACCACCACCAGTCCATATCCTATCTCCTTCCTGACCTCCTCCTCTACCCCGTCCTCCTTCCTCTGTCTGAACCGCCACTCCCTTGCCGGACTCTAGTAGCCTGCGGCCATTAACATCCTAATCATCATCCCCATCATCATGATCATTAACATCACTATTATCATCTCATCATCATTATCTCATCATCGTATCATCATTATCTCACCAATCATTATCTCATCATCTTATCATCATCATCTCATCATTTCATCATCATTATCATCTTATCATCTCATCATCATTATCTCATTATCTCACCAATCATCATCCTCATCATCACAATCATCATCCCCATCATCAACACCCTTGTCATCATCATTATCATCACCAATTATCATTACCCTCGTTATCATCATCAACATCGATATCATCATATTTATCGTGGACCCGTTACCCTCGCCAAAGACAACTTACAGCAGTTACCCTCGATCCTCGTATCCAGTGTGCGTATCCCGAGGACTATTAGATTATTCTGCGAGACTCCAGGAGCAGGCTATTGGCACTACGTAGCTTTCTTACCAGGCAAGATACCTTTCCATATTGCATACAGTACTTTGCATGCTTATTATATTCTGTATATTCATTGCATGTGTATTTTCTTTCAGTCATAAGTATATATGATATATATATCTATATGTTGACACACACTTGACATATAGTATCATGGGAGGGAAGGACAATCAGTAGGCGTATGGGATATAACCACTCTGGTAAACTATAGTATCTAGCATGCACTACGATAGTATGTCGTGCTTGTCGCTATCCCCGAGGTATGTCGATTTTTTATGTCCCTGCCATGTGTGTGACTTATGAGATTTAGATCGAGTAGCCTACCCATGCCCATACATCAAAAGGTTGTCCTCATTATGCATTCATATAGATTGTCTTCTACAGCATAATTATATATTTTCTACCTATTATGCATGTTTACTGTATTCAAATTGGCATGCTTCTATGTATCTTGTTACGTCCCTCTGAGGACCTGGTCCCTTTTCAGGTGTAAACGATCTTGACAATCCGCAGGAGTGTAGGCCAGGACCTTATGCATTATTTTTAGCCGAGGAGGTCAACCTTCTGAGTATCATTGATTATCTCTAGCAATGGATCTTCTTAGCTGATACACTTCTAACTTTATCTTATTTTGGAGATTTACCCTTCTCCCTCATTTTAGTATTGATATAGTCATTGGTAGTGGATTTGTCTCCACCCGACTATTATTTTTGGATTACTCTGACTCATTATTCTAGTTTAGTTATTTCTTTCTGTGACTTATTGTACGGATGAGATTAGTATTTCTGTGACTTATGACTATATATATACCATATGAGAGTTAATGTTCATATTACAACGTACGTATGTATTATGGTATCCATATATTGGAGTTTCTATATACTTATGGCTGATATACTTACGTATTCCTAGTCCTACGTATATTGGGACTGGGGCGTGACATATTTTTGTGGTGGCCCATGCAAGCGAGAGCACATTATCTCGGTTACATTACTGTACTGAGCAAGCCTGCACCTAGGATAAGAGTATAGGATCTCATCCATATTTGTCTGACTCTCCTTCTTTCCAATCCATTCTATTTAAATAATTGCATCCTACTTGATTCATGTACTTCTCTAATAGTTCCTTGAGTATAGCCTTTCTCTTGAATATAGTAACCCTTATTGTTAGGATGATAATTAGGATAACATTCCTATTAAGAATACAACTAGAATACTGACACATCACTAAGTTTAGAATACCTAATGAACCCTAGCATCCCTTACCTGTAGATTGATTTACCATTATCCCTTGATATATTTACGAAAGACTTGAGAGTAATATAGACACTACTAGGATTAGTTAAAAATTGACCATATTGTTTGACCATAGCATTGAGGAACCAATAAAAATCCAAGGTTAAATTTTAGGACTAAATCTAACCTTCAGAGTAAGATAGTATTAGAAAACTACAACCTTAGCTTCTTGTCTTCTTATTAGCAGAAAGTACATTAGGAAGCCAAGAGGAATAAATATATTTTCCTTGATCATATCTCGAACACAGATATTAGCATACAACCTCCCCCTTAGGAAACCATGATATTATCAAGTGTCCCTCTATTTAATTCAATATCTTGTTTCTCCGAAACCTTAGCGCTCGCTATTTGTGCGATGACTAAATTTCTTTTTTTTCATCTTTTCAAGTCGTGCCACCTGACCCTTCTGATTGTAGGCCAAGTAATTTTCTTTTATATTTTGATACATGGTTTGGTAGGATTATAGTTTGTTAATTTTAAAATTTTGTGCTTAGTAGATAGAATGTAATAGTTTGAGTTGTTCATTTAGATTATGGTTTAATGATTATCCTTTAGTTTTAAATTACGTAATTGTACCCATATCTCTATATAGGTTACATCCTCTTTCACGTGAGAGCTAGTAACTTCTCTATTCTTAGTATTAACACTTTTGTTCTATAAACACAATGACTAAGAGTTAAGATGGCCATTACCTATATAATGCAATAAGATACCCTAATAAGTACAAAGATCTTTTTCTCGTATATCCCAATAAGATTTTCTACTTTATTTGCAAGTACAAGGTTATTTTGTAGAATTTCCTTTAAGGCAGTTATAATGTTAGTTTATTCTTTTAAGTGGATAGTATGCCTCACAACCTAGTATCATATAGTCCTTTTGACCCATTGATGAAGTGTAACTGAATGACATTAACTATATGCTAGCATAAGAAGAGAGTGGTTATCTAGACTATAGAACTTAGCGGCCCATACCTCTATTGGTTGACTAGAGACTTAGATAAGGAGTTAGTATGACAACTGTAGAGGCATAACACCGGATGAGTCTCATCTTCTTGATGAACTTAAAATTATTTTGTACCTTCTTTCATAATAATCCAGCGTACTTATATTTTTTGTACTACCTTGACTTATGCTACTATTTTATAGCCAAGTTTTACAAGCTTATTCTTTTATCAAGCTTTTTTATGACATATGTGTTATTGGGGATGCCTACTAATACATGTCTAAATCAGAATCAGTGTATTAGGGTCTAGCTAACCTTAGTGCGCTTGGTTTGCTCTTCGCATGACTACTTTGCATGGATTGAGATATATAGTTGACTAGTAGACGAATATACTTGTTCTTAGACATCTGCGAGCATATCATATTAGTTACATAATCGTACTAATATGAGCATGTGAATAGGAATTTACCAAAATAGGATTTTAATCCACAACTGCCTTGACAAACCCCATTTTTAATTCTTTAAATGCCTTAAACCCCATATTTGTATTCTATTACCTCCCCCTTGAACTCTTTATTATTGTTTTCCATCTTTTCCTATTTCGGAAAGATAAATGCTCGTGCTTGGTATAAGTTTGATACACAGAGAGTACTAGATATACCCCATAAACCAATCATATGACTTGGTGACTATCTTTTATAATTGATTAAGGGAAAATCATATATGATATATTTTGTGTGTTAAAAACTTTTGAGGATTGAATAACACGATTAAATAATCCGAGGAATAGTTTTCTTAAATGTATAAGCCTTATGTGATAGATAGGCAAATTCTAAGTCGGATAGAAGTTGCATTATCAACTCGAAGTGAATTCTTTTAGGTTGTGATCAAGTAAGATTAGATAGAGGAAACCATGCCTTATTTTAATTTTGAGAACAAAATTATTTTAAGTTGGGTAGATTGTAAACTCTCTCACCCAAAATTAGGCCTACTTGGCTTAGATAGAGAAACTAGGGCTAGTTTGAATCCAATTAGAAATAGAACATTTTATTTTAGACTATTTTGCAATATTTATATCACCTAGTGGACCTTACCGTTGCTTCGATAATTGGAGTACTACACTAGCCATTGCCTTCCTACAAATTTTATACCCTTGTCCTAGATATGCCAGTCTTCTATTCTGATATTTATTTAGCTTATAATTATGCTCTCTTGTGCTATATTTTAGTCTCATAATATTCATCGAAGACGTTATTACTTAATTCGATATAAATTCAACTTTGTATTCTTGTGCGTTCCAATCAAAATTGGCGACACAATCTTGACCCATTTTGTGCGACCCAATTTATGATAATATTCTATTCTAAGTTCTCTGTATCCATGACACTTATGTCCCACATAATTTTAGCCCCATGTATTTCTAATTAATTCAAGAACACCATTTATATTAATTTTGATCAATCTAATCCAATTTCAATCTTTGTAAAAATTTCCATTTGTTGGGCACTTTTATACAAAAGTGTATTAAGGCATCCACACCATTGGACAGAATATATGAAGAAACCCATTTTTTCCTTTATTATTTGGTTACGAGAATTTTCCCCATGATTTTTGGAGTGTGTAGGACTCAACATCTCCCCCTCATCTAATTCTAGCCATGCATTTCAAACAATACAAATCCTAGCCTTTTAAATACCTACATGTAAGGCCAAGCCCATCCCGAGTAGAATGTT
Organism: Iris macrosiphon; assembly: GCA_036927795.1. NCBI lineage: Eukaryota > Viridiplantae > Streptophyta > Magnoliopsida > Asparagales > Iridaceae > Iris > Iris macrosiphon. The sequence continues at coordinate 54,421,879 of JAYESA010000011.1, forward strand.
GACCAACCCAACCCCCTAGGTCAACATCAAACCCTACTTTTTCTACCTATTTATACAATTTTTCCTTTTTCTATTCATTCAACAAAACCCAAAACCAAGTTTATTTCAGCCGACCTATCTCCCCTCTATTATTCACCTTCTTCCTCCTCCTCCCGAGCCGCTGGTGCAGCTCCCAACCGCCGTGGCACCACCGCATCACCATCTTCCCAGCCTCATCCCTCTACCATCCCAACCTCCTGTTCATCTTCTTCTCCTCCATCTGCCGGACTCCCCTCGACCCGCCATTATCTGCACCACCTATCACCACCATTAAACCTCCGACCCACCGAACCTCTGCCATCTTGGCCTCCCAGTTCTCCTCCTTGACTCACCCAGAGCACCACCACCCCTCTCCCGGCTCTCTTATTCATCCTCCTCCCAGCCATTGACAGCCACCATAACCCCCCCATCGCTTGAACTTCCTCGCCACCGACGAACTCCACCCCACGAACCCCGACTGCCTCTTCCCGACTCCTCAACTTCGCCATGCCATGCCACGTCGGAGCCTGACCTCCTCCTCCAACAGCAACTCCTCCGTCGCTCATGTGGCTGACCTCAACCTCCTTCACCGCTCATCCCCGGCAGTCATCCTCGACCCTCGTATCCTATGTGCGCACCCCAAGGACCATTATATTATTTTGCGAGACTCCAGGAGCAGGCTATTAGCACTACGCAGGTTTCTTACCAGGCAAGATACCTTGCCAAATTATTTATGATACTTTAAATGCTTATTATATTATGTATATTTATTGCATGTGTATTTTCTTTCAGTCATAAGCATATGCTATATATATATATGTTGACACACACTTGACACATAGTATCATGGGAGGGGAGGACAATCAGTAGGCGTATGGGCTATAACCACTCTGGTAAACCGTAGTATCTAGCACGCACTACGGTAGTGTGTCGCTCTGGCTGCTACCTCCGAGGTATGTCGATTTCTGGTATCGTGCTGGTCGGTACCCCCAAGGTATGTCAATTTCTGATGTCCTTGCCATGTGTGTGAGTTGTGAGATTTAGATCGAGTAGCCTATCCATGCCCATACGTCGAAAGGTTGTCCTCATTATGCATTCATATAGATTATCTTGTACAGCGTAATTATATATTTTCTACCTATTATGCATGTTTACTGTAATCAAATTGGTATGCTTCTATGTATCTTATTACGTCCCTCTAAGGACCTGGTCCCTTTCCAAGTATAGACGATCTTAACTATCCGCAGGAGTACGGGCCAGGACCTGACGTATTATTTTTAGCCGAAGATGTCTTACCTTCTGAGCATCATTGATTATCTTTAGCAATGGATCTTCTTAGTTGATACACTTCTATCTTCATCTTATTTTGGAGATTTAACCTTCTTCCTTATTTTAGTATTGATATAGTCATTAGTAGTGGATTTGTCTCTACCCGACTATTATTTTTGTATTACTCTGACTTATTATTCTAGTTTAGTTATTTCTTTCTGTGACTTGTTGTGTTGATGAGTTTAGTATTTCTGTTACTTGTGACTATATATATACCACATATGAGTTAATATTTATATTACAGCGTACGCATGTATTATTGTATCCATATATTGGAGTTGACATATACTTACGGCTGACATGGTTACGTATTCCTAGTACTACGTATTTTGGGACTGGGGCGTGACACTTTCCATACAGATTCTCCTTCCTCAGCACATCCAAGACAATCATCAAATACTCCTCATGCTCCTCCGGTGTCTTCGAGTATATGAGTATGTCATCGATGAACACCACCATGAACTTGTCAAGGTACTGATGGAACACCTTGTTTATCAAGTTTATATATACCATCGGTGTATTAGTCAAACCAAACGACATCACTATAAACTGGTATTGACCATACCAAGTTCTAAAAGCAGTCTACGGTATGTCTACCGGCTTCACCTTCACCTGATGGTAGCCTGATCTCAAATCTATCTTAGAAAATACCTTGGCACCACTCAACTGATCGAATAGATCATCAATCCATGGAAAAGGGTACTTATTCTTGATAGTAAGATTAGTCAAAGCCCTGTAATCAATGCACATGCGCACCGATCCATTCTTCTTCGGTACAAATAATACCGGGGCTCCCCATGGTAAAGAACTCGATCTGATAAACCCCTTATCCTATAATTTATCCAACTGTTTCTTCAGCTCGATTATCTCGCTGTTGTTTACTCTATAGACATATTGCGAAATTGGTTCTGCACCTGGCACCAAGTCTATAGAGAATTCAACATCTCGATCTGGCGGCAATCTTGGCAATTCCTAAGGAAACACATCCAAGAACTCTGCTCTCAACGGATGTGGAAACTCCTTGTCTTCTATCATAGCTCCACAAATAATACCTTCTCCCTGTTCTGTAGCTCCTCTAGCAAACTTAAACTCTGGCTCTCCTGGCGGACCAAATAAAACTCTACCTCCTCTACAATCTACGCTAGCATGGTGCCTACTCAACCAATCCATCCTAAGTACAATATCGTAGCTCAAAAGTGGCATTACAAGTTGATACGCACTCAACTTCCAGCCACCTAGAGTAACTCTCTGATCCTTAAAAATATCATTAACCAGGATAATGCCTCATCCGATCATGATCTTACAAGTCCTAAGCAAAGACTCGGCTACCAAACCATGCTTCAAAGAAAAAGAAACAGATACAAAACTACGGGAAGCACCACTATCAAACAAAGCTAAAGCTGGAATAGAATTAAGAAGAATAGAACCTGCGATGACATCTCTGGTGGGTTCGTTCTTCTCGACGGTCATAGCAAACGCTCGTCCCTGACGTGCACCTCCCTACTGATGATGCTGGATATAACACTACTACTGTGTCGAAAGCGGTCCCCTCAGCTGTACTGCAGGTGGTCTCGTCTGTACCCACGAAGCTAAAGCTGCTCCCTGAACTACATGGACACTCTCTTGACTGATGCCCTTTAGTACCATAATACAAATAAACTCCTAGCCTTCTCCTGCAAACTTCCCAGATATGGCCGGGCTTCTTACAGTAGTGGCAGAAAGCTTGCTATAACTGTCTCTGCTACTGTGGTGACTGGTAAAAAGGTGCCCTGGCTGGAGTCTGGTGCTGCTGTGGCTGCTGGAAAGGTCTGGACTGGAAATAAGGACATTTGGCAGATACTGCACTACTGTTGGCCTCCAGAAAAGAATTACGGTCTCTCTTGGACTTCAAACCCAACTCCCGCTCAACCTTGTGTGCTTTTGCAAGTATCTTCGAGTATGTCTCATAAAAAGACAGAATGGGGATCAATATGGCACATGATGTAAGACACTCAAGGAAAGGACAGTTTAAGAAATCAAGTATCAATATCAAGGATGATAGTTGAATCAAATTTTTTTTCCTAGATGTGATTGAGTATCCACATCCTATAGCCCACATCCTATATCCTATCGCAGGCTTATAGTAGTACAACTAAATCATCGCACTACCATGATATCGCGTAACTTGCGAAGCTAGACCTGCATAGGCCACTACTAAAAATGTGTCAAGACCCGCACCCGGTGTAAGGGTACAAGTCGAAAATAATGCCCAGCTTACGCCGCAGAATTGGCGGTAGAACGCTGTCTGGGTAATCTATCTAGAAATATAATGAACCACCAATAATGATAATGTACTCAATCACAGATCTAATGATAAAAATGGACACGAATCAGATAAAGAATAGAAATAGTCACATACAACTCATGAGTTTAAATAATATATCACTGAGTCTGAAAGAATACTAATAAAGAGATGAAGACAAATCCAGTACAAGAATACTAAGAAGCTACTAAACCCGGGTCATCTGTCTCAGTTGGGATAAGTCCCTCCTGAGCCAGGGTCTCTGACTCTAAGCCCACAACATCCTGGGGTCCATAATATGTAGGGTACCACTCTTAGTGTCATCTGGAAAAATATGTTCAGTCAGAAAAGAAGGAGAGTACATCTCTAATAGCAGTTCTAATCAATGATAAAAATTATATAACAGTAAATAGATGTGAATATACAAGATACAAAATAGGTACGATGAGATATATACAATAATGAACATATGCCAATGAACAAGAATACTAATAACTAAGTGTATGAGTACTAGCTTTAACATGTGATCGACTTGGGAACATGATACAATATATATGGCCTGGCTAATCATACGTGCAGTGTATGATTAATACTATTCAATAACAGTACTTGTTACAATAGGGGTATTGATCACATATCTACACTAAAGTACTCCCCACCCTCGACTGGTATAATAGATCCAACCACGGTATGCTATGGCACGAGATTCCCCAAGAAGATAGCGACTCTTTCCGAGAATCAGTGTCTGTACATGTACAAGATAAACAATGAAATAATACTTGCACCATATACACCATATACCAAGGAATAACATCTCATGACGAGATCCGGATATACCAATCCTTGTAACCATAGTGTCAAGAGAACATGGATATCTACACTATATACAATGAACATAGAGGATATCATAAATAAGAAACTATAAGAGAATGTACTCGCCTGAAGTCCAAAGAATAGTCTCACAGATGTCTGATACGGTGCCTCAAAGACCTAGATATGGAATACAACATCAATAAAAGGTTCCAGAAAGAAAATAAGTTAAACTTGTCAACTTCTAGCTCAATAAGTCAATTCTAAGTCAAAAGTCAAATTTGGTCAACTCTAAGTCAACTATAGTCAAACTATGGTCAACAACCTATTTGTAGGTTGCACAAGTCTAACACTAAATATTAGGTTCAAATACTAAAGTCTATATCATAAAACCCATATCTTAAAATACTAGGATACCGTATCTCCGGATTCGTAAATCCATAGGTAAAATATCACATACAAATACCAAAATAATATCATTAAATAAAATCTTAAAGGCAAACATCAAATAGGTACCTTGGTTTTGAACCAACTTGGTATCACAATATAACACATAATCTTGACACCCCAAACCCAATACCTTGGGTATCCCCAATACCTTGGTACCTTAAGGTAATATCCCAAAACTTGTTTATACTAACTATCCGTAATTATATACATATGCTACACAATAATTATACATATACTATACTATAAATACAATAAGAAAATTAGGAACATATATACGTATATATTACTTACCATATATATATACATATATTTATATATATATCTAATATTAAAAAAACTGCCAATCTGTCATAAAAACCCCTGTTAACAGTCGCTGAGGCTACTGTTGCTGGCGGAAACTGCTGTTTTTAGTGACGCTTCTCTGCTGCCATTGCTAACTACTGTCGCTGCTACTTTTTTGTGACGCTACTGCTGCTGCTGTCGCTATTTGCTGCTGCTGCTGCTTTTCCGACCGTGCTGTTGCTGCTATCGCTATATTTGTCACTGTAGCTCTGTTCTCCCCTTCTATATATATATATATATATATATATATATATATCACATAATATTATTCTAAACATATGAATATAATTTCAAATAAATACTATACATACACACACTCCTTACATATATCTATATGTACTTAATACCTACATAGGAATAAATACATAGTAACATATAATAACACCCATACATATACGTATATATAAACACATACACAATATAATTACATATACATACAAGTATATATATATATATATATATATATATATATATATATATATATTTATATATATATAACAACATATAAATATATCTACTATATTATATATACCTACACTACCTCCTATCAATATGTATCTACATGTAGAAAAATAGCTACATAATAAATATACACATATAGTATATACATAGGTACATAGATCTAAGATACAATATTACTTAAATATATATACACAATATTATATGTATATACATATGTATAATTACACTTCTCCATTAAATAAGAACACAAAAGAATAGATCTATAATTAAATTACACAAACACATGGATCGTATAACCCCGTATCCCACTAGATCTAGGATAAGCTTGTGACACGAGTCTACTACACATCCAAACGTATCCCGAAGGAAACAAGAAAGTAATGTATATTATTTATGAACAATACGAAGAGTCAAATGTAATTCTACGTGTTCGTGTCAAAATGTATCACGACACTAGCCCCAAATCAACACGTATCACCAAATTAAGGTAATACGACCTAAACATACCCAATTATGGACACGACACTAGTCCCAAATACACAAGTATATGCCAAATTGATCTATAGGACCAATAGACACACACAACAAATATCAATCTCGGAATTCCCCCAAAAATGACACAAAAAGCCCCATAACTTCCACAATAGGCCTCCTATGAACGCAAAACCAAATCCTATGGGTAGCCTATGCATATGGGTTGATTTCTTATGGTTAAATCTTAGATTTACAATCTAATTTAAGGGAAAAAACTAAATTATACCTATTGGGAGATGGATTCCCAATACAACCTCCAAATATGATGAAATTGACCTCCAACTTGTAGATCCTTGCTTCCTCCTTCTAGATCCTTGCTCCACTATCCTCTAATGGTGATTTAGGAAGGAATTGGAATAAAATTTGGTAGGGAAATAAAGTGAGAATAAAAGAATTTGGTTGAGGGAAATTCTAGATCTAGTTTCCAAATGAAAAGAGGAGAGAGAAATTTATTCCCCCTCTCTATATAGATTGGCCCCCTTTCCCCTTCCTCAAGCTACTATGACTTATCCAATATACCCATTGGGGCCTCATATGAAGAAATAATTAAGGAGGAAAGTTTCTAGTCTAATGGTTTAATTAATTTAATCCATCTCCTTAACAATGGGCTTTCTAAATAGGCTAAATTCTATCAATCAATTCATGTTGGTCCATGAGTCTAAACTAAACTAGTTAGGTCCACTAACACAAGTTCAAAATAAATAACTAATATCTAACAATAATTAAATAATATTACAAATAATTATTTATTATGTAAAATATTTAATTAAATATAAAATTACTAAAATACCTTTTCCTAGAAAATGTGGTAGTGACAAAAAATAAAAGAAAAAGAAAAGTGGAGGAAAGAGAATAGGATAGCTTATATAGGAAGAGATAGGATTATATGACTTTGGATCATAATCCATGCCCCTCACCCGGGTTCATCACAGCTACCCACCAAGAAAACTAAGGGACCAACAGTCCAACACATGCAACTAAGGAAAACTTATAAAAATTTAGAACCTGAACAATGCATGAATGGCATAAAGCATGATGTAAGAAATTTAACAATAAATAATTTATACATATATAATATACATATATTGGGTACGTATACTAGATCAGTAAAATAAGTCTCATACTGTATGTATTATATAGTTGGATGTTGTGCTCTTACAATTTATCCCATGTTCTAACCTTCAAGACACCTTAGAAATTATTATATATGAAAAACCAATTGTATTTTGCATCATGCAACCGAGTGTGAGTATTGTCTAATGTATTGCGTATCACGGATATGATAAGTTCGACAGTGATAACTCGTGAATAGCTCATACTCATAACTTGTCATTCTAGGAAGTTCTTGAGTGTCCACCACTCAAAAACTTGAAATAATGATTAAAAGATATAAAATTTGACTATATCATTTAGTGGGAAGAATATTGCGCTAATGGCTACCCCGATCTCCAAGGGTGCCATGAGGCATGGAGCAACCCTTCTAGGCGAGGGCCCAATGACCTACCAACTTTACTCATGCTACGGTACATACAAGACCTTGTGATGTACTGAGGTAGTCATATTATTTATTACATAATGTTGTTACAAGATCTTTGATGTGCTGCGGTACTTCAAGTTATTATTTTTGAGCAGCGGTTCATAACATTATGTATTTCAGCATATGCATTCAAGTATATATTTCAATTATGTTTTAGTTTCAGTTTATGTTACAAGACAATTTACAGATAAGTTATGTTTACAAAACTAGTTTATGTTTACAAAACCACTTTATGTTTACAAAATCAGTTTATGTTTACAAAATCTCTTTATGTTTACAAAACTAGTTTATGTTTAGAAAACAAATTTCATTTATAAAATTGCTTCATATTTTCAAAACCAATCTTATTTACAAAATTCATTTATATTTTTAAAAACTAGTTTATGCCTATGTTATGTTGTGTTATGCTATCAGTTATCTAGTTTAGTTCTTTATCCATCATTGTTGTGATATGCACTATAAGTACTAGACTAGCGTACCCTTGTCCATCCGGATTGACTGCAATGTCGGTGGTAGCGATATTCTTCAAAATATGCATTCGTTAGTAACTAGGTTTGTGATAACCCTAGTTAGTTAATTATAGCAAGTCGTAGGCATATTTGGACGCAATATATTATTTGTCTTGTCTGACATGCTCGCTCTTTTATATTCTATTTTTTTTTGGTACGTGATTAGAGTGTAAAGTTTTGCTCCGTTGAAGGTCTGCAACCCCGATCCTTGTTTGTTTTAAGGATTATGGTCCTGATCCAGAGTAGTTATTATGCCCTTTTGTCGCTCGTTGCCTTATCTTTTTTTTAATTAGTTTATTATTAGTGCACCATTTCTTATAGTAATTTTATCGAGATAAGTACATTGGTACTGTAGAAAGCTCGACCCATATTTATTTAGTTATTCGTTTGTCTTTTATTTTTGCTGATTGTGGTTTTGGTTAACACCTTGAGCTCCTTTATAGTACTTGTTGCTTCGGGTTCAAACCCTACTAGTTTTGTTTGGCTAGATTACCCTGAGGAGACACAGGATCCACCGTACTTCTATCTAGATGGCTTACAATCGTAGGACTACAACCAAAGCATGGGAGTGTGTTTCCTTCTTTTATCCCTCGTAGTGTTATCTCATTCTGTGGTATATTAGCAAGGGCCAGTATTAGCCCCTTTGTTCTAACATTATTCCTCTGACTTCGGTCTATGCATCCAAAAACCATGTGCCTCCAAAGGTCATAAGAGATCAAGCTGCAGAATCCCCCTGCAGCCCAACAAGGTAACATCCGTACGTCCCAATTAGTTGATGTCACTACCACATTTTCTAGAAAGGGTATTTTGGTTATTTTATAATTAGTTATATATGTGCTTGTTGAATAATTTTTATTGTATTATTTATTTATTTTTAGATGTTATGTTTAATTTTGGATTTGTGTTATTGGACCTAACTAGTTTATATTAGACTCATGAACCAATATTAATTTTAGTTAGATTGAGCCCAACAATCAAGCCCATTCATTAGGAGGATGACTTAATTAGTTAAACCAATTGTATTCAAACATTCCTTTATTAATTAATTCCTTCACTACAAGCCTATAGGGATATTTTAGACTTTTTATACTTGCTTTCATCACAAGCAAGGGCCGGCCATAGTAGGGGAGGAGAGAGACTCTCTCTCTCTCTCTCTCTCTCTCTCTCTCTTCATCCATTCATTTCATTTCTAGATCTAGAATTTTCTTCTTCCAAATTCCTTCATCCCTACACCAAATCCTACCTAAATTACTTCTTAATTCCTTCTCTACTTACCATTAGAGGCTATTGGAACAAAGACGAGGCAAGGATCTACAAGGAGGAGGAAGGAGCACAAGTTGAAGGCTCTTGACACTCATTTGGAGACTTGCATTAGGAATCTATCTCCTAATTGGTACAATTTAGTTTCTCTCACTAATTAGACTCTAAATTTATACTTTAATTATTAAGAACCCTCCCATGTACTAAGTCTACCCATAGAAAGTAGAATTAGGTTCATAGGACGCCTATGGAGGAAGTTATGGTGTATTTTATGCCAATTTTGGAGGAATTCTGAGATTGGCACTTTATGTGCTTGTCAATAGGTCAATTAGACAAAATTGACATATGTTTGAATGTATTGGACTAGTATCGTGTCCAAAATTGGATACGTGTAGGACGTTTAATTTTAGGGTTTTTTCCAATACGGGGGTTTGAGCATGTCATATTTTGACATGTGCATGTAGTTGAGTAGCTAGCTCTTCGTAGTTCTTCTAATTATGATTCTAGACTTGCTCGTATCCTTTTGGTGGTGTGGTAGAGCCTTATCACAAGCATATCATAGATTGAGTTTGATTCGGGTGCGGTACATTTCACGTATTTGTGTTTTTTATTTTAGTTCAATGGACTTGTCTGTAGCTTTTTAAATATTGCATATGAGTTGTATATATGATAAATATATAGAGGCATGGTATATATTTGTAATTGGTAAGGAGTTATATGTGTTTATCTATATCTATCATTAAGAGTATTTATATAGCCTGTTGGGAAACTTACCCGAGCCATGATTGCGTGAGGACATTGCCAGCAAGGTGTCACTTTAAAAGGTGACTGAAGCAAATAGAATTTAGGATGTACAAGTAAGGGCAGTGCACTGTATCTGTGTATTTGTGCACAGCAAGAGGGTCGGGTTTGCTGTATTTTGCAGCAAGGGTTAGTAGTAGCAGCAGCATGCTGTTAGGAGTCGGGCAGTAGCAGCAGTAGCATATACTGCTAGAGGCAGTAGTAGCAGCATCAATGCAACTAGGAGCAGCAACAACAACAATTCAACTAGAGGGCAGCAGCAACAGCAATAGTAGTAGGGGTAGCAGCAGTAGCGAGGCTGCTAGTAGTAGCAGCTAACATGGTAAGAGATGGGCCCTACTCTTAGCTATCCAGAGCAGCCAGTTGAGATTTTGAATTGGAGAGAGAAGGTGCTGAGGAACTAGAATATTTTCTTGGTACGCGTCGTATGGAGGCATCACTCTTCGGGTGAGTCTACCATGGAGAGGGATGATGAAATATGAGAGCGTTACCTATATTTGTTTGTACCTTGAGGTATGTTCCTTCCTGTTTCTGTTTTATTTTCTAGGGGTAGTTTTGTCTTTGAATTTCGAGGACAAAATTATTTTAAGGAGGATAGACTAGTCACTACCACTTTTTCTAGAAAGGATATTTTGGTCATTTTATAATTAGTTATATATATACTTGTGAAATATTTTTTATTATATTATTTAATTATATTAGATGTTATATTTGATTTTGGACTTGTGTTAGTGGACCTAACAAGTTTAGATTAGACTCATGAACCAACATTAATTTTATTTAGATTGAGCCCAACAATCAAGCCCATTCATTAGGATGATGACTTAATTAGTTAAACCAATTGGATTAGAACTTTCCTTTCTTAATTAATTCCTTCATGATAAGTCCATAGGAATATTTTAGACTTTTTATACTTGCTTGCATCACAAGCAAGGTCCGGCCAAAGTAGGTGGAGGAGAGAGACTCCCTCTCTCTTCATCCATTCATCTAATTTCTATATCTATAATTTTCCTCTTCCAAATTCCTTCATCCCTACACCAAACCCTACCAAAATTCCTTTCCAATTTATTCTTTACTTACCATTGGACGCCATTGGAACAAGAAGGAGGCAAGGATCTACAAAAAGGAGGAAGGAGCACAAGTTGAAGGCTCTTAACACTCCTTTGGAGACTTGCATTGGGAATCAATCTCCTAATAGGTATAATTTAGTTTTCTCTCTCTTATTAGACTCTAAATTTATAGTTTAATCATTAGGAACCCTGCCATGTACTAAGTATACCCATAGGAAGTGGAATTAGGTTCATAGGAGGCCTATGGAAGAAGTTATGGTATATTTTATGCTAATTTTAGGAGAATTCTGAGATTGGCACATCATGTGTTTGTCAATAGGTCAATCAGACCAAATTGTCATGTGTTTGATTGTATGAGACTAGTGTCATATCCATAATTAGATATGTGTAGGTTGTATCACGATAATTTGGTGATACTGGTTGATTTGGGGGTTTTCTTCCGACATGGGGGTTTGAGCATGTCATATTTTAACATGAATACATAGTTGAGTAGCTAGCTCTTCATAGTACTTCTAATTATGATTCTAGACTTGCTCTTGTCCTTCAGAATATGTTTGGTGGTGTGGTGGAGCCATATCGCAAATATTTTATAGATTGAGTGTGATACGGGTGCGGTGCACTCCACGTGTTTGTATTTTTGCATTTTAATTCATTGGACCTTTGTATAGCTATTTTAATATTGCATATGAGTTATATATATGATAAATATATAGAGGCATGGTATATATATATATGCAATTAGTTAGGAGTTACATGTGTTTATCTATATCTATCATTAAGAGTATTTATCTGGGCTTTGAGGGAGCTTATCCGTGCCATAAATGGGTGAGGACATTGCCAACAAGGTGTCACTGCAACAAGTAAATGAAGCAAATAGAAGTCTATGTGTGTTAGTGATTTAGTTAGTGACTGAAACAAGGTGTCACTGCAACAATTGTAGGTTGGAGTCGTGTAGTTAGTATTTAAGCTTAGTTGTTATTTGGAGATAAGTTTATCTGTGTTAGTGATTAGAGTTAGATATAAGTAAGAAGTTAGCAATTGATATATGGTTATATGTTGTTGTATGAGTTATATGTTAGAAGAGGGTATGTGTTAGTTGTTGGTAATATATGTTAAGTAGTATTTTGTTATAAGTTAGTATACGGTATTGTAGAAGCATAAAATATGCTAGGAAATTATACGCGTACTATACAGTCAAAACCCCTAACATACATGAAGTTCGTGTAGAACAGAGCTTCAAGGCTGTGTGGCATAAAATATGACTTCAGAGCTATACACATAAAATAGAGATGCAGAGCTATTTGGCGTAAAGTAGAGCTTCAGAGCTGCCCGCGTAAAGCAGCGCTTCAAGGCTATTTTGCCGTAAAAAGGTTGCTATACCTCCCTGCGTAAAGTTTAAAATATGTTTATTTTTAATGCAGCAAAAAGTGTACGAGGAACTCTTGGTATTCCTCGGATGAATTTGTCAGACAAAACAGTGAACCTGACTCCTGACAAAAGTACTGCACGATGATCGAGAGGACGGCTGTGATGATAATTTTGCATAGAGACCCAGATTGTCGTTTAGTGACATATTCTTGATACAGGTCATTTTTACGCATTCAAATAATACACTGCCTATTCTACATGGGCAAAAATGAGTTTTTACGCTCAAGATGAGACGAAATCAGATGCCACATCAAAAGCTGTTTCTCGTACAGAGCTCGAGGCATATCTCTGCATTTAATGCACGAGATGGAGGCAGATCTCTGCATTTAATGCATGAGATTTTGTTCTATTTTTAAATGACTGAGAAAGCTAAAACTGTGGCTAATACGCTCATATCACCATCCTTGCATTTTATGCCAACCAGGCTATTTTCAACTATAGGAGTACGCCGTATGCTATCTCCTCGAAATACGCCAACTCGGCTACATTTATAAAGGTACGTGATAAGGCTATTTAGCCCAGAATATGCTCAAAACCTTAGCCATGATTGATAATTGACTATGACTAATACGCTTACATCACCATCCTTGTATTTTATGCCAACCAGGCTATTTTCAACTATAGGAGTACCCCGTATGCTATCTCCTCGAAATACGCCAACCAGGCTATATTTGCAAAGGTATGTGATAAGGCTACTTAGCCCAAAATATGTTCAAGACCTCAGTCATGATGGATAATTGGCTATTTTTACGCTGGTTATCTATTATTCATATATCCTCAAGTTTTACGCAGAATTTGGCTTTTACGCCAACAAGACAGTTATTTGGCTTTTATGCCAACCATCTCTACGTAGGAGGGGCAGTTACCTACGTGGTTTGCATGCCATGATCTTCGAGAAGCAGTTATATGCATTACCTTATACTGGGATACGTATCATACGCAGATTCAGAAGATTACTTGAACGTGGGTAGCAGTTATTATAGCCGCCGCGTAAAAGATGCAACTTTTTTCAAAGTTTGGCTTTTACGCCAACTAGACAGTTATTTGACTGCTCTCTATAAATATAGACCCCTAGTCACGGGGATAAGGGTCGAAGGGGATCGATCGGACACAGGATCAGAGATTAGATAGAAAAGAGAGCACATACAGAGAGTGTTGGTTGACAACTTTGGCAACGAGAATTCAACCCCACTTGCAACCTTTAAAGCTTCTTCTTCTTCTACAACACTTCTTCATCATCGTGTGGTCTAAGGAACAAAGTGATCGACCGTAGATCAGACTTCTATAGCAATTTTTCTCCAGAATCATTTTTATTGTACTTAACATCCTCGTATAGGATTAATTGTACTCTTTTTCTTGTTTGTAAGCAAAAAGAAAGGTTTCGTATAAACCCTCTTCCTTATTTTTTTTATCATCAAACACAAGATGGCAACTTTACTGGGGACAACTTTCTCATCTAACGAGAAAGTAATTGTTCAACACGATACTGTATCCATCGAATCGACGAAGAAGACTTTGGTCATCGAGTTCGACCAATCTGCTTATGAAGACATGCTTCATGCAGGGGGTATCTCTCACCATCCCTCTGTCCAGAACAACAGAAAGCTGCGTAAAGTATGGATGCCTAAGTCATCCTTTACCCTTCCTGCAAGCTCCCATTCTCTGATCAACAAGGTTATGACAACACAGCCAATACGTCCTGTGCGTAAAAATTTGTCTCCCGTCTGTGACGTGGCAGACAAGACTTCTGGCAATGCCTCAGTGCCAATCCAGAAGCCTCAGACACGCCCTGGGTATAAAAATTTGTCTTCCGTCTGTGATGTGGGAGACAAGACTTCTGGCAATGCCTCAGTGCCAATCCAGAAGCTTCAGATGTGCCATAAGCATAAAAATATGTCTCCCGTCAGTGACATGGTAGACAAGACTTTTGGCAATGCCCCAGCGCCAATCTAGAAGTCTAAGATGCGTCATGCACGTAAATCTTCATCTCCCGTCTGTGACATGGCAGATAACATTTCTGGCAAGGCCTCAGTGCCAATTCAAAAATTTTAAACGCGTCCTGCGCGTAAAAATATATCTCCCGTCTATGATGAGGCAAATGGACCCTTTGATCACATTAAGGAAAAATAAGTGGCGAATATCCCAACCTCTAGGCTCGTACGCCCACAAGAGAAGAACGTTTCCACTCTTCAGATTACGCGTGACGCTGGAGGCCGTTTGAGGACTTTTCCTGTTTTATGCGAACCTGTGGAAAACTCCAAATTATGCCAGGATAAGTCTGTCCGCGTAAAGAAGACCCATTTCACGATAAAATACGCTCCTCAGACAGATGATGGATCATATGCTACTAACATAGGTGAATTGCTGTATTCCTATGGCAGGGAAATAGTTTTGGTTCCTAATCTCCACTTTCCTACTGATATAAAAAGACAGAATAAGCCTTCTTCTTCTTTGGTTAATCTCCCTGATTTGTGTGATTTCTTGATCCAGAAATGTAAAGACAGGGAATCTCCTAACATGTCTATTATACCCTCAAGGGAACTTTGTTGTAATAGTCATAAGATTATAATTAACTATTGCTGTTCTAAAGCAAAACGGTCAGTTTTTGACCGGTTGAACTACTCTTTGTCCTTACAGGAAGAAGAATCAACATTTGCGTCAGTAAACATGGCTTCGCATATTCCTAGAGGAAGGTCAAGTTCAAGACATCATCCCTCTAGAACTCCAAGCCAAAGGAGATTTGACAGACTGATCGAGACTTTTGAAGAAGGTGTTTTTTGAAACACCCACTCGAGGCCACGACAATCGGCTTCATATTCTTCTGATTCCGATACTGGGGGTCGCCAATTTTCTGAATATGATGCTAAAAGTATAGACTCAATCTCTATAGAGATCTACACTAATCCCTCAGTGGCATCCAGAGAAATGGGAGTTTATGCTATTGGAGATTGTCACTACCACATTCTGAAAACAGAGGTATTTTTGACTTTTATAATAATTAGTATTGTGGTATTTATATTAAATGATTTCTCAATATTGTATTTTAAATTAAATAATTGCATGAGGTGTGTATTTAAATATATTATATTATATACTGTTTTCTTAATGTCTGAGCTGGTAGATTTGACCTAGAGGCCACTAGACGAACACCTGTCCGAATTATGGAATTATGTATTTAATTGTTTTATCTAGAATTTATTTATTGGAGATTTTAATTAATTACCATATTTTAATTAATTATTGCGCCCTGCCTTTGCTTCGATATTTGGAGCGCTATCCTGACTTTTGTCTTCCAACAAATTTCACAATCTCGCCCTAGACATGCCCGTCTTCCATTCTGATATTTTTGTAACTCATAATTATGCTCTCTGTACATTGTTTCTAGCCGCACAAAAATCGTCGCGGATGTTATTTAATAAATCCCTATTTTGTATCGTTGTGCGTTTCAATTTAAATTGGAGGCAATCTTGACCTATTTTTCGTGCGGCCCAAATTAGGGTAATATTCTGTTCTGAGTCTCCTTCATTATTGATATTGATGACCTGACCTAATTTTGGCCCCATGTACTCCTAATTAATTTTAGAGCACAACTTACATTTATTTCTAATTAAATTGAGGATACTACTTAAACCAATTCCAAAAATCCCAATTTAATTCCAGTGCCCTGCAAATTGAGCCCGTACCGATCATACAGCGCCCCCTGACCCTACAAGACACCGGACACCGAATCGCCCGCCAATTTTTCATTATTTCATGTGTCTGTGCAAATACCCAAATTTAAGGGGGTTAATTTGCAAATTTGTATTTTTGTGTCAACGCCCCATTTGTTTAAAACAATGAGAGAGCCTAATAATATTTAATTAGCCTCTCACCCTCATTCCCACATGAAAATCTCCATGTCAAATCTGGACCCCTCATTTAAAAGGGGGTCAATCACCACCCTTGATTTCACAACACCCTCTTCCTATTTAAAGTAACATCAAACCCTAATCCCTAGAAAACCTAGGTTCCCCACCTCCTCACAAGCCCCCATCTCCCTCAACACCAAACCGTAGCTTCTTCCCTTCTCCTTCTCTTTTCTCTTCTGGAAAAACAGCAGCAATAAGGAGTCAAGCCGAAGCACAACGAGTGGCTGCAGCAATCAGCTACCATGCCACCGGTTAGGCCGCCTAACTCCACCAAAACCTCAGTTTTCTTTTCTAAATTACATTCCCAAACACACCCTTAGGCTTAAGGTTTTCCATCCATCGGACCATGGTCCAATAATCCGATATATTTCCCAGTGACCCTAACCATATTGAGTGGCTACAGCACCTTGCTACCACACCATCAATTAGGCTTATGGGTCTTCAGTAGGCTAATTTACAACTAAAAAACCGAACAGAACCGTATCATTGCTCACCCATGGCTGTAGTTTTAAGAAATAGCATACAGCTGCAATATCGTACAGTTTCCGATAGGGACTGTATAGTTGCAAGTGCAAATCCAACCATTATTGCATACAATGAGGGCACTCGGGGATGATTTGATTAACTTCAGTTAAGGACTGGTCTGGGATAGCTATCTAGGTTTGCTTCTGCTAACTTTTTCAAAGTTGCAGCAAAGATTGTTCTGATAGATCCAAAGTTATTATTATTATTTTTATTACTATCATGTTCTCCTCTCCCTCTCCTTCTTCCCTCATTAGTATATAATATAATGTATAGTATGAAATTAATGTAATGTATGGTGTACATTAATTTATATAATGTATTTTATACATATATACTTGGTATATTTTTAATATATAAAATTAATGTATATAGTAAATATATTGTTCAACCTGTATATATATATTATACATATAATTAAATGATACATAAAATTATTGTATATGTACTAAATTTGGTGTATATATATATATATTGTAAGCATTAATGTATATGTTAGTTAGATAGGTGTAATGTGTTTTAGATGTCTGTCTGCTAGATGACCCTAGTTGACCAGTAGTATACCTGGCATAGCCCCTGAGTTAGTATTTTGTTTGTGTGTTAGTGTAGCATCTGATGCAAATATGATATTATGATGTATTTTTAGGACAGTTGCTTTACCCAGGGGATACTCTGGAACAGGATATCAATAAGTACCAGCTAAGGACCCAAGGCAAGTACATTCTCTGATAATTTCTAATTTTTGATAATTCCTATAAAGTTCAATAATCTAGAAATGTTATATCTGAATCCTTGACACTGTGCTACACGGACTAGTATAGCTTGGATCTGCAGTCATGAGATTTTACCTTGATTATCGTATTGACATTGTACACGACATGTATATTAGATATCGTACATGATAGATTGGACTTGCTCGTGTATCGTGGCGTGTCATGGTTGGATCCACAGTACTAGTTAGGGGCGGGAAAGTAGTTAGTAAGAAATGTGATCATAACCTCTTATTGCAGTGTAGAACAATTGTAAGTGTTAATCATGCTCTTCACCCATGATTAGCCAGGCCCTATAGCTATCGTACATGTTCCCAAGCCGATCACATTTTGAAACTACTATTTCAAATACTTAGAATAGATTACAGTTCCCTATTTAAATCATATACTACATCACCCGTATATGATTCTGTTCCTTGTTCTTTTTATTTTCATACATGCATTGACTGTATCATATTGCCTATTGCCTGTCTCTTTACATGTCTGTCTCTTTATTTTTCATTGCATTTATTCACTGTCTTCTCAGTATCTAGCATCATCTGTTTATTGCTTTATAGTCCTTATCAATTATATGGAACTTTTATTTGAGATTTGTACTTTGCTCCTTCCTGACTGGAAACATTTTTCCAGACTGTGCCTTAGAGGACCGGTGTCCGACACTTTATGGACCATATGGTGAGTAGCTGCAGACTTGGTTGTTTAGTCGTGATTCCGGGAGGTCTAGCCGAAATCACTAATTCTTCTAGTTTTCTGATTAGTTCTTTTAGCAGACTATTGGTACCGGATTTGTCTCCGGCATTTTATTGAGACTTGGATATTTGTTGAGTTAGACTATTACTTTTTGACTTGTGTTGTATTTAATTTCTGTTCGATATCCTATCGTGGTGTAATCCTGTGATTGAGTATGTATTCATTTTATTTGTGTCATCCGTGCCTCCTTATGGAGATTGGATGCTTGTGTGAGATTGGCTAGATAGTATCAAGACCTTGACAGCGTTCTACCGCCGATGCTGCGGCGTAGGCTGGACGTACCCACGCACTCGTGCCCCTAAACCGGGTGCGGGTCGTGACACGTTTTTAGTGGTGGCCCATGCAGGTCAGACTTCGCTAGTTGTGCGATGTCGTAGTAGTGCGACGTCATAGTTGTACTGCTGTGTACCTGCTATTGAATATAGGACATAGGATACTAGGATGAGAGAGGATACTCAATCACAAATTCTTGAGAGATTCCTGGGATGACCCCTTGAGAATCTTATTATAATTTACAATTTAAATCTTTCCTTGTTTCCGTCCGCTCTCGCTTGTTGTTATTGAACTTGATTCTTGTTGACCAGTTATTAAATTTAATTCTTGGTATCGTTGTTGAGTTGATTTCATATCGAGATGAATTTTACGGGCTAAAATTTACGGTATCATCTGATGAAATATATTGATGAGGACAGTGAGAAAGGTAAAACGTCTACTTTGGTTATGGAACCTAGAGTTTATCGCAGCCATTCTAGCTGTCGTAACGAGAACGTAGGAACCAGACTTGGATGTACATATTATAGTTATGAAACTTAGAGTCTCTCGCAGCCATACCGGTTGGCGTGGCGAGGATTCTAGATGACATGATTATAGAGTTGCATACCTTAGTTACGGAACCAGTCGTTTATCGCACCTATGCTTACTGGCGTGGCGAGGATTCTGTGTGTCATGACTTCTGACAGACGTGTATGATTATCAGGTTGTATCTTAAATTGGTTCTTAAAGTATCATCTCAAGATTTATCTATTTATGTTATTCCAGGACTTTGTTCCATCGCTTCTCTTCTTTACTAGCAGTAAAGATACCTTCCATCCTTGATCCAGTTCCTTTTGAGCTTCTATTCTTTGAGGGTTCCTTGTTAAGTATGATAATTAGTGACTTATAATTATGTCTGTGTCTTGAGTATTAGTATTGACTGAGTATTGCTTGTGAGTTGTAAGTACTTCCTAGTTGGACATATGAGCAGTAGGCATTAATCTAGAGTTAACCCATAGCGTAGTGCCTTGTAGCAATAGTTCTATGATAGGTGTGTTATAATTAGTATTGGCACTATAGATAAAGGAGAAAGAGTATCAGTAATGATGATCATTTGGAAGTAATAGTGCAAATAATTCGGACAGTACAATTTAGTACACAGTTGTAGACAATAGAGGTATTGAGTGCACCTCGAGTATTAGAGACCGTGCGCACTTATATGTATATTTGTGGATTTATAAATTATAGAGTGGAAATGAATTTTAATTTTGAGAATTATTGAGGAGATAAGATTGTGTCATTAAAATTTTTGAGGATTTCAAATATTGATTCAATAAACATGGTCAAGGCTACAAAGATTTTAGAAGTGATTAAAATTTTTATTTCGATGTTGAGTATCTGACTTTAAGGAAGTATATGCAATTTATTTCTAAGTTAATCAAGAAGTTGAACCTTGACGATTATTTTAAGGATTAATTTTATGGTAGATGAGAAATATGAATATTAATATATGAGTAGATGATATACATGTGTAAGGATCTGATGACTTGAGCATGATTGAGATGGCACCGCAGACTGACTTGGATGTCCATCTAAAGTTGTATTGGAGAGAGCAATACTTAGTATGGTGTGTTACACTTGGTGTGCACTTGAGTGATAAGAACAACTAGTACGAACAATTGTAGTAGGAACGGGAACTGACCGAGGGTATAGTACTAAAGAGATAGAGGTATCAACTTGGATGCATTATTGAATCCGGGTTATATTAGAGATTCTTGGCATCAGATTTAGGTGTTAATAGACAGGTGTGTGGAATATGGATATATTCATGGATCTTGTGGATTAATGATTAGTTGATATGGGTACCAGTATACAAGAATAGGAATTAGTTAGTAAATGTGCCAGAGTTAAGTGTATGTTAGAGATAGAAGATACTGCAGGAAATATGTTAGCAGGTTCTTCTTTTCTTTTCTAATGTTTTCCGTCTCTTGATAGATTGATTTCCCTAGTGCTGTAGTTCGTATTCATGATTTTCTTATTAGAATATAGCTAGTAGTCCACCCTGACAGAGACTGTAGTACCATGACAAAGGACACATGACTTATATATTTTCTTAGATTGCATGGCTGTAGGTAGAATTTTCTTAAACCATGATCATTTGAAGTTTGACATAACAAAGATCTATGACAAGGTTATGACTTGACGAAAAGGGGCAAGATGATTAAATTGGGGGATAAGCATTCATTTAAATAAATTATTAAGAGGTTAATATAACAGAATTGAGGGATCATTGATTTTATGAAGATCGAGGTATGATTGAAACTCGAGGATAAAACATTAACTTAAAAGGGAGAGTTAAGAAATTAACACGGCAAAATTGAGGAATTATTAATGATAGAATTGGTGATTAAAAATTGAGAAAATTTAGGAGATTGTCATTATAATTATTTGACCGCAAGTTATGAATTTTTTAAAAATTTATATTGTAGACGTTGCAGTGTCGCACTGTTGAGTATTTTGAGGAAAAAGGAAACTGAAGAATCAGATCATTGATGGATTATTGTTTGGATTCAGACTTTTTGGGACGAGATTCAATACATTGATTGAAATTAAATTTGAGGAACAGATATCAAATTCCGAGTATTTAATGTTTAATTTAAATTCGTGGGAATTGTGAGGAAATGGAAACTGATTTTTATTCTTGAGGATATTTCAGGAATACAGTAATTTCAAATTTTTTGAGATTGTGAAATGGCAAGGTGGATTACTACCTGATTTTGTGATTGACAAATTTAACTATTGATGAGAAATAAAATAATGAATAAACACTACTATGAGGACTTTAAATTTCGAGGACGAAATTTTTAAGGAGAGTAGACTTGTCACTGCCACATTCTGAAAACAGGGGTATTTTTGACTTTTTATAATTATTAGTATTGTGGTATTTATATTAAATGATTTCTCAATATTGTATTTTAAATTAAATAATTGCATGAGGTGTGTATTTAAATATATTATATTATATACTGTTTTCTTAATGTCTGAGCTGGTAGATTTGACCTAGAGGCCACTAGACGAACACCTGTCCAAATTATGGAATTCTGTATTTAATTGTTTTATCTAGAATTTATTTATTGGAGATTTTAATTAATTACCGTATTTTAATTAATTATTGCGCCCTGTCTTTGCTTCGATATTTGGAGCGCTATCCTGACTTTTGTCTTCCAACAAATTTCACAATCTCGCCCTAGACATGCCCGTCTTCCATTCTGATATTTTTGCAACTCATAATTATGCTCTCTGTACATTGTTTCTAGCCGCACAAAAATCGTCGCGGATGTTATTTAATAAATCCCTATTTTGTATCGTTGTGCTTTCCAATTTAAATTGGAGGCAATCTTGACCTATTTTTCGTACGGCCCAAATTAGGGTAATATTCTGTTCTGAGTCTCCTTCATTATTGATATGATGACCTGACCTAATTTTGGCCCCATGTACTCCTAATTAATTTTAGAACACAACTTACATTTATTTCTAATTAAATTGAGGATACTACTTAAACCAATTCCAAAAATCCTAATTTAATTCCAGTGCCCTGCAAATTGAGCCCGTACCCATCATACAACGCCCCCTGACCCTACAAGACACCGGACACCGAATCGCCCGCCAATTTTTCATCATTTCATGTGTCTGTGCAAATACCCAAATTTAAGGGGGTTAATTTACAAATTTGCATTTTTGTGTCAACACCCCATTTGTTTAAAACAATGAGAGAGCCTAATAATATTTAATTAGCCTCTCACCCTCATTCTCATATGAAAATCCCCATGTCAAATCTGGACCCCTCATTTAAAAGGGGGTCAATCACCACCCTTGATTTCACAACACCCTCTTCCTATTTAAAGTAACATCAAACCCTAATCCCTAGAAAACCTAGGTTCCCCACCTCCTCACAAGCCCCCATCTCCCTCAACACCAAACCGTAGCTTCTTCCCTTCTCCTTCTCTTTTCTCTTCTTGAAAAACAGCAGCAATAAGGAGTCAAGCCGAAGCACAACGAGTGGCTGCAGCAATCAGCTACCACGCCACCGGTTAGGCCGCCTAACTCCACCAAAACCTTAGTTTTCTTTTCTAAATTACATTCCCAAACATACCCTTAGGCTTAAGGTTTTCCAGCCATCGGACCATGGTCCAATGATCCGATATATTTCCCAGTGACCCTAACCATATTGAGTGGCTACAGCACCTTGCTACCACACCATCAATTAGGCTTATGGGTCTTCAGTAGGCTAATTTGCAACTAAAAGACCGAACAGAACCGTATCATTGCTCACCCCTGGCTGTAGTTTTAAGAAATAGCATACAGTTGCAACATCGTATAGTTTCTGATAGGGACTATATAGTTGCAAGTGCAAATCCAACCATTAGTGCATACAATGAGGGCACTCGGGAATGATTTGATTAACTTCAGTTAAGGACTGGTCTGGGATAGCTATCTAGGTTTGCTTCTGCTAACTTTTTCAAAGTTGCAGCAAAGACTGTTCAGATAGATCCAAAGTTATTATTATTATTATTTTTTTTTTTTTATTACTATCATGTTCTCCTCTCCCTCTCCTTCTTCCCTCATTAGTATATAACATAATGTATAGTATAAAATTAATGTAATGTATGGTGTACATTAATTTATATAATATATTTTATACATATATACTTAGTATATTTTTAATATATAAAATTAATGTATATAGTAAATATATTGTTAAACCTGTATATATATATTATACATATAATTAAATGATACATAAAATTATTGTATATGTACTAAATTTGGTGTATATATATATATATATATATATATTGTAAGCATTAATGTATATGTTAGTTAGATAGGTGTAATGTGTTTTAGATGTCTGTCTGCTAGATGACCCTAGTTGACCAGTAGCATACCTGGCATAGCCCCTGAGTTAGTATTTTGTTTGTGTGTTAGTGTAGCATCTGATGCAAATGTGATATTGTGATATATTTTTAGGACAGTTGCTTTACCCAGGGGATACTCTGGAACAGGACATCAACAAGTACCAGCTAAGGACCCAAGGCAAGTACTTTCTCTGATAATTTCCAATTTTTGATAATTCCTATAAAGTTCAATAATCTAGAAATATTACATCTGAATCCTTGACACTGTGCTACACGGACTAGTATAGCTTGGATCTGCAGTCATGAGATGTTACCTTGATTATCGTATTGACATTGTACACGACATGTATATTAGACATCGTACATGATAGACTGGACTTGCTCGTGTATCGTGGCGTGTCATGGTTGGATCCACAGTACTAGTTGGGGGCGGGGAAGTAGTTAGTAAGAAATGTGATCATAACCTCTTATTGCAGTGTAGAACAATTGTAAGTGTTAATCATGCTCTTCACCCATGATTAGCCAGGCCCTATAGCTATCGTACATGTTCCCAACCCGATCACATTTCGAAACTACTATTTCAAACACTTAGAATAGATTACAGTTCCCTATTTAAATCATATACTACATCACCCGTATATGATTCTGTTCTTTGTTCTTTTCATTTTCATACATGCATTGACTGTATCATATTGCCTATTGCCTGTCTCTTTACTTTGTCTGTCTCTTTATTTTCTATTGTATTAATTCACTGTCTTCTCAGTATCTAGCATCATCTGTTTATTGCTTTATAGTCCTTATCAATTATATGGAACTGTTATTTGAGATTTGTACTTTGCTCCTTCCTGACTGGAAATATTTTTCCAGACTGTGCCTTAGAGGACCGGTGTCCGACACTTTATGGACCATATGGTGAGTAGCTGCAGACTTGGTTGTTTAGTCGTGATTTCGGGAGGTCTAGCCGGAATCACTAATTCTTCTTGTTTTCTGATTAGTTCTTTTAGCTGACTATTGGTATCGGATTTGTCTCCGGCATTTTATTGAGACTTGGATATTTGTTGAGTTAGACTATTACTTTTTGACTTGTGTTGTATTTAATTTCTGTTCGATATCCTATCGTGCTGTAATCCTGTGATTGAGTATGTATTCATTTTATTTGTGTCATCCGTGCCTCCTTATGGAGATTGGATGCTTGTGTGAGATTGGCTAGATAGTATCAAGATCTTGATAGCGTTCTACCGCCGATGCTGCGACGTAGGCTGGACGTACCCACGCACTCGTGCCCCTAAACCGGGTGCGGGTCGTGACAGAGATGAACGTGAAGAAGCTTCCCCATCAGGAAGTACTGAACAACGCATCACTGTATTGGAAGCATCACTTAAAGAGATACAGGCCATGATGGAGAGTATGCACCAAAAGATGGTGACTGAAGACACAGCTGCGATAGCTCAAACACCTGTTCCTCCGACTCAACTACGTATGGGGGTAGACATACCACCATCCAATGCAAGCCAGGAGCCAGTTCAAAATCAAGAATTAGCTGCTCCTCAACCTCTTAACTCGGAGAATGTGTTACCTCCTGTTGGAGTTACAATACATCCGATCTCTCACCTCTCTGTTGTCCCTTTCCCAACTGAAGATCCGATACAGGCAGTTCGGGAATTAAAAGCCCAATTTGATGCCTTGAAGCATATATATCAGCTCAAGAAGTTGGGAATTAACCAGCCATATCCAACTGTCTGGGATGAGATCCCTTTCCCACCAAAATACAAGCCATAGGCTATGGTTTTGTTTGAGAGAAAGACGTTGCCAAGCCAGTATATGAACTACTTCAGCATGATGACGGTATTGTTGCAGGGAAATGACGCCCTTCTCACTCGAGTGTTTAAAGGCTGTCTGTCTAGAGTAGCTTACCAATGGTACCGTAGTCTATCTGACAATTGCATTACTTCTTTTGAAGATTTCAAGACTCTATTCTTCGTTCGATTCTACGAGGGAGGAATGGACATGTCTATGTCATCACCCAACGAAGTCAAGCAGAAGGAAAAAGAAAATGTTCGTACTTTTATTGAATATTTTTGTCAGGCTACTTTGCAGATGCCCCATGTAGTTCCAGATTCAGCCTTGGTGGACATTTATAGAAAGAACCTTCTCCCACTGATCTTAGTATTCATAGGACCATATCAGTTCCATGATTGGCCCTCATTTATCATATCGGCAGTAGCCGCTGAAGATAACAGTCGGAAGGCTCGTGACAACGGAATCATGATCTCTACCTCTGATAGAGGGAAGCGTTCATCTTCCAATAATGACCACATAGGCAAAATACTCCGGTAACTATGTGGACGAATCCTGGGACTTTCAGGCCTAAAGAAGAATATTCTTTTGACGACGACGATATTCCGAGCATATTTGATTGTCTAGTCAAAAGTGGCAAGCTTACTCTACCCGAGATAAAGCGTCCAAATGAAGTTGGCAGTACAAATAATCCTAAGTACTGCATTTTTCACAGATACATACATCACTCCACAAAGGCATGCTATGTACTGAAAAAGAAAATCCAGGAGTTGATCGACACCAAGTCCATCACTTTAGGTAATAACGAGAAGACGGTCACTGCAAATATGATCTCACTCAAATTTGACAATCTTCTCCCTCAAGAAGTACCAGATAGTGTGGTACTTATCCCATGGGTAATGATGAATATTGTTAATCTCCCTCCCACCAGGGGTCAAAATCAAGATTTAGTGCCCCTAACTACCAAGCGTGGAGAGATCATGTGGGTTTACCCTGATCTAGTATCAGAAATTGAGTAAGAGGCTAAAGCTGCTAAAGCTAATTCTAAGAAGAACTCAGGATGTAAACCATGCCATATGGTTGGAATATCCCCGAATCGGAAGAAGAGGCTTTAGCAACCGGAACCCGGTTAGGAAAAGCCTACCTCAAAGAATATGGACGGAATTATAAAGAAGCAACGATAGACACTTCAGCTACCAAACCTCCAGAGCCTGAACCTGTTATACCAGAGGCAGGTACTTCTAAACAAACTTCGGTGGACAAAGGCAAGCAAAAAGAAGTTCGTTTCGAAAAACCTTTGAAGAATATTCAAAATAAAGGTTTAGAGAAACCATATAACTTTGACATCTTAGCTCAGTTGGCTAATACTCCAGCCAGATTATCCATTTTTGAGCTGCTTCGGCTATCCAAAGACACTCATCAAGCCTTGAGTAAAGCATTAATGCAAGCAGATGTATGCTTGGCTCAGCTCAAGTCCCCTCATAAAGAGCTTATGGCATGTTCTCAATGCTATAGTATGATGGAAGTGGTCCCTAACTTCACTTTCACTCAAGAGGATATGGTATTGAAACATAATAAACACGACATGCCTCTTTATTACACAGGATACGTCGGCTCCATTGAGGTAGACCGAATTCACATAAATCCAGGATCGTCGATCAGCATTATCCCTCATAGTCTGCTAAAACCATTGAGAATTCCTACAAGTGAACTGGCTTACAATACCACTACAATAGTGGGCTTCAATACCAGGAAAAGCAGACCGTTGGAGAAGATTCGTCTGAGAATCCAAATTGGTGACCTTAGATCATTGGCTACATGCTACGTCATTGATTCGGAGGTGTCTTACAATATTCTGTTGGATAGAACATGGATCCATGATCATAATATTGTTCCTTCAACTCTACATCAATATTTCAAATATGTAGATACTCAAGGAACAGTGAAGACAGAATTCGCTGATCTCAATCTGTTCAAAGGAGTTGAGTCCTACTATTCTGATGCCATATTGTACACTCAAGACTATATGAAGGAGGTGTCAGGCAAGATAGAGGAGGAATCCTATAAGGAGCCAGGAGAACCATCTGCTGAGCAACCTTTATCAATCCAAGTGAAAGGGCAGACTACCCGTCCATAAGTCATGGAACTTATGACTATTCACTTGGGCAAAATAAAATTGGGAGGAGGAAATAATCCTCTAGAGATCAATTTGAACAAGAAACCTCCACCTTTGGTCATTGATCTTAGGCGCAACAAGCAGGCAACTGATGTAAATATAACCGGGGACGTATTTTCTGATGATAATAAAGATTCTCTTTTCCAGTATACTGATACCCAATTTTCTAATCAGGAATCTTCTCCTCAAAAAGATATAGAACCCATAGCACAAAAATTCTTGGGAGCTATAGACTTCTATCATCCATATGTTTGGGAAGTAGCGTCAACTTCTAATATCGTCACGATATATGGGCCACATAAAGATTCTATCTTTATTGTTCCACCTACTTGCAACGATCAGCATCCAATAGTCCTCGGTCGCATGCGGAATAGACCGATTGTACAAGAAGATTCTTCTGAGTCTGATGTAGGAAACATGCAAATCCACAGATATAGCCCACAGGCTTTGAAGATTATGCAAAACATGGGTTATGATTTGAAGTTGGAGCCAGGCCTCAACTATGGAAAAGGCAGACGAATGCCGTTGCATGGTGATCCTTACTGTCAACAAACTCATTTCGGGTTAGGGTATACCTCATGTCTTACAACTTCATACAACTCTGAGTCAAGTGATGAGACTATTTCCTCTTCTCAAGATGATCTGTCATCCTTCGATTCAGATGATGAATTAAAACTGGCATTATCAGTAAATATGGTGTTGACGAATTCCCTGGAAACAAAGGAACAAGAATCTGAGTCATTTGAAAATGAATCATGGGCACAACAAATGGATACACAGTGGAAACTCTGGTTCGAACAAAAAGAAGCACCCACTGAAGATAAGGTTATCCAAGTCAATGTTGGAGATGAATTTTCACCGAAGCAGATATTTATCAGCAACAATATTTTTGAAGAAGAAAGGGAAGAAATGATCCAGCTGATAAAAGAATATATTGATATCTTTTCTTAGAATTATGTGGATATGCCAGGTCTTGATCTAAAAGTGGCTACCCATAAACTCAATATATTGTCCAATTCAAAGCCTGTAAAGCAACACCAACGCCGGTTCTGCCCGGATATGATGGATGTCATTGAAGATGAAATCAAGAAAATAATAGCCTGTATATTCATCCGGGAAGAACAATATCCTGATTGGGTCGCTAATATTGTCCCGGTTATGAAATTTTTTAGAAAAGTGCGTGTTTGCATCGACTTCCGAGATCTAAATACGGTCTGTCCTAAAGATGAATTCCCTCTTCCCATTACAAACGTCATGATCGATAGTACGTGCGATTTTGAGCGCATATCTTTCATAGACAAAATTTCAGGATATAATCAAATTAAGATGAATCCTGAAGATAAGATGCATACTGCTTTTCGTACACCATTGGGGGTATATTACTATACAGTCATGCCTTTTGGATTGAAGAATGCTGGAGCTACATATCAACGAGCTATGAGTAACATATTCCATGAGCATTTATGCAAAATGGTAGAATGTTACGTAGATGATATTGCTGTCAAGAGCCGCCTCAAGGATAATCACATCCAAGATTTAAAGACAATATTTGATTTGATGCGCCAAGATCAGCTCAAAATGAACCCTACAAAGTCCTTTCTTGGTGTATCCAGTAGCAAATTTCTGGGATTTGTTATTACTGCTAAAGGCATTCAAGTTGACCCTGATAAAGTAAAAGCTATCCTAGAAATGCGACTGCCCCATAATCTCAGAGAACTTAGAGGATTTCAAGGTCGTCTAGCTTATATTAGGAGATTCATATCCAACCTCTCTGGGAGATGTCAACCTTTTTCTCACCTAATGAAGAAAGGGGTGTCATTTGTGTGGGACAAAGCCTGTCAACAACCGTTTAATGACATCAAACGCTATCTTACTAATACTCCATTTCTGGTGCCTCCTGTCATAGGAATACCATTTTTGCTGTATGTTAGAGCAATGGATCATTCCTTAAGGGCTCTTTTCGCACAGAAGAACAATGAGGGTCATTTACAGGCTATATACTATCTAAGCAGGATGATGGTCGAAGCAGAACACATGTATAACCCAGTAGAAAAAGAATGCTTGGCCCTAATATTTGCCATTCAGAAGATGCGATATTACGTGATAGGCCAAACTATTCATATCATCTCCAGAGTTAATCCACTTCGGGTATTGATGAATAAGCCATGTATTCTTAATTCCCGACTCGCGACTTGGGCGATGCTATTGACACCATATGATATGGTGTACGTCCCTTAGAAGTCCATGAAAGGTCAAGCCTTGGCTGATTTCTTAGCCGCCCACCCAATTCCTGAAACCTTATAATTATATGAGGATATTCTCGACGAAGTTGCAGAATATAATTCGGCAATGGAAGGTGATACATGACAGCTATTCTTTGATGGTGCTTCCAGAATTGGTCCTAAGGGAAACGTGGTTTCAGGAGTAGGAATTAGTCTGGTGACTCCTGATAAACTCGTTATCTACCGAGCATATTCTGTTAGTGAACCATGCTCTAATAATGTGGCAGAGTATAATGCTCTATTAATCGGGCTTCAAGTTGTTGAAGAATTGGATGTTGAATACTTGGAAGCTTTTGGTGATTCTCAGCTGATCGTCAATCAGGTTAGAAGAATATATGAAGTCCGCAATCCAGACCTCATTCCTTATCACCAAACAATGATCGAGATAGCAATATATTTTAAAGGATTTTTCTTAGAGCATGTTTCCTCGATCTAAAAATTTAGAAGCTGATGCTCTGGCCAGTCTAGCTGTAGATCTAGCTATTCCTATAAGAAGGCAGAATTCGGTGATTCTTCTTAACAGAGATTTGTTTTGTGTGAAAAATAATTTTTACATAGAACGCATCTATGCTATAAACTTGGTTCCTCCTAAGAGAGATTGGAGAAGTTTCTTTATAGACTTTGTGTCATATGTAATCTTACCAGAGGATCCTAAAGAAGCAGTATCTATCAAAAGACGATCATTACGTTTCTATTTTGATGCTTCTTCATAAAGTCGATATCGACGAACATATGATGGACTATTATTACGATATCTCTCTGATGATGATGCAAGGCGGGTTATCCGAGAAGCTCATGATGGAGTATATGGAGCACATCAACCCGGTCCTAAGTTATAGGATCGTATCAGGATGATGGGCTACTACTGGCCTACTATGACTGCAGATGCCATGAAATATGCGAGACAATGCAAAGCCTGTCAGGTTCATGCAGATTTTATACATCAACCTTCTGAGTATTTACATCCTACTATTGCATCATGGCCCTTTGAAGCATGGGGTATGGATATCATTGGTCTTATTCATCCTTCATCTTCTAGAGGACATCGGTTTATATTAGCTATCACTGACTATTTCTCCAAATGGGCGGAGGTGATTCCTCTTGCTAAGGTAAAGACATCCAATATGATTATCTTTATCAAGCATCATGAAATTTATTGCTTTGGGATACCCCAAAGGATAATTTATGACAATGGGCCACAATTCATCAGTCAAGAGTTTTTTGATTTTGCGATAAGAATCGTATACAAAATATGGCCTTAACGGTATATAATCCTGCTGCTAATGGTTTGGCAGAAGCCTTCAACAAAACCATCATTAAACTCTTGAAGAAGTTTGTCTTTTCAAAAAAAAAAGATTGGAACAAAAAATTGGGAGAACGTCTGTAGAAATATCGCACAACGGTACGAACACAAACGGGGTATACCCCATTTTTATTAGTTTATGGGTGTGAAGCAGTTCTCCCTATTAAAATTCAAATTCCATCACTCAGAATAGCAATAGCTAATGAGCCGACTCAGAAAAATAATGATCGTTTAAGACTTCAAGAGCTAGAAAGGTTAGACGAGAAATGCCTTTAAGCTCAACAGTGCATCGAGTTCTACCAAGCACGTATCTCCAGAGCTTTTAATCAAAAAGTGAAGAAAAGAGTGTTCAAAGTTGTTGAGCTAGTTTTAGCTATGAAGAGGCCGATGATCATTACACATAAAAGTAAGAGGAAATTCCAGCCCAAATGGGAGGGCCCTTATGTGATTGAAACAACATTTTCAAATGGCACTGACAGATTAGCCAAGCCTAATGGAGATTTGATAATGGCTCATATCAACGGCAAATTCCTGAAAAAGTACTATACTTGATCTCCCTTGCCTAATGGAGTATGATGAAGATTTCATTCTGATGATACTACATACAAAGATTAGTTGAATCATATTCTATCATGTTCTTATGACCTCTGAATAGATATATTTAACTAATTTGAAACTTTAAAACATATTATGTCCATATTATCTCTGATAGTGTTTTGTATAACAAATTTAGTTGGATCATATTCTATCATATTCATATTACCTCTGAATAAATATATTCAGCTAAACTAACCGAAAGTATATCATTTCTATATTACCTCTGATATCACTTTCATCTTAGCCTATCATTTATATTCTAAAATGATGGGTCCACAAAATCAGAAAATGTATCTTTATTATCTCTGGGAATAGCAAATTACAAAAGAAGCAAAAAAGTACATCATTGGGGAGGAGCAGTTAAATTGCGAATCTGTTGCGCCAAAGCAGCCATCCTCTCATTCGTGGAGTTCAAAATATTGGTGCGAGCCAGTTCCAACCTTGCTTCATCATTGCTCAAGAGAGATAGTTCGGACAGAGAATCAACAAAACTCGCATGGATGACACCCACATGTGTCAAGTTCTGTTGAGCTGTATTCACATGGCCCTCCAATACATAACTAATTAGCGATGCTTTGAAAAGCCTCTCCCTTGTTTGAGCAAGTTCAACTTCCAATTCTTGAACCCTCACTACATATCCCTCACATTCTGCATGACACTGAGCTAGCTGAGGAATACTCTCCACCAATACTTCTTGCTCTTTCTCTATCTCTTGTTGATGTTCCTGGATGAATTTGTTTAAAGTTTCTGTCTTCTGAGCAAATTCAGCAGTTAGGGAGTCATACTCAGCCTGAACCAAGTTATTGATGCTACCTCGGGATAGTTGCAAATATTCGTTAAATGGTTATTCTAAACCATTAACCATTTGTTCTAGCGCATTAGCTTTTTCAGCATCATTAAAATTTCTAATCTGCGCTATGGTGAGCTTGGAAGACGTCTTCAGAGCATCAAAGCCTAGATCCTTCTCCAGCACCATGGATATCAATTCTTTCAAAGTGAGGTAGAATATGCTAGTGTATTGTTCAACTAGCATAGCAAAGCTCGAATGGATGCTGGGAGTGGCCGCAATATCAGTAAATCTCCTTTCTGGAATGGCTACAGACGATGTTGCCACAGTCGTTGCTTCAACATATGGTACATCAAAAGAAGAGACACCAACAACAGTTGAAGTTGCTGGCATGCTCGACGAAGGAGGCACAGTCGAGATGGTGGGTTCATCCACCTCTGATATTATTTGAACTGCTGCTGGCGGGATTACATCCGAGAATATTGCGGATGAAAGATCAACGACTTTAAGGTATGCTTCTTCGACGGTGGTCACCGCCGTTTCATTAGCTGGGTCCGCAACAAAATCAGATGTTGTTTCGGCTCTACCCTCCCCAGAAATATCTTCGTCTGAAAATAAGATAAGAGAAAGTTAATATCAATTTGATGTTAAATTTCCCTGAAGAAAGCGTAAAGACAATATTTACCCATGGCTGATGGTATGTATAGTGCATCTACAGCCTGTATAACTAAATCATTTCTTAATGATGCTAAACAACCTATCATACCTGGCGAAGAGGGTACACCAACTGACCCTTGAGGGTATTCATCCCAGTCATCACCCAGATCTACTCGAGGTTCAACGGGTGGAATCTCGCTTGAAATACTTACAGATGAAGGAGGGGCTAGTCCCATTATTTGTCTTGTAAAAGGTATATTTATTATTGGCAAGCTCGACCTCGAAGACGATATATAAGCATAATCAGTAACGGTGCTAACAACAGCAGTCGTGGGCAAAGAATCTCTAGCACTTTCAGCTGGAACTGTGGAGGTTCCTTCTTCAAAAGGCGAAGGATCCCTAATCAAAGAATCATCCCTAACAGGGGAAACAATAGGCTCACTCCTAGAAGAGGCCCCCTTGGTGGAAGTTTTTTTAGGACCTCTGATAGTCTGCTTCTTCTTGCGGGGGGAAGGCTCTTTCAGAATAGAAGTCTTTCGTTTATTGGAAATAATGAGAGGCTCTGCTGGCGGAGCTATTACGCCTCTCGGTAATATCAACAAGTAATCATCTGCACCAGTAGTCTCATCACCTTCATCAGAGAAGATAGATGGTATCTCCTCTCTTCCAGTGGAATTATGGGAGGATATCCTGAAACTTCCATACACGTCAAAATCATGATGGAAGGTATTGATGGACACATAAAACTGTGCGTATAAATGAAGAATGCACAACTCTATGGAGAGAAAGGTCGCGGGAACAACAAAGGTTGCTCCAGTATAACCCATGATGAAATACCGCCATCCTCTAGCTCCATCAATAAGCCCACCTTTGAACTTGAAGCTGGTGATGGGATTTCCCACATGCAACTGATCATACCCAAATTGCCTGGCAAAACGGTTAGGCAGATAAGGCTCCAAGTAGCAGTGGTCCTCACTTCTGTACAGCAGGTGGGAAGGTCTAATGTAGACCAACCAATAAAAGGCTTCAGAAGAAAGAATAGTCTTCCCCTGACCTACATCCAGAAGTTTAGTCCCCTGTTGATTGATATGAACGGTGGGGACGGTGCAGAAGAACTTCCAACTATGGGCAAAATTTAGTGCTAGTCGACAATCTATGACGCTAGTCACATTCCAAAAAAAATTCTTGTAATCCAATAAGAAGTTATTGTCCGAACCACTGGCAGATCCGGGAGACATCACTCTGGTGTTGTGAAGAATTAACCATCCCATCAGATATAAGAATGGTAATTTCACTATGGGATATCCTTCATGCTGAGTGGTATCGGCCAGCAGCCAATCAGTAGTAGCCCTTAGTCCAGCTTGTATCCTGCATACCATAGCAGGGAGTAGGCCCAATCTTGCTCCAAACACCAAACACACTGCAGGCCATAAGGTGTTGCGATGAATGCGATCTGCAGACGCAATGCCAGGCACCACCCATCGGCGTAGCCAAATAGACAGGAGGCCAGCCAGTTGAGCTTCCTTTGATAGAGGCTTTCGGCAATGCCTCATATAACTGTAGGCTTTGGTTCCTGCAGAATAACCCCCTATCTCTTCATTAAGAACAAAATCTTGAGCCCCTGTATCTTCAATAAGATCATCGATTGTGTTGGCATTAAGAATGCTCAGAGGGTTCAAAGGTTTGTCTTGGCTATCTATAACCTTATTCTGCTTGGCATTTCTAGCCTGATGGAAGAAGAGATAGGATACCCATTTGTTAATATGGGCTAAATCAGAAGGCTCTCTGTAGAAGGTTGTGTATACAAGATAGTAGCTCATCAGCTCTTGGTATACTGCCACTACCCGAGGGTTGGTATCCTTCAACTCTTTGTTGGTGGGGACGTATTCTTCATAAGGAATGTCTCCCATTGGCAGCTTTGAGATATCTGCCATCTAATGAAGGGCTAAGCCCAATTCACCTATCAGAGTGGCGAAGGTCCCAGTGAGCGAGTTATATCGCTCCATTAAAGTCAAGAACAAATTGGTGTTGACAGGCAGCCCAACACTGGTAGCACTCACAGCCTCGAATAAGTTAATGCTTTCCAGCTCCATTTTAAAGTGCTTCAGGACCCATGCAGTTAAATTGGCCCATCGAAGATTGTGGGTGTGAAGCCATCCACTTATGCGAGGGTTAACCCTGGGATATACTCCTCCCTCCTTCAAGAATTTATTGCAGAAAGTGGCCATTTAAAATGGCTGGAGCAAGGAAGTGTCCTCACTAGGGACGCTGCCTGGTAGTAATCCTCTAAAGGGCATAACAGGGCCGGAGGGACTACTTACAAAGGATCCTTGGTTTAATTCTTTCTTATAAAAGATCTTCCCCGGCTGGCCATGAAGATCAGGAGTCAGAGTCCATGCCATCCTTCTGGGATGTGGGGCATGGAAGATTGCAGAGATAGGGTAATCTCTGACATCTTTGGCAGGAACATGACCATGCCCTCAGCAGAAAATACCCAATCTTCCTTCTTGGGCTTTGTTTGGGATTGTTTATCAATAACATCCTCAAATAAGAAAACTGGTTTCTTATACTCAGTTCCGTCTATGTACGTCAATGGTTCTCCACTAATCATACTCAGCAATATTCTTTCTCCTTGGGCCGAGATCAGAGTTCCCCTTTCTTGAGGATACTAGTTTCCAGATATGGAGAAAGTCACATGGGACAAGTCCTCCAAGTAGTTGGAATTTAACATTCTAGCAGCAGAGCCCATTACTTCAGCCAGAGGGGGGATCTGCAGGTCCACTACAAAAAGCAAGAAAATAAGTCAGTTTTACTCTAGAATTTACTTTCAACGCGTAAAACATAAAGTGCTACATTCTTGCAGTTTTACGCAAAATTTAACAGTCTGAGTTTTTACTCCAGACTATAAAAATTTGAGTTTTACGCTGGAATTTACTTTCAGTGCGTAAAATGCAAGGTCATACAGTATACGCCAAAATTTTATGTCTGAGTTTTTATGCCAGACTGCAAAAATATAGAGTTTTACGCTGACACATTAGAATGTGGACATATTTGCGCATACACGTACAACGTGTACGGAGGGTTTTTTATTTCTCTTGAAGTTTTACCTGTAATGCCTGGTGCACAGCTAGACA
Source organism: Iris macrosiphon (assembly GCA_036927795.1). Classification (NCBI taxonomy): domain Eukaryota; kingdom Viridiplantae; phylum Streptophyta; class Magnoliopsida; order Asparagales; family Iridaceae; genus Iris; species Iris macrosiphon. Next base: position 54,458,561 of record JAYESA010000011.1, read on the forward strand.
GCGGAGCACTTCGTTCAAAATGAGGCTCGCTTGGTCTAGTGCGAGTCGCTCGTGCTTGAGCAGTGGAGTGAGATAATGAAGCGGCTTTCTTTCCCTTAGCAGCTGAGGTCTATTTTGGTGCCATGGCAAATCTGAGGTTTCTCAAGGAAGAAACAAAGAGTTTCTCAAGAAAGAGACGAAGAGTTTCTCAGAAAGAAATGAAATTTTTTTCACAAAGAGGTGAAGGGTGTTTCTCTATCATGACCAAGGTCTATTTATAGAGTTCAAGTGACTCCCAAATCCTTAACCAAATCTGATTTTTTATTATAGTCGTTTAGGATTGGGGACCATGTCAGCCGATCATTTGAAAAGGAAGACATATAGTCACGTTGCATAACAGATCAATGATTTTACCCTCAAAGCTACAGATCTATAATTTTACGCTAAGAAGCTTTTACACTCAGAAGCTAAAGATCTACGATTTTACGCTCAAAAGCTACAGATCTACGATTTTACGCTCAGAAGCTTTTACGCTCAGAAGCTACAGATCTATGATTTTACGCTCAAAAGCTTTTACGCTCAAAAGCTTCAGATCAACGATTTTATGCTCAGAAGCTATAGATCTATGATTTTACGCTCAGAAGCTACAGATCTACGATTTTACGCTCAAAAGCTACAAATCTATGATTTTACGCTCAGAAACTACATACCTATGATTTTACGCTCAGATGCTACGGATCTACGATTTTATGCGTATCTTAAATCATGCGGGACAGATGAGTTAGCAGAATACGCATATTTATGCAGGAAATGCTCTTCTTATCAGCGTTTTCTCCTCTTTTTCATTCGAGAGGACTTCATCAGATGAAGGACCAAGGGGTTCCCTGAATATCCATGTCTTTACTAGAGATGACATTTTTCCCTTAGCCATTGATAGTTCATTCGAAGTCTAGCTCAGGGATGGCCTGTTCGGCGGACATTTCTTGCCCTGACTCAAGAATCTTTCGAGAAGCCATTTTCGAAGATGATGTTCTGAACAAATGATTTATGAATGAGAAATGACGGTTCATAATTTTATGTGACTCCTCGTCAAAAACAGCATGACAATTGGATCTTCAAGACAATTTAATACTAAAGAGCTTTTTACGTATCTTCCTTTATGCGTAAAAGTTAGGACGTAATTGACGGCATATTTGTCAGAGTCAGCGTAAAAAAATAGTCAAGCATATTGAGGCTGCGTATTATCAGACTTTCTCACAGCAATATGGCAAATCAATAGTGCGTAAAAGAAGACAAGTTTATTAATCATGATTACATATGATAGAAATCTATTTTTTATAAAGGATTTTTCATTAATATTCAAGATCATGATTACATATGATGGAAATCTATTACACTAGGTTCTCGTCTGATGGAGATCTTTATTTCTTCTTCTACAGCACTTCTTCGGCCGGGGGGCCAAAAAAATGGTCAATGGAGGGAGGATACAAAACTGGGCCTGTTTAAATTATTCTAGCCCACCCCTTATACGTCATCGGCGGCCATGCTTAGAATTGTGTTCGGGATTCAGATCCAACACAATACTAGAAGACATGGCCAAGCTGCCCACCAGGGTCTAGCTTCATAATAGGGGAAAATATAGCTAACAACCTGTGTGGTCCAATGTGACCCTTTCTCTCTCTTTGATAAATCGCCATATAAAATTGCTGATTATCTCGAGCAAAGGAAGCTATGATATCCTTCCATGGTCCATCGTTGCAGAGAATATTTGCTCGAAGATGTCTCTTCTTTCTCAGTTCAGCCCAATAAATCTCAGCAACCATCATTGTGGTGAAGGGAGTATGGAAGAACAAATTTATTTGCTTGTGCTTATATAGGCGGAAGAGAACATACAAATTCCAACAAATTCTTAAATATCGTCAAAAAATCAGCCTCAAAGAATGAGTCAAATTTTGACCATTTCATGCTTCATTCAAAGTATTTCAAATTACGAGGAATTTAAAAACATTGAAGGGGGTCTTGTAGAAGCATGAAATACGCTGGAGAATTATACGCATATTATACAGTCAAAACCCCCAACATACATGAAGTCCACGTAGAACAGAGCTTCAAGGATGTAAGTCATAAAATATAACTTCAGAGCTATATGCGTAAAACAGAGATGCAGAGCTGTTTGGCATAAATTAGAGCTTCAGAGCTACCCGCGTAAAGCAGCGCTTCAAGGCTGTTTTGGCATAAAAATGTTGCTATACCTCCCTGCGTAAAGTTTAAAATACATTTATTTTTAATGCAACGTAAAGTATACGAGGAACTCTTGGTATTCCTCGGATGAATTTGTCAGACAAAACAGTGAACCTGACTCTTGACAAAAGTACTGCACGATGATCGAAAGGACGGCTGTGATGATAATTTTACACAGAGACCCAGACTGTCGTTTAGTAACATATTCTTGATACAAGTTATTTTTACACATTCAAAGAATACGCTGCCTATTCTACATGGGCAGAAATGAGATTTTACGCTCAAGATGAGACAAAATCAGACGCCACGTCAAAAGCTATTTCTCGTACAGAGCTCGAGGCATATCTCTGCATTTAATGCATGAGATGGAGGCAGATCTCTGCTTTTAATGCACAAAATTTTGTTCTATTTTTAAATTACTGGGAAAGCTAAAACTGTGGCTAATACGCTCACATAATCATCCTTGTATTTTACGCCAACCAGGCTATTTTCAACTATAGGAGTACGCCGTATGCTATCTCTTCGAAATATGCCAACTCGTCTACATTTACAAAGGTACGTGATAAGCCTATTTAGCCCAAAATACGCTCAAGACCTTAGCTGTGATGGATAATTGACTGTGACTAATACGCTCACATCACCATCCTTGTATTTTATGCCAACCAGGCTATTTTCAACTATAGGAGTATGCCATAAGCTATCTCCCCGAAATACACCAACCAGGCTATATTTGTAAAGGTAAGTGATAAGGCTACTTAGCCCAAAATATGCTCAAGACCTCAGTCGTGATGGATAATTGGCTATTTTTATGCTGGTTATCTATTATTCATGTATCCTCAAGTTTTACGCAGAGTTTGGCTTTTATGCCAACAAGACAATTATTTATCTTTTACGCCAACCATCTCTACGCAGGGGGGCAGTTACTTACGTGGCTTGCATGCAATGATCTTCGAGAAGTAGTTATATGCGTTACCTTATAATGGGACACGTGTCATACGCAGATTCAGAATATTACTTGAATGTGGGTAGCAGTTATTGTAACCGCCGTGTAAAAGATGCAACTTTCTTCATAGTTTGGCTTTTATGCCAAATAGAGAGTTATTTTACTGCTCTCTATAAATAAAGACTGTAACCTCCGATTTCCAATTTCCAAAATAATTAGATTTTTAATTTATTTTAAAATATCAAGTTTTATAAAATATTTCTCCTTGAAATCTTTAATTGATTTTGAACGATGTTTGATTGTAGAAGGTAATTTAAAAATCTTTTATAAAAAATCCTTTTTCCTAAATGACGATGTATTACAAAAAAATAAATAAATAAATAATAATATATATATTCCTCTAGTTTCAAATGTTTATTGGCTTGAAATCATAAAATTATTTATTGGATAAATTAATTAAAGGACTAGTTGTTTCTTCAAAATAATTTTATATTTAATGGAATAGTAAATAAATAAATTACATAGCTTCCTAAAATATTTTCTGAAATTATAATCTTTTCTTTTTAATTTTACAAGTTGCCATTTCCCATTCACTAGCCTTCACACCCTCATTTTTCCCACATGAGAAACCCTTTTATATTTAATTTTGGGCCATTCATTATTGGGCCAACCCGCAAACCCTTTATCCCACACCATCTCTCCCTATTTAAGTCCCTCATCACCATTCCCAAGAAACCCTAATCTCCAAATTTATTAGCTAGCCTCCACAAATTCCCACAAGCCAAGCCACCACCATTTTTGTGTGCTCGTGTCCGTGTGTCCAGCATCACCGTGTCAGCCGTGATGGCCTCGGGTCCGACCCCGGGTGTCCCATCGTATCCATTTATTTCCTGTGTCCGGTTACAACGTTACAATCAGATTTTTTTTTGTGTCCGACACACCCGGATACATCCACCTCCACCAGTACACCCAACCCCTTGTCCGACACACCCGGACACGTCCCTCACAGTTCAGCAAACCCTCGTGTCCATCCCGGACACGTACCCAGACCCCGACACATCCAGAACCTGACCCTAACCCTAGACTCGAAGTCGCCGCCCGGAGCCGACGTCGTCGCCGCCACCACCTCGAGCACCCCGTCGTCGAGCCGTCGACCGCTGCGCCTCACCCGCGTCGAGCCGCGTCGAGCTCCGCCGACCTTCGACCGGTGGCCGCCTCAGATTCGTCGAGTCGAGCCCCGCCGCCGAGTTTCCGCCGCCGCCGCGGATCCCCTCATCCGTCGAGCAGATCCGCCCTCGAATTTCCACCGCCCGGCCGCTTCGAGATGGGCGATCGACCGCCGACGCCTTGCCCGGTCTGACCCCAGCGGCCCTCCTCCGCGCCGACGCCGGAGACAACCCCGACGTGAGCCCCTCTCTCCGTTTCCCTCTTTCGTTCTCAGTGAAATGTCTGGAAATTTTTAAAGAGATTTGCTTAGTTAATATCTATAGTTAATTAGTTCTTAATCTGTTAATTAATTTTTATTTAGTTAATTTTAATCATTTAATTATATATATATAATCAGTAGTTAATATATTAGTTTAGTTAATTATTTAATTATATAATTAGTTAATTAGAAATCAATTAGTTTAATTAAATTATAAAATCAGTTTAGTATATATAATTAGTTATTTTATATAATTAGTTTAACTAATGTAATTAGTTTATGTAATTTGGTTATATTAATATAATTAGTTATATTAATATGTAATTTGGTTATTTTATATAATTTGATTTTATTAATATGTATTAGTCTAGTAAATTCATGTAACTAGTTTAGTAAATACAACATAATTATTTTTATTGTTTTAATGTATAAAATTAGTTATTTAGTATGTGTAAATTTAGTTATGTATTATATATATGGGTTTTTGATTATGAAAATTTGTATATATATACAACCGTATTTTGGCATAAATATGTATATGTATATTCTAAAATGTACTTTTGCACATATATGATACATACATATTTTGGTATATAAAATGTAATAGTGTACGTATCATTTTGGTATAAAAATATAAAATGTTTAGTATATGTATATATTGTATATATATATATGTACTTAATATATTTTCAAATATGTATAATTAGTATAAATGTATATATATCTTGTACGAACAATTAATGTATTGTATATGTATTTAATGTGATGTACTAGTATTAGTATATATTTTAATAATAACATTGACAATATACATATATATATATATTTTAAAATGTATTTTTGTATATGTCTGAGTATACATATATAATGTTCAACTAGTATAAATCAAAAATGTATTTAAAAGATATATATATATATTGTAAATACATTTAAATTGGTGCATGTATATATATTGTAAGTATTAATGATAATTAATAATATGTGTATTTATATACGTATCCCTACTAGATGAGCCTAGTTGACTAGTGCCCTGCCTGACATGGCCCTGAGACCAGTACTTTTGACTGTGTTAGTGTAGCATCTGATGCAAATGTGGTTTTGCTTGTGTTATGTTTATAGGACTGTTGGTTTACCCAGGGGATACTCTGGAACAGGACATCAATAATTACCAGCTAAGAACCCAAGGCGAGTACATTCTCTGATTAGTTTCTAATTTATGATATCTCCTATGTTCACTGTATCTAGTGTAAATATCCATGCTCTTGACACATTGGTTACACGGATTGGTATATACGGATCTCGTCATGAGATGTTATTCCTTATTCATGGTGTAGCTTGTACAAGACTTGTTTCCTTGATATCTTGTGCATGTACAGACACTGAGACCCGGGGAGATTTGCTACCTCCTTAGGGGATCCCGTGCCATAGCGTACCATGATTGGATCTACTATACCAGTCGGGGGTTTGGGGAGTATTTTAATGTAGATATGTGATCATACCCAACTTTATATGTACCATAGCTCACCCCACATCTCACGTCGGGTGCGGCCTGACCATTTACATGCTCCATAGCTGTTACGTGTGATTAGCCTGATCTCTACATGCACCATAGCTAACCAACGGTTAGCCTGACTTTATATGAACCATAGCTAATCACATGTAACCAGCCTGATCAAGTTCCCAAGCCGATCACATGTTAAAGCTAGTACTCACACACATAGTCATAGGATTCTTGCTCATTGACATATTGTTCTTTTTCTGCATTTACTTACAGTATTTCCAGTATTTCTCTCATTGTACATTTCTCGTACCTATACATGCATCTGGTATGTTTCTATCTAGAACTGCTACATAGTTTATGTCATTTATATAGAACTGCTATTTAGAGATGTACTTTGCTCCTTCCTGACTGGAAAATATTTTTCCAGACTGTGACATTAGTGGACTTGTTTCTGACATTGGGGATTGGATGTTACTGATTGCAGGTATGATTATGCTGTCATTAGACTTGTGTTGTATTCTTTATTTCTTCAAATTCCTATCGTGCTGTAGTTATGATTGAGCAGGTTGTTAATATTTTATAGTATTATCCGAGTCTCCTTATGGAGTGGGATACTAGCGTGAGATTGGTTAGATAGTACTCGACCTAGACAGCGTTCTACCGCCGATGCTGCGGCGTAGGCTGGACGTACCCACGCACTCGTGCCCCTAAACCAGGTGCGGGTCGTGACACGTTTTAGTGGTGGCCCATACAGGTCAGACTTCGCATTTAGAGCGATGTCATAGTAGTGTGGCATCTTTGTTACACTATTGCGTGCCTGCTATAGGACATAGGACCTAGGATACTAGGATGAGAGAGGATACTCAATCACAATTTATTTGAAAGATTTCCTGGGATGACCCCATGAGAATCTTATTATAATCTCCAATTTAATTCCTTCGCCCTTGTTTCCGTCCGTCCTCACTCATTGATGTTGAGTTTGATTCTTTTTGACCAGTTGTTAACTTTAATTCTTGGTATCATTGTTGAGTTGATTTCAATGTGAGATGAATTTTACGGGCTAAAATTTACGGTATCACCTGATGACATATATTGATGAGGACAGTGAGAAAGGTAAAACGTCTACTTTGGTTATGGAACCTAGAGTTTATCGCAGCCATATTAGCTATCGTGACGAGAACGTAGGAACCTGACTTGGATGTACATACTGTAGTTATGAAACTTAGGGTCTCTCGCAGCCATACCGGTTGGCGTGGCGAGGATTCTAGATGACATGATTATAGAGTTGCATACCATAGTTACGGAACCGGTCGTTTATCGCATCTATGCTTACTGGCGTGGCGAAAATTCTGAGTGTCATGATTTCGGATAGACGTATATGATTATCAGGTTGTATCTTAAATTGGTTCTTAAAATATCATCTCAAGACTTATCTATTTCTGTTATTCTAGGACTTTGTTCCACCGCTTCTTTCTTTACTAGCAGTAAAGATACCTTCTGTCCTCAATTCAGTCTTTGAGCTCCTATCCCTTGAGGATTTCTTGTTAAGTATGATAATTAATGGCTTGCAATTTTGGTTGTGTCTTGTATTAGTTTGACTGAGTGTGACTTGTGAGTTTGTAAGTGTTTCTAGTTGGACATGTGAGCAGTAGACTTTAATCTAGAGTTAGCCCTTAGCATAGTACCTTGTACCAATGATTCTAGGAGTAGTGTCATTAGAGACTGAGAGTTAAGGAGAGTATAGAGTATCAGTGATAGTTCTCAGAGTTAGTATCAGAGCCAATTACCCGTCCTGGATAATCATGATTATGTAATTGAGTAATCTATGTAAACGATTAAGTATCCGGGAATTGTGTTAAGAATTAATGGAGCATGATGTTCAATTTGATGATTGATATCGGAAATGTTAAAGGTAAAGAAATGTATATGTATAAAGGGTTTAATGAGATGTCATAAGTAGAGAAATATCAGGATTAGTAATGGAAGTTGTGAAGCGTATCACGGATTAGTTAATAGGCTTTAAAGGATTGAAGGAAATACATATACAACCATCGAGATAAGGAACCATACACATACCCAAAAAAAAAAAAACAAAAAAAAAAAAAAAAAAAAAATGAGTGTTATAGAGGATACCGGTGATCATGAGTCTAATGAGCTTGATGAGATAATCCATTAATGCAGCTAGTGATATAATACCAAGAGTGCTAATGATTCTATATCGAGGATTAGTCAAGGATGACGTTAATAACAGTAAGCACTCTGTGTGTTGATAATTAGATGATATACCAATTGACATAAATTGAAATCATAAAAGAAAACACAGTTGATGATAACTTTGATCATTGGAGGTAATAGTGCAAGTGATTCGGGCAGTACAAATTTAGTACACAGTTCTAGACAATAGAGGTATTGAGTGCACCTTGAGTATCAGAGACCGTGAGCACTAATATGTAAATTTGAGGAGTTATAAATTAAAAGGTGGAAATGAATTTTAAATTTTCAAAATTTTTAAGGAGTTGAGATTTTATGTTGTTAAAATATTGAGGATTTAAATTTGATTCACTAAACATAGTTAAGGCTACCAAGATTTTAGAAGTGATTAAATTTTATTTCGATGTGAAGTATCTAAATTTGAGGAGGTATATGCATTTTATTTTAAGTTGATCGGGAAGTTAAACCTTGACGATTATTTTGAGGATTAATTTTTGGTAGATGAGAGATATGAATATTAATATATGATTAGTTGATATGGGTACCAGTGTACATGAATAGGAATTTGTTAGTGTGCTAGAGTTAAGTGTTTGTTAGAGATAGTAGACACTACAAGTAATATGTTAACATGATCCTTCTTCCTTCCTAATGTTCCTTTTCTTTCGTCTTTCGATTGATTGATTGATTTTCCTAGTACTGTGGTTCACCTGCATGATTTTCTTGTTAGAATATAACTAGTAGTACCCCCCTAACAGAGACTGAAATACCATGACAAAAGACACATGACCTATATTTTCTTAAATTGCATGGCTGTAGGTAGAGTTTTCTTAAACCATGATCATTGGGTTTTGACCATAGCAAAGATCTATGACAAGGTTATGACTGACAAAAAGGGACAAGATGATTAAATTTGTGGATAAGCATTAATTTAAATAAAGAGTTAAGGCGTTAATAACAGAATTGACGGATCATTTATTTTACGAAGATTGAGGATGATTGAAACTCGAGGATAAATATTGACTTGAAAGGAGAATTAAGAAATTCACAGAGCCAAAAATTTGAGGATTTATTAATTTTAAGGAGGTCTTGATATGATTGAATTGATTATTAAAAATTTGAGAAATTTGAGAGATTATTATTTTATCTATTTGATTGCAAGATAGAAATTTTATATAGTATGAATGTTGCATTGAAGATACTGGAAGCATCGCATCGTTGAGTATTTGAGGAAAAAGAAAAGCAGGAAATAAAATCGTAAATGGAATAGGGTCAAATTAAATTCTTAGGATGAGGAGTTAGATTGGAATAAGCATCAATTGAATTTGAGTTAGATGATTGATGAGTGTTTAAGGTTAAATTTTGGGATGCAGATTTTTAAGTTTTATAAATATGCATTGATTGGATTTCAATTAAAACGATTGGATAGTAAAATTTTGTATTTAGTTTTTACTCAAAATTTGAGGGATTATGATACGACTGGAATTCAATTAAAATATTGAGGATTTGAGTAGTAAAATTTTTCATTGGGATAAAATTCAGAGGATGAAAAAAAAAAAATATTAGTTCAAAATTCGGAAACATTATACATACGGATAAAGAAATAGGGAATGAAATGAAGCTCATGGTAAAGAAGATTATAATATAATTGATTATGGGATCATATAATTGAAGGTCGTAAGGTAAGATCATGGTATATTGAGGTTGTGATTTAAATTAAAATCTTGACCATGACAGTAACATTTGAAATCGAAGAAAATAATCTAGGTATAGTTGATGTTAAGATAAACAAACTCGAATTTGATGATAAGGCTTTTGATTCAGAAATTCTAAGATCTAATCTAATAAGTTTGTGGAATTTGAAACTTTTATAAATATTAGTTAATGATGAATCACAAGATTGAGAAAAGTAAAATGAACGAGGATAAAAAGGAAAGATTATTTCCAGATGGTAGTAAAGACTACTCTTTTATTCTTTTTCCTAGAAATTAAGAAAGGCGATTAGATGTCTCTTGATTACATTCTGAAGGATGTATTTAAGTTTCTTAAATCAAATTGTCGACCGTATCTTTCGAATTAGCTATAACTTTCATGTCTATATCATTCATTATACTGGGTCTTCCTTGGTTTAGTTACTTTGAAAAGGTAACGTGCATTATTCCAATTATCTGTTTTTTTCAGTGATCGTGTCTACTTCCCAAACCTAAACTTTCTAGAGGATTCAAGGCCGAGCCATGATTCCTTCAAGTTATTCCTGTCTTAACCCATATTTTCTTTTTCTTCATGTTTTCTTCTGTTTGGTAAATATTCTCCTTATAGAAATATTTTCTTCAATGATATATTCATCATTATGAACAACAATTTTTTTTTCTATCCTAGTCATCCCTAAAATTTCGAGGACGAAATTCTTCTAAGGTGGATAGACTTGTAACCTCCGATTTCCAATTTCCAAAATAATTAGATTTTTAATTTATTTTAAAATATCAAGTTTTATAAAATATTTCTCCTTGAAATCTTTAATTGATTTTGAACGATGTTTGATTGTAGAAGGTAATTTAAAAATCTTTTATAAAAAATCCTTTTTCCTAAATGACGATGTATTACAAAAAAATAAATAAATAAATAATAATATATATATTCCTCTAGTTTCAAATGTTTATTGGCTTGAAATCATTAAATTATTTATTGGATAAATTAATTAAAGGACTAGTTGTTTCTTCAAAATAATTTTATATTTAATGGAATAGTAAATAAATAAATTACATAGCTTCCTAAAATATTTTCTGAAATTATAATCTTTTCTTTTTAATTTTACAAGTTGCCATTTCCCATTCACTAGCCTTCACACCCTCATTTTTCCCACATGAGAAACCCTTTTATATTTAATTATGGGCCATTCATTATTGGGCCAACCCGCAAACCCTTTATCCCACACCATCTCTCCCTATTTAAGTCCCTCATCACCATTCCCAAGAAACCCTAATCTCCAAATTTATTAGCTAGCCTCCACAAATTCCCACAAGCCAAGCCACCACCATTTTTGTGTGCTCGTGTCCGTGTGTCCAGCATCACCGTGTCAGTCGTGATGGCCTCGGGTCCGACCCCGGGTGTCCCATCGTATCCATTCATTTTCTGTGTCCTGTTACAACGTTACAATCAGATTTTTTTTGTGTCCGACATACCCGGACACATCCACCTCCACCAGTACACCCAACCCCGTGTCCGACACACTCGGACACGTCCCTCACAGTTCAGCAAACCCTCGTGTCCATCCCGGACACGTACCCAGACCCCGACACATCCAGAACCTGACCCTAACCCTAGACTCGAAGCCGCCGCCCGGAGCCGACGTCGTCGCCGCCACCACCTCGAGCACCCCGTCGTCGAGCCGTCGACCGCTGCGCCTCACCCGCGTCGAGCCGCGTCGAGCTCCGCCGACCTTCGACCGGTGGCCGCCTCAGATTCGTCGAGTCGAGCCCCGCCGCCGAGTTTCCGCCGCCGCCGCGGATCCCCTCATCCGTCGAGCAGATCCGCCCTCGAATTTCCACCGCCCGGCCGCTTCGAGATGGGCGATCGACCGCCGACGCCTTGCCCGGTCCGACCCCAGCGGCCCTCCTCCGCGCCGACGCCGGAGACAACCCCGACGTGAGCCCCTCTCTCCGTTTCCCTCTTTCGTTCTCAGTGAAATGTCTGGAAATTTTTAAAGAGATTTGCTTAGTTAATATCTATAGTTAATTAGTTCTTAATCTGTTAATTAATTTTTATTTAGTTAATTTTAATCAGTTAATTATATATATATAATCAGTAGTTAATATATTAGTTTAGTTAATTAATTAATTATATAATTAGTTAATTAGTAATCAATTAGTTTAATTAAATTATAAAATCAGTTTAGTATATATAATTAGTTATTTTATATAATTAGTTTAACTAATGTAATTAGTTTATGTAATTTGGTTATATTAATATAATTAGTTATATTAATATGTAATTTGGTTATTTTATATAATTTGATTTTATTAATATGTATTAGTCTAGTAAATTCATGTAACTAGTTTAGTAAATACAACATAATTAGTTTTATTGTTTTAATGTATAAAATTAGTTATTTAGTATGTGTAAATTTAGTTATGTATTATATATATGGGTTTTTGATTATGAAAATTTGTATATATATACAACCGTATTTTGGCATAAATATGTATATGTATATTCTAAAATGTACTTTTGCACATATATGATATATACATATTTTGGTATATAAAATGTAATAGTGTACGTATCATTTTGGTATAAAAATATAAAATGTTTAGTATATGTATATATTGTATATATATATATATGTACTTAATATATTTTCAAATATGTATAATTAGTATAAATGTATATATATCTTGTACGAACAATTAATGTATTGTATATGTATTTAATGTGATGTACTAGTATTAGTATATATTTTAATAATAACATTGACAATATACATATATATATATATTTTAAAATGTATTTTTGTATATGTCTGAGTATACATATATAATGTTCAACTAGTATAAATCAAAAATGTATTTAAAAGATATATATATATATATATTGTAAATACATTTAAATTGGTGCATGTATATATATTGTAAGTATTAATGATAATTAATAATATATGTATTTATATACGTATCCCTACTAGATGACCCTAGTTGACTAGTGCCCTGCCTGACATGGCCCTGAGACCAATACTTTTGACTGTGTTAGTGTAGCATCTGATGCAAATGTGGTTTTGCTTGTGTTATGTTTATAGGACTGTTGGATTACCCAGGGGATACTCTGGAACAGGACATCAATAATTACCAGCTAAGGACCCAAGGCGAGTACATTCTCTGATTAGTTTCTAATTTATGATATCTCCTATGTTCACTGTATCTAGTGTAAATATCCATGCTCTTGACACATTGGTTACACGGATTGGTATACACGGATCTCGTCATGAGATGTTATTCCTTATTCATAGTGTAGCTTGTACAAGACTTGTTTCCTTGATATCTTGTGCATGTACAGACACTGAGACCCGGGGAGATTTGCTACCTCCTTAGGGGATCCCGTGCCATAGCGTACCATGATTGGATTTACTATACCAGTCGGGGGTTTGGGGAGTATTTTAGTGTAGATATGTGATCATACCCAACTTTATATATACCATAGCTCACCCCACATCTCACGTCGGGTGCGGCCTGACCATTTACATGCTCCATAGCTGTTACGTGTGATTAGCCTGATCTCTACATGCACCATAGCTAACCAACGGTTAGCCTGACTTTATATGAACCATAGCTAATCACATGTAACCAGCATGATCAAGTTCCCAAGCCGATCACATGTTAAAGCTAGTACTCACACGCATAGTCATAGGATTCTTGCTCATTGACATATTGTTCTTTTCCTGCATTTACTAACAGTATTTCCAGTATTTCTCTCATTGTACATTTCTCGTACCTATACATGCATCTGGTATGTTTCCATCTAGAACTGCTACATAGTTTATGTCATTTATATAGAACTGCTATTTAGAGATGTACTTTGCTCCTTCCTGACTGGAAAATATTTTTTCAGACTGTGACCTTAGTGGACTTGTTTCTGACATTGGGGATTGGATGTTACTGATTGCAGGTATGATTATGCTGTCATTAGACTTGTGTTGTATTCTTTATTTCTTCAAATTTCTATCGTGCTGTAGTTGTGATTGAGCAGGTTGTTAATATTTTATAGTATTATCCGAGTCTCCTTATGGAGTGGGATACTAGCGTGAGATTGGTTAGATAGTACTCGACCTAGACAGCGTTCTACCGCCGATGCTGCGGCGTAGGCTGGACGTACCCACGCACTCGTGCCCCTAAACCGGGTGCGGGTCGTGACAAAGACCCCTAGTCACGGGGATAAGGGACGAAGGGGATCGATCAGACACAGGATCAGAGATCAGAGAGAAAAGAGAGCACAGATAGAGAGTGTTGGTTGACAACTTTGGCAATGAGAATTGAACCCCACTTGCTACCTTTGAAGCTTTTTCTTCTTCTACAGCACTTTTTCATCATCGTGTGATCCAAGGAACAAAGTGATCGACCACAGATCAGACTTCTATAGCAATTCTTCCCCAGAATTATTTTTATTGTACTTAACATCCTCGTATAGGATTACTTGTGCTCTTTTTCTTGTTTGTAAGCAAAAAAGAAAGGTTTTGTATAAACCCTCTTCCTCATTTTTGTTTATCATCAAACACAAGATGGCACCTAGTCACGGGGATAAGGGACGAAGGGGATCGATCAGACACAAGATCAGAGATCAGAGAGAAAAGAGAGCACAGACAGAGAGTGTTGGTTGACGACTTTGGCAACGAGAATTCAACCCCACTTGCAACCTTTGAAGCTTCTTCTCCTTCTACAACACTTCTTCATTATCGTGTGGTCCAAGGAACAAAGTGATCGACCGTAGATCAGACTTCTATAGCAATTCTTCCCCAGAATTATTTTTATTATACTTAACATCCTCGTATAGGATTAATTATACTCTTTTTCTTGTTTGTAAGCAAAAAGAAAGGTTTCGTATGAACCCTCTTCCTCAATTTTGTTTATCATCAAACAGGTATAAGTTAGATATTGGTAAGTGAGGAATGATAAATACATAATTATATATATATATGGATGAATCTATAAACCTTAGCTAGTTAGTTGTCTTAGTTTGATAAGTTAGTAAGTATTACTTGTGATACCAAGGTAATTGTACGTATTGGGTATGAGTATCTAGATGAGGGTAGCTAGCGTGATACTGTGTTGGCTCAAAGCCAAGCTATCCACTTATCATTAATTTAGCTAGGAATACTAGTATGTAGTATATTTGTATAACTTATAGAATATTTTATATAGATATATTTACGCTTCTCACGATACGGTATAGTACTAGTATCCTATATCCAGTATAGCCTAGTTACATAGTGTATGGACCCAATATCCTAGAGATGGACTTATACAACCTAGAAGGAGCTAGTTTAACCAAGTTTTACTAGTTTGACCTAGAGTTGACCTAGTTTGACTATTTTGACCTAGAAATAGCTTTATGACCTCGAATTTGACTAGTTTAACTTATTTTTTATTCCAAAACCTTGTATTGATGTAATATTCCATATTTAGGTCTCCGATGCACTGTTCTGGACATTTTTGATATTGTTTATCGGATTTTAGGCAAGTATATTCTCTAATAGTTTTCTATTTATGATATCTCCTATATTTTTTGTATTTAGTATAGATATCCTTGATTTTTGGACACGATGGTTACACGGATTGGTATATCTGGATCTCGTCATGAGATATTATTCCTTGGTAGTTATGGTGTATCTTGTGCAAGCCTTGTTCCTCATTTTTCTTGTACATATACATACATTGATACTTGGAGAGACTAGCTACCTACCCAGTGAATCCCGTGTCATAACGTACCATGGTTGGATCAACTATACCAGTCGGGACGGGGAGTGTTAGTGTTGATATGTTCTAATACCATCCTTGTGTATATCATTGTGAGTGTTGATCATACACCACACATATGATTAACCAGACCCAAATCCTTGTCCAAGTCCCCAAGCCGATAACATATTGAAGCTGGTACTCACTCATATCGTAGTAGTATCTTTTGTTCATTTCTATGATGCTCATTTCTTGTATTTAATTTCAGTATTCCTATTTTTTATATCTCTTGTACTTGTATCTTGTATCTTGTATATTCACTCTATTTACTGTTGCATAATTTTTATCATTAATTGGAACTGCTGTTAGAGGTATACTTTGCTCTTTTTCTGACTAGATATATTTTTCCAGATGATACTGACGGGTGGTATCCCACTCACTACGGTCCTCAGGACATAGTTGGCCTAGAGCCAGAGACTTTGGCTCAGGAAGGTCTCATCTCGGTTGAGACAGACGACCTAGTACCTGTAGCTCAGTAGATAGGTTTTGTACTGGATTTGTCTCCAGCATTTTATATTAGTATTTCTTTTTATATTAGATGAATCATTGGTTATTACTTTGCCTCATGAGTTATATTTGATTCGTTAGTTCTTTATATTATATCCGTGCGATTATTCCATCTTATAGATCTATGATTGTGTATTCATACTTCATTGGTTGCATTATATATCTCGATGATCATTATTGTTAGATAGATAGTTTATCCAAATAACGTTCTATCGTCGATACAGCAGCGTAGGCTGGACGTTGTAAACTACTCACATCCCTATACCGGGTGCGGATCGTGACAGCTGAAGCAACTTTGGTCGCGGATGGACCTGACACGTCATCCTAGCAACAGGAACATCTCTGACACAGAATCCTGACAAAAAGAATTTTCTGGATGCCTTAAATACGTGAACATACTAATTGACAAAAGTCTCACCCAACATAGAACTTCACTCTCGACAGATGTGCAGCGCCACATGGACAGCACAACTGGCCCCAAGTATCCTAGACGTCATGCGGTCCTATGCGTCTCTAGCCCATGCGTCCCAGACTCTTTGTAGCCCCATGCATCTATGGCCCCACTCGTCCCAAACTTTATGTGTCTCATGCGTCTCTTGTCCAATATGTCCCAGACCCTATGCGGCCCTATACGTCTCTGGTCCCGTGAGTCCCAGAGTCTATGCCCCCTATGCGTTCCTAGACCTATGTGTCCCAGGCTCCAATTATTCTATGCGTCTCTAGCCCCAGGCGTCCCAGTCTCTATATATCCCATGTGTCTTTGGCCACATATGTTTCAGACTCCATGAAAACCAAATCTTGTTGTTACGACAAGAGTGATTCTCTCCTACCAAGTTTGGGGTATGTGTTAAGCAGACCAAGTCACGCCCTCAGAGGACGAGAACCGACTAGATATTCTGCAATAAAAAATCTCAATAAGCGCCCATGTGGCATCTTGGCTTGCTCACGGTTATAGTTGTACCCTATTCAGGAGGCACATGTGGCACCCTTTGATATTTATATGAACCAACATATGCGCGCCCAAGGATGACTATATATACCCTGGTGGCATGCCCAAAAAGTGGACAGATAAAAAGGGGTCACCGAACACATAGATAGAGCATACCGGGACGAGCAAAGAGAGAACATAAGATTCCTCACCCAACATCGGATCGTTAACGGAGTATAGGAGTCGCTGAAGCAAACATTGTATGCCAACATGGTATTCGCTGACCTAATGGAAGATGACAAAGATCTACCAGAACTCTTTGAAGTAGAACAGTAGGCCCAATGCCTAAATGCTCAATGGGAGATACGATTCGAACAACGAGAACCTCCTACCGAGGATAAAGTCGTACAAGTCAATCTGGACAAAGAATTATCCTCCAAACATATCTTTATCAGCAAGAGTCCGACTGATAAGCATCAGGAATCCCAGCTACAGCTCATCAGGAAATACATTGATGTCTTTGCCTAGAGATATGAAGATATGTCAGGACTTGACTCCCAAATTGTAGTCCATAAGCTTAATATCTTGCCAAATGCTAAGCCTGTCAAGCAGCAACAATGACAGTTTTGGTCGGACATTATGAACGTTATCGACACTGAAGTTAAAAACTTATATATAGTGGCATCATCTGCCAAGAACAATATTCAGATTTGGTAGCCAACATCGTGCCCATCGTCAAAAAGAACGAGAAGATCCGAATCTGTATTAACTTTCCCGATCTAAATATGGTATGCCCTAAAGACGAATTTTCCCTTTCGATCACAAACATAATGATCGATAATACATATGGCTTCGAGCACATTTTCTTTATGGATGGATTCTTAGGCTATAATCAAGTCAAGATGTCTCCTGATAATCATAAGCATACATGATTCCAAACGCCAAAAGGAGTATACTGATACACAGTCTTGTCTTTCGATCTGAAGAACGTGGGTGCTACATACCAGTAAGCTAAGAGCACCATCCGTGAGCATCAACGCAAAACGGTCGAGCATTACATTGTTGACATTCCTGTCAAGTGTCGATCAAAAAATGATAAACTCATGGACTTGAAGACTGTGTTCGACCTTATATATATGCACCAACTAAAGATAAATCCCACCAAATCTTTCCTGGGAGACTCCGACAGAACATTTTTTGGGCTTTACCATCACTTCCCGGGGTATTCGCATAGACCTCGACAAAACTAAAGCGATCCTTGAAATGTGCCCACTGAAGAACCTTAGAGAAATTTGCGTCCTTCATGGAAGACTTGCATACATCAGAAGGTTCATATGAAACTTTTTAGGCATTATTGGTCGTTCACCCAGCTCATGAGGAAAGGTGTCTCCTTCGTCTGGAATAAAGAGTGTCAACGCACCTTTGATGACATTAAGGAATACCTATCAAACCCTCTGGTGCTAGTAGCCCCAGTCATAGGGAAGCCTTTTTTACTCTATGTACGTGCGATGGACCACTCCGTAGGTTCTTTATTAGCACATAATAGTGATGCAGGCCACAAATAGGCCATCTATTATTTTAGCCGGATGATTGTTGACGCGGAGCATAGGTACACCCTCGTTGAGAAGGAATGCCTTGCTCTTGTATTCACTATCTAGAAGACTCGGTAGTATATGGTAGGATTGTCACGATCCGCACCCTGTGTAGGGACACGAGTGCACGGGTACGTCTAGTCTATGCCGCAGTATCAGCGATAGAACGTTGTGTGGGTCACAATAAATACTAATATAACTAAATACCTATCAATGATATCCATCTCCATAAGGAGGATAATATACATCTCACAATATCTCATAAATGTAAACTCAAGTCACGATAGGAGATAAGAAGAATGACATAGTTAAATACCATGTCTCAATATAAGGATAAATCACAGTCTGGCTGTCCAACATAAAGTCTCCACAAGTCTCAAATTAAACTTAATATAAGTCTAACCATAAACTGAAATAAACCTCAATAAGTCTCAGATGCATAATAAAAAATACTATCTAAATAGTTACAGGAAATGTCTTCTCTAAAGGAATAGTCTCCACTAAGATCTCTGATGTGTAATCTATATCTATACCCGGTCCATAGTGTGTGGTACAAAAATCCTCAAGATCCTCTTAAAAAAATATCCATTCCGGATTGGAACGAAGTACAAGCACTAACAGCAGTTCCACATATATTGACAAAAAGGATAATACAGTATAAAGAAATACAAGATAGATATGAATGCTGGCAATAAGAAATACTGGAATAAAGAAATACTGGAATAATGAAGTACTGGAAATAAATGGAATAGATGGAATACTGGAACATATGTCATCATCAATGTACATGTAGCAATAAAATAAAAATATAAGTACATGCTAGCACAATAAACTGGTATATATGTGAATGCTAGAATAATGACTAGAACATAAGGAATGCTATATCAATATACTAGAGATACATGTCAAGAACATCTAACTAAGTGTGTGAAACATCAGCATATCATGTGATCGGCTTGGGACTGATCAGGCTTGCTATGTATGACTAGCTATGTTTCATGTAAGGTCAGGCTAACCATCCAGATAGCTATGATGCGAGCAATAGTCAGGCTAGTCACACATAACAGGCTATGAGGCATGTAATAGTCTGGCTGCACTGACGTGAGGTGTGGGTGGGCAATGATGCATGTAAAGTTTGGATATGATCACATAAGCTACTAATATTTCCCCGTTTTCCCCAGCTAGCACGATGGATTCCAAATTACGACTCATCGTGACAGGTCTCGATAATGCCAACTCGTGTAAATAACAGTGTCAGAGTCAGGTACCCTATACAACAAGAGTTATAGAGATAATCAACATAATAGAAACTGTCAGATAATGTATTCGCCTGTGGTCCTTAGCTGGCAATACCAATGTCCTGGTTGAAAAGTATCGTCTGAATGATCCAACAGTCCTATAGACATATCATATAATACAATACTGCATCAGATATTACTCTAACACATAATCAACACAATGATCTCAAAGACTATGCTATCACGTCTGTAGTTGTTGTACATAACAGACAGTCGATGATACGGGTCTTGCCAGTACGTCGGTGTACAAATGGTAGTCTGCTAACATGTTATCTGGTCACAGGTCAATGTAACTACGGGGTATCCGTAGTCACATTCAAGTCATCTAGTACATATAATACATAGTACATAATATTATTTAGCAATAACAATAACTCTAATTAATTACAACTTATAATATATATAGGTATATATATATACTTACAATATACATATACAATGCATATACATATGTATATATATATATACTAATTGAGTTCATACTATATATATATATATATATATATACAATTATACCTTCAACATATACTAATATGTATGCCAATACGTACATACCAATCCCATCATATACTAAATACACCATGGCTACATATGTATGCAACACGATAAAGATCTATGCGTATGCGTGTAAGTGTATATGCACGGGAGGGGAAATCAAACCTAGGTACGTGGGACAAGACTTGCACATCGAGGTCATCGCGGGGTGCTGGTATCGGTTGGCAGCAGGTCAGTAGCTCCGGGTTTCTCCGGTTCAGCGGTCGTCGATGGTACAGCGAGTCTGGGCGATATGTACGGCGGGGATGGCGAGGTCCCGGCTGTGCAGGCGAGTTTTGGCCGATCGATTTGCTGGTTTCAGTTCTTCGACGAAGAATGAGACGGGTGATGGTCGAAGTCCGGCGGTCTTCAGTTCAGTCAGTTCGTCGAAGTTGGGTTGCTGTAGAGAGCAGCAGGTCCTCGGGCTTCAGCAGCGCTGCAGGAGGTTGTCGGTTGCGCCATTCCGGCATCGTGGAGGGGATAAAGTCTGTCGGGGATAGGAACAGTCGAGATGGATGGTGGTGGCGACCGGCGGGGTCATGCATTGTATAGGCGGAGAAGATCGGTGAGTCGGTAGGGTTGTCGTATGCAGGAGGGGATGAAGTGTTGTTGCAAGCGGTTGGCTCCGGTCGAGGGTGTTGGTCGACGGCATTCAGCGGGTGTAGGTTGGGGTTGTCGTCGGCAGGGAGATGGCCAGTGGGTTGATGGGAACAAGGGAATCAGATGAATATGGGTTTTAGGTTTTAAGGAAAAGAAGAGAAAAATAAAGGAAAGGAGTATTTATATGCAATGGGTTTGGGTTGACCTAGTAATAGGCTTGGTCAAAGCCCTCTTTGGATTGGGCCTTATCATGGATGTTTTCAAGGGCAAGGATTCAAATGAATTTAATAAATTTGCTAGAATTGCATTGGTTCAATATTTTTGAAGGCCTCGGTTCAAGGTGGTTGATATTGCATTGCACACTCCCAAAAATTATGGAAAAATACACATGAAGGAGAATTGGATTTATTTACGTATCGAGTCCAACGGGATGGACACCTTAATGCCTTGTGCACAAAAGTGCCCAACAATTGGAAAATTATACGAAGTGAGATTTATGGTTTATTTAATTAAAAAAAGATGTAATTGATGTTCTAAAATTAATTAGAAGTACAAGGGTCTGAATTTAAGTAGGACACAAGCATCATGAATAAAGTAGACTCAGAATAGAATATTACTCTAATTTGGGTTGCTCAAAATAGGTCGAGGTCGTGTCTTCAATTCGATTGGAACACACAAGGGTACAAAGTTAGATTTATAGGGAATTAATTATAGTCGATCGCAACGAATATTGTGCGACTAAAATAAAGCACAACAAGACATGGTTATGAGCCTTACAAAGATTAAAGTAACAGTTTGGCACGTCTAGGACAAGGGTGTGAAATCAGTTGGAAGACAATGGCTAGTGTAGTGTTCTAATTATCGAAGCAATGGTAAAGTACAGCAATCAAATAAAAATTACATCAATTTAAATATAATTAATTATCATGCAATTCATTTACACATTAATTATGAAAATATGAAAATACCCCTAATCTGAAATATTAGGGGTGCAAGGATAAATGATCCATGTGATCTCTTGGGTTAACCCCCTTAGGGTCCTCATGACCAAACCTGTGACATCCAACTCTCACCTAGCCACTTGGGCAATATTGTTGTCACCATACGACAGGGTATTTGTTCTACAGAAAGACGTCAAGGGTCAAGCACTGGCTGGCTTCCTAGCAGCCCATCCAGTGCCAAAAACTTGGAAACTCTATGCCGAGATTCCTGACGAAGTTGCAGACTCCAACACCGTGATGAACGTAGAAGCCGATGGGCGAATATTCTTCGACGGTGCTTCAAGCACAGGGCCCAAGGCCGATTGACAAATATTCTTCGACGGTGCTTTATGGACAGATTCTCAGGCTACAATCAAATCAAGATCCCTCCATATGATCTGGTTATCAACCGCACCTACTCCCTCACTGATCCATACTCTAATAATATGGCAGAGTACAACGCTCTCATCATTGGACTTCAACTCGCTAAACAAGTGGGAGTTGACCACTTGAAAGCCTACGGCAATTCCAAGATGATAGTCAATCAGGTCTGGGACGAGTACGAAGTCCGTTACGAAGACTTATTTCCTTACCAGCAAGCTGCGGTTGGCATCATCTCGACCTTTGAGGGGTTCTTCATAAAGCACCTCTTTTATCTGCAAAATTTCGAGGTAGACGCCCTAGCTGGATTCAAAGCCTCTCAATCAATACCTAAGAACTGATCACCATGATCGTCAGGAGCTGGTCTGCCTGAAGAACAACCTTTCTCTGTGCTAGAGCTACTCAGTAGAGATAAACACTGACTCACAAGAGTGCAGACTTCCATTCATCGACTACATAGTCTGTGGAATTCTCCCCAAGAATCCAAAGGAAACCACTTCCATCAAAAGATGTTTCCTCCAGTTTTATTATGATACAGCTACCAAAATGCTGTATCGTCTCTCCTTTGACATCCTTTGACTGCGATGCCTATCGAACACAGAAGCAAAGCAGGCTCTCCACCAGTCTCATGATGGGTTTTACGGTGTCTATCAGCCAGGGCCCCAGCTACAGGACCGCCTCCATATAATGGGTTACTAATGGCCAATAATGGTAGCGGATGTCGTCGATAATGCAAAGAAGTGTCAAGTATTCTAAATCATTGCAGACTTTATCCACCAACCCTCGGAGTTCCTACATTCGACTGTTGCGTACTGGCCGTTCGAAGCCTAGGGTATGGACATCATTGGATCGATTAGTCCACCTTCATCCAAGGGACATCAGTTTATTCTCGCCATTACCGACTACTTCTCTAAGTAGGCAGAAGTTATACTACTGGCGAAAGTAAAGACGTCTAACGTGATCAGCTTCATCAAGCATCACGTCAAATACCACTTTGTCTTGCCACAAAGGAACATCCATGATAATGGTCCACAGTTCACAAGTCATGCATTCTACCGATTTTTTGACAAAAGTTGGATTCAGAACGTGGCATCGACTACCTACAACCCAGCGACAAATGGCCTGGCAGAAGCCTTCAAAAAGACCATTATAAAGCTTCTTAAAAAGTTTGTGTCTTCCAAAAAATGTGACTGGAATGAGAAACCGGGTGAATACCTCTGGGCCTACCGTACAATGGTCCGGACAGCTACTGGCAATACGTCTTTCTCTCTGGTGTACGAAAGAGAAGCGGTCCTTCCGCTCGAGATCCAAATCTCTTCACGCTGAGTGGCTTTCTCCAACAAGTTAATCATCGATGACAATCACCACTGAAGGATACAAGACTTAGAAGAACTCAAAGAGAAACTTCTCTTATCTCAACAGTGCATTGAGCTATACCAAGCGCGTCTTATGGGAGCCTTTAATAAATGGGTGAGAAAGTGGACCTACCAAGTGGGTGATCTTGTCCTGACCATAAAGAGGCCGATGGTTATGACCCACAAAATAGTCGTCAAATTTTAATCTAAAAGGGAAGGCCCGTTTGTCGTAGAATTAGTATTCTCCAATGGCTCCTACTGACTCGCGAAACCCAACAACGACTTGCTCATGATGCCTATCAACAGCAAGTTCCTAAAAAAGTGCTATATCTAAACTTGACTTTTACTCCCCTTATAACCAGCCGGGTAATCAAGATGCTTATATCTAAACTCTTGGTTCTTCATCCCTAGCTAGTGCCTATATGCAATATTTTTTGCATCTTTATAAATTCCTGTAAAAGCCATCATCTGTATCCAGGAGTCTTGGAAACGCAACGGATGATGGATCCTCAAAGCCTCCCCAACGGAGCAATCCTCAGGTCCACTGGCAAACTCCCATAGTGACCACTCAAAAACCAATCTCGTTAGACACTAGCCACGTTCATATTATCTCTGAGCTATCGTCCTACCAATCTCTCCAGCGGAGCAATCCTCAAGTCTATCATACTCCCAGATAGACTACACTCAGCAAATCACTCCTCAGCGGGTTTCTCGAACATCGGTTCACATCCATATTACCTCTGAACTATCATCCAAATATTTCTTCCCGAATTAGTTTGCCATATCCATATTACCTCTGAGTAAACCTTTCGGGTCATGGCTATCGATCATTATGTCCATATTACATCTGATATCAGTTGTCATCTCTACTTATCACCCGTATTTACCAAGGTATACCAGTGGTGTTAAGTCCACAAAATTTGCCACGTCCATATTACTTCTAGCAGGGCTTGTCTTAAACTCATTACTTGCACTCAAATGTATAAAAGTAATGGGTCCAAAAAACCTACCACATCTATATTACCTCTGATAGGGATTATTTTTGAACTTATTACTTGCATTCTAGTGCGCAAGGAGTACTAACTCCACCAAAGATCCCCCAGTGGGATGTCCTTAACGGAAGCAAACAACCATATCCATATTACCTCGGGCTCGCTTCCTTTTCCTTCCACAGAAATATCGGGATCGTACCTAACCTCTCGGTATGACTGTTGATTGGCTCACGTCTACGTCACCTCTGAGATATCGTCCTCACATCCTTTCCTGAGAGTTTTCTATATCCATGTAATGTCAGAGCAAACCTATCCTTATGACTATCATCAATAATCGTCTCAACTTATCACTTGTGCTTAAATTCAAGTACGCCAACGGTGTTAATCCGACTAAACTTGCCACGTCCATATCACCTTTGGCAAGGCCTCGGGTTCTGCGTTGTGAGATAGCTTAGAATTCCAAAAAATCTCACCAAGGATCAAATCAAATCATGTATTAAATAAAGATATGACAGCCTAGAAGAGCTCATCTGTGCGGCCCATGATCAAGCAGTCCTAATGGCAATGCGATATAGTACCCTTGCGACTGAAGATATCTCCTCCATGCTTCCTATTCAAAGTATTTCAAACTTATCAGTTTGAAAACTTTGAAGGGGGTCTTGTAGAAGCATAAAAAATATGTGTACATGTGTCCACCAACCATGGGCCCCAAAAGCTAAAAAGAGATCAGGCCATAAAATTACCTTATGGCCCAACAAGGCAACGTCCATGCGTCCCAATCAGCCGAAGCAATTTTGGCTGCAGATGGACCTGATACGCTATCCTAGCAACAGGAACATCTCTAATATAGAATTTGGAAAAAATAGATTTTTTGGATGCCTCAAAAGACGTAAACACAATAAACGACAGAAGTCTCACATCAATACAGAACTTCACTCTCGACCGATGTACAGTGCCACGTGTATAGCACAACTAACCCCATATATCCTAAATTTATGCTGTCCCATGCATCTCTGGCCCCATGCATCCCAGACTTTATGCGGTCCCATAAGTCTCTAGCCCCATGCATCCCACACTCCATGCGTCCATATACATCTCTGGCCCCGCACATTCCAGACTCCATACGCCATATGCGTTCCTGGCCTCATACGTCCCAGGATCCATACATTTCATGCATCTCTAGTCCCAGGCATCCAGACTCCATACGTCCCATATGTCTCTGGACATATATTATTTAGACTAGATGAAGAACCTCCCAGATCTTCAGCTACAAAAAATCTCAACAAGCGCCCACATTGTAGCTTGGCCTACTCACGGTTACAGTTGTACCCTATTCAGGAGGCACACGTAAAACCCTCTAGCATCCATACAGCCCAACATATGTGCGCCCAAGGATGACTATATATGCCCAGGTGGCATACCCAAAAAGAGGACAGACAGAAAGGGATGGCCCAATATACAGAGAGATCATACCGAGACGAGCAAAGAAAGAACATATGCTTCATCACCCTGCGTTGGATCGTCAACAGAGTAAAAAAGCTACCATAGTTGTCACTTCCCGTTTCTGATATACGTATTTGGAACGTATTTTTATTTTAGCATGGTTGTATGAGCGTGGAGACTAGAAACATTCTTTGGTTTAACCTGGTTCAAGGTTAATTTTGTAGGTTGGTTGAAGTCATGTGGACCCTTGGTTCAACCCTCAATCCTACCATATATAACCTAACATTTTCCTTTTCTCTTGTCATTACTTTATTCCCTTTTTCTCTTGTATTTTCTCTCCCCTTTCCATAGGCAAGTGCACATTGCATGAGAAATAGAGAAACCCACCATATTATTATTTTATTATATTTATTATGTATTTCTAAGCACTTTTAGAACTTAGAGTTTTCTATTTTTATGGGTAGTTTTGAGTTTATCTGCATTTCTAACTTTGGGTTTTATGGGTTTCATGAGTTTTTCTTAGTTTTTATCTATTAAATATGTATTTTTGCTACATGATAGATTTTTCAATTTCAAGTATTTTATCTTTTGGTTCACTCGATTTGGACATAAAATAAGAATTATATTGATAAAAGAAAATTTTAGTTTTTTGAGCTTTTGCCATGGCCGAACCTGCTATTTGGAGAAGACAAAATCTTCATGCGGCCAGCGAGTTATGCGGCTGATAGTTCTCTGTGACCGGAGAGGACTATGCGGCCAGAGCTTTTACCGTATACTGACCAGCATGTGTCATTCTTGTTGGACGGATGACTACCATCACAAAAGTGTTATGGAGATTAACCTTGAACTCCTTGTGTGTTAACTCACTAAACAAATAAGAAATTTGCTATGTCCAAGAGACCACCAAGCGGAATCGAACTCTATATGGCACCGACCCATATGGCATCGAACTCCATCGCTAAGTCCAAGAGACCGTCATGTTCCAAGCAGAGCATGCGGCCACTTTTCCTTCGACACATGACTCTGAAACCTTGGCACATCTTTCTAGGGTTTTATCTTTTTTTTGACACACTTTATTAAATTATCACTTTATGTCACATTAATTACTTTATGTCACATCACTGACACTTTATTTATTGCCATCATTTCAACACTTGTCCTAAGGAGTAGCCTTTAACCCTAAGCATGCGGCCTAACTTTATATGCGGCCAAGTGAATCATGTGGCCCTGACTTCATATGAGTCCAAGAATTTTCATGTGGCCCTGACTTCATATACGGCCTTAATTGCTTTGAGTGAATATTTTTTATTCCTTTATGATTATGTTGGGCTAATGCTTGTGTTATGATTCTAAGAAAGAATGGTTTTAGTAACCAGACATCATGCCAGACATGACTATGAGCTAAGATTTGGCTATGAATATGGCATCAGTTTAACTGAGATTTCAGTATGAACCCGACTAAGTAGATAGTGACTAACTAGCTATGTGCATGACATAATCCTCCATGTTATAATATGATCTTGATTCATGTGACCCAATTTATAATTGGTAATTGGACTCGAATATTGTATCCATGCTGATACCACTATTGCCTGATATTTGTCCATGATTGAATATGCGTCGAGGTATGACACATCGTGTCATGTATTAAGTGATTATATTTGGGTTGTACATCAAGAATGCCTCCAAATTCCTCAATACGTAATATTATAAATATATATTATTTCCCCAGCACGGGCATAATAAGCGAGTCAACTATCAAAGCGTGGCTAGGATATTAATTAACTAAATATTGTATAAACACTCGAGTGAATCTAGATTTGACTTCCATGGATTCATATCTAGCATGCCAGTAATTTGTATGACATTTTAAGTTAAATTATCATGTGACCATGTCTTGAGATTTCGAACACGACATAGGGCTAATTAGGTAACTAAAAGTGATAGTAAAATTGGAGGAAACGGTATCCCGGGATCATGCCAACGAACCTTCCCACAGAGATTCATTCTAAGTGTGTTGTGGGATGGCCAACATATATTCTTTTTGCCTTACTGGAGTGTAGTATCTAACCTATTATTATGCTGAGTTACTATTTTATTATAGGAACATTGGAACCGCTAATACCCTATTTTTAGCGTAATTGCCCTACGGAGAACTGGTGCATATCGTGAATACCTGTTTTATATATCTATTGGTTCGGTTAGCTCATGTTCGGTACTGGTGTGATCTAAGGATACCTATTATACATTATTTCTAAGATTATCTCAGAATCCACAAATAGCAAGCCGTATAAGTGATTGGCTGATGTAAAGAAAATGTACTTGGTTGTGATTATATTATTCGGTTAGTAGCCTAGGAAGATGGATTATCATAGTACAATGGTTTAACCCTTGTCCCTGTTTGGTTATACGGTTGGGCCTTTGTGCTAGAATATGCCACGGACCTATGTTCGACACTGAACCTATGTATTATTATATAATTATTTTTTTGGTTCTTGTTTCTCTATTTCGTTCTTTCTTTGTGGTACCTATTATTTAGGGTCTAACCCTACTGGTTTTACAAGATCAGGTTTTGTGCCAGCACCCAAGGATCCAGTATACCTTCCTCCAACTCTTGACGCATACCAGGAACATAGCCAAAGGGGCTAACGAGAGGGTTTTCATCTCTCCTACTCATCATTGAATATTTACTTCTTTTTGATGCTTAGACACCAGCACCTTTTAGCTGACTCGTCTGGACATTAGTACTCTTACGTGATTGTATTAAATTAGGTTGCAATTGATCCCTATTATGTACTTTTGTTACTCTTCTATCTTCTTATTTTGTACAGTGGGTCTCCAGAATATTTTAAGAAAGTGTTTGGGACATCTTATTGCTTTATCATAAATGCTCTATGCTTACTGTTTTTTGTTTGAGTTATTGAGACATAGAAGTTTTTGACCATAGGAGTCTTGATTATAGCATGCACCTACGTGTCTTATTACAGCCGTGATCACCGTACGATATATAGTACATTATATGGGGTACCTGGTCATGTCTGTCTCTGTATTATGGTACTGGGGTATGACAAGGTTTTAGTGGTGGCCCATACAGGTCTTTTCTTCAGACTTATGGAGTTTTATGGTCATAGGAGTCTCAATAAAACATGATCCTTCTTGAAATTATGGATTCATCATCTTCAATAGTCAGCTTAAATTTTCCTAGATTGGTTGCTTCCTTGTTTCTTCTCGTCCTGTACTTGATATTTATTGTGCTCTTCTTAAGGGATTCTCCTTCTCCTGATGCTACAGCAGCAAGAGAGGTAGAGTTAAGAGTGGAACGAGATCATGTAGAAACCTATCCAAGGATCTGAATTGAGCCCACGATAAATAAGACAGAGTACCAGGCTCCAGGTGATCTCGTACCTCCCTCAGTGTCGGCAATACTGGATACCCCAGTGTTGTTAGAGATTATTCGTAGATTATTGGCTACCCAACAACACCAGATGGTGGTACAATAATATTAACATCAGCAACAATATCAATAGTAGATTTAGCTAGAACGATACAAGAGAATAGATTCTGGGGCATCTATTAGATTTTGTAGACTGAACCCCAGTTATTTCGATGGCACAGAGGACGCAATCACGGCAGATGATTGGCTCCAGGATAGTGAGACCATTCTGGTAGCAGCTAAAATTTTGACTGAGGAACAGGTTGACCTGGTTCGCCTACAGTCAAGGATCTTGCAAGAGATTGGTGGGCTACGATGGAGGTTAGATTGAGGTATCCTATTTCATAAGATGATTTTAGGACCTGGTTTAGGGCAAAGTACTTTGGAATTGTGGCTCAGTATGAGCTATAGCAAAAGTTCATTATCCTCAAGCAAGTTTGAAGGACAGTAGATGGCTATGCGGCAGAGTTTTACCGACTAAGCAAGTTTGCTTCAACCATGGTGGCGACAGAGTTGGAGAGAGCAATAAGGTTCCAGCAGGGACTTCATATAGTAAACTTACACATGGTAGAGGTGCATGACTACCAGACCTTCAAGGCAGTATTGTAGCATTCAAGAGGGTTGAACTTACTTCCCATAGGATGACATCAAGAAGAGTGGATCGGAAGAGGCCTCATGGATAGAGCAATAAGGGATGACCAGTATCGCAAATATCAGCAATATCCCCTAGCATTTATATCCATGACATGATACATAGAAGGCCAGTGACCTCGATATTGATGGAACCAACTCGGCAACAGCAATCGAGGCAGCAATAGTAGCTGCAGCAGAAAAAATGACGGGGAGCACCGACAGGTTGTACCTACTGTGGAAAGGGAGGTCATACCCAAGATCTTTGCCGGTAAGATAATAGATTATGCTTGAGATATGGGAGCCCTGATTATAAGGTTGCCACGTGCCCATTAATACAGAGGCTAGGAGGGCCAGTACAATAGTTTTCTATATTTCTTGCTCTAAGGGCAGTACAGTAAAGAGGACCAACAACAGCAGTACAGCCTTTAGCTCAGGGTTCGTTGTCAACGCATGCCTAACTTTATAGACAGCAACAATAGCAGAATCAGTAGGGGCCGCAACCATGGTAGCAAGAAAGACAATAGCAGGGATCTCGACATGGCCAAGGGAAGTCACTCACCTTGTCCTTGGAAGAATCTATAGCGTCCGGTAACGTAGTGGCAGGTAACATTTATGTTACAATCTTTCCTGTCATAGATTTAATTAATTCTGGAGCTTCACACTTATTTATATCAATGTGACATATATTGGATTGAATTTTGAGTCATTATCAGAGAGGCTGAATATACTCACTGACAATGGGATAGTAGAAGTTAGTATGGTATTTTTAGCATGTCCAGTCATAGTATGTGGGCATTTATTTCCTGTAAAGTTGATCGAGTTCTGTATAGGTAACTTTAACGTTATCTTAGGCATGGACTAGTTGAGACACAGTCATGCAATGATAGATTATCGTAAGGGTAGAGTGTTGTTAAGAATTTTTGGTCTAGAAGAGTTTGACCTTAGCAGATTAGCAAGAGACCAGCCCAAGGGAGGAGTCACAACAGTAGCAAAGAAAGAAGGCCCACTGTCCAAGATAGTTGAAGAGTTCATGAATATCTCTTTGGATGAACTTCCCGAATTATATCCAGTCAGAGAGGTAAAATTTTGTACAGAGCTAATGCCAAAAGAAAACCAGTATCCTAGAAGGTGTACCCTATGTCACCATCAGATCTTGATCAGTTGTATCGATACGTAGAAGAACTGAAGGCAAAGAATTTTTTAGGACCAATGGATCACCGTGGAGAGCACCTGCGATATTGGTGAAGAAGAAGGATGGATCGACGCAGATGTGTATAGATTACACGCAGTTAAATGCAGTAACCATAAAGAATATATACCCATTACCAAGGATTGATGATTTGTTTGACCAATTAAGTGAAGCAAAAGTCTTCTCCAAGATAGATTTACGATCAGGATATCATCAGGTGCAAGTTTGGGAGCAAGATATACCGTAGACAGCATTTATATCACGATTTGGACATTACAAATTCTTAGTTATGCTATTTGGACTGACTAATGCTCCAGCATTATTAATGGATTTGATGAACCATATTTTCATGTCTTACTTAGACTAATTTATGGTAGTATTCATTGATGACATCCTGGTGTATTCTCATTATGAGGAGGAGCATGAAGAATATCTCAGAATATTACTATAAAATTTGAGGGAGCACCAGTTATATATGAAGCTTAGTAAGTATGAGTTTTGGCTGGATTGTATATCCTTTCTTGGGCATATTATTTTTGGAGCAGGAGTGTCAGTTGATCCCAAGAAGGTAGATATAGTAGAGACCTGGCAAGTTCCGAAGACAGTAGCAGAAGTGCGTGGTTTCTTGGGCTTGGAAGGATACTACAGAAGATTTGTGTCAGACTTTGCTAAGATCTCAGCACCTTTGACTTGTTTGACACACAAGAAAGTTAAGTTTATATGGTCAGCAGAATGTCAGATAGCCTTTGAAGAGTTAAAGAAGAAGTTAATCTCTGCAACAATCCTTACTCTTCTAGCAGGATCCGGAAGATTTACAGTGTATTATGATGCATATAGCAAAGGACTTGGATATATTTTGATACAACAAGGGAGAGTGATAGCATATGCTGCTCAGCAACTCATAGATCACGAGAAAACTATCCAACTCATGATTTATAGTTAGCAGCAATAGTATTTATACTTAAGCTATGGAGGAACTACTTATATGATGATCAAGTAGAAATATTCACAGATCATAAGAGTTTGAAGTATGTGTTCACGCAGAAGTACTTGAACATGAAGCAGAGAAGATGGCTAGAGTTGTTGAAAGAATATGACGTAGAACTTCAGAAGATGGCTAGAGTTGTTGAAAGAATATGATTCCCAGTATTCTATTCATCCAGGAGGCACGAAGATGTACCAAGATATCAAGCAATACCTTTGGTGGAACAGAATGAAGAGGGAAACAACATGCTTCGTATCGCAATGTCTGATATGTTAGCAAGTGAAGGAAGAACAATAGAGACCGGTAGGATTATTGCAGTCACTTTCTATTCCAGAGTGGAAGTGAGAACACATTACGATGGACTTTGTGACTGGTTTATCTATATCGCCGAGTGGTAGAGATGCAGTATGGGTGATAGTGGATCGTCTCACAAAAGTATCTCACTTTCTTCATTTTTGAGTATGACAGTCTATAGAACAATTGGCTAAAATATATATGCGACAGATAGTAAGACAAAATGGTGTCCCAATAAGTATCATGTCAGATCGAGATACTCGGTTCACTTTATATTTTTGGAAAAGTTTGCATCAGAGTTTGGACACCAAGTTAAAATTCAAAATATCTTACCACCCCAGACAGACGGACAATCTGATAAAACCATCCAGACCTTGGAGGATATGCTACAAGCCTGTACCTTAGACTTTGGTGGATCTTGGGAGAATCACCTTCACTTGGTAGAATTTTCATATAAAAATAGTTATTAGGCCAATATTCAGATGGCACCTTTTGAAGCACTATACGATAGGAAGTGTAGGTCACCATTGGCTTGGGACGACCTTGGTAAATGGAAGATGTTAGGCCCTGAAATAATCACGCAGACAGTAAAGGTTGTCAAGCATATTAGAGAGCGACTTCGGGTTGAACAAGATAGGCATCGACATTGGGCAGATCAGGATTGTAGGCCTTTAGATTTTTTTGTCGGCGACCACGTATTCTTGCAGATTTCTCCTACCCGTGGAGTTATTAGATTCAGGGTTCGCGTGAAGCTTAGTCAGCGATACATAGGTTCGTTCAATATTCTCGAGCGAGTAGGCGATGTTGCTTATCGTCTTGCCCTTTCGCCTTCACTACGTGAGGTGCATGATGTATTTTATGTATCTCAGTTGCGTAAATATGTTCTGAATTTGAGTCATATCCTCGATCACTCTGAATTAGTCGTTGGTAATGACTTATCGTATGAGGAGCAACATGTATCCATACTGGACCGAAGGGAGAAGGTGCTCAAGAACATGACTATTTTTCTTGTCCAGGTTGCTTGGAGACATCACTCACTAGGAGAATCTACGTAGGTGTGCAAGGATGATATTCGATCCTGGTACCCGTAAATATTCGATTCAGAAGGTATATTTTTTATTACCCCATTATATCTCAGATTTTGTGATCAAGTGATCACCTATATATTGTTATGATATTGCTTGCATGTATAGTTGCTAGTAGATTTGTATTGTGCTTGTCATAATTCTCTAGCTATTGCTTAGATTCGAATTCGGAGGAAAATAAATTCTAAGGTGGATAGAGATGTCACTCTCCGTTCCCGATATACGTATTTGGAACATCTTTTTTATTTTACAATGGTTGCATATATGTGGAGACTAGACTCATTCTTTAGTTTTACCTGGTTTATGGTTCATTTTGTGGGTTGTTTCAACTCATGAGGACCCTTGGTTCAACCCTCAACCCTACTATATATAATACAACATTTTTCTTTTCTCTCTTCATTACTTCATTCCCTATCTCTCTCTTGTATTTTCTCTCCCCTTTCCATAGGCAAGTATACCTTGCATAAGAAATAGAGAAACCCTATATATTATTATTTTATTATGTTTGTTATGTGTTTCTAAGCACTTCTAGAACTTAGGGTTTTCTGTTTCTATTAGTGGTTTTGAGTATATCTGTATTATAAATTAGGGTTTTACGGGTTTCATGAATTTTTCTTAATTTTTATCTATTAAAAATGTATTTTTGAAAACCATGTTATGGGTTTTAATTTTAAGGGTTTTGGCTTTTGGTTCACTCGATTTGGACTTAAAATGAGGATTTTATGGACAAAAAACAATTTTAGTTTTGGGAGCTTTCGCCATGGCCGAACATGTTATTTGGAGAAGACGAAATCTTCATGCGGCCAGCGAGTTATGCGGCCGAGAGTGCTATTCGGTCTGAGAGGGCTATCTTATTGGACGCGTGACTGCCATCACATAAGTGTTCTGTAGGTTATCCTTGAACTCCATGTTTGTTCAATCACTGAATTAAGAAGAGATTCGCTAAGCCCAATAGACATCCATGCGGCATCGAACTCCATGCGGCACAAACCCATATATGGCAAGCAGGAGCATGCGGCTACCTTCCCTTGGACACATGACTCTGAAACCTTGGAATATCTTTCTATGATTTTATCTTTTCTTTCTGACACATTTTATTAAATTGTCACTTTATGTCACATCAATCACTTTATATCACATCACTAATACTTTATTTATTGGCCATCACTTCAACACTTATCCCAAGGAATAGACTTTAACTCTGAGCATGCAGCCTAACTTTATTTGCAGCCAAGTGATTCATGTGTCCCTTACTTCATATGCGGCCAGGACTTCTCATGTGTCCCTGATTTTATATGCGACCTTGATTATTTTGAGTGAATATTTTCGTATTCTTTTATGATTATATTGGGTTAATGCTTGTGTTATGATTCTAAGGAAGAATAGATTTAGTAACGAGACCTCATGCCAGACAAGACCATGAGCTAAGATTTGGCTATGAATATGGCATGAGTTAAACCGAGATTGTAGTATGAACCCGACTAAATAAATAATGACTAACCGGCTATGTACTTGACATAAGCCTTCGTGTTACAATGTGATCTTGATTCATGTGAACCAAGGTATAATTGGTAATTAGACTCCAATATTATATCCATACTGATACCACTATTGCCTGATATTTGTCCATAATTTAATGTGTGTCGATGTATGATACATCGTGTCACTTCTTAAGTGATTATATTTATTTTATGCATCGAAAATGCCTCCAAATTCCTAAATGCATAATATTATAAATATATATTATTTCCCCAACATGGGCATAATAGGATATTGATTGAATGAATGTTGCATACACGCTCAAGTGAATCCAAATTTGACTTTTATGGATTCGTATCTAGAGTGTCCGTACTTTATATGACATTTTAAGAAAAATTCTCATGTGACCACGTCTTGAGATTTCGAACACGATATAGGGATAATTTGGTAACTATAAGTGGTAGTAACATTGGAGGGAACGATATACAGGGATCATGCCAATAAACCTTGCTACAGAGATTTATTCAAAGTGCGTTGTGGGTTGGCTACCACAAATATTGTATATCATCTGCCTTAGTAGAGTGCAGTATATGACCTATTATTATGTCGAGCCACTCTTTCATTATAGGAATATTAGAACCGCTTATACTCTATTTTTAATGCAGTGGCCCTACGGGGAACTGGTGCATCTCATGAATACCTATTTTATTCATCTATTGGTTCGGTTAGCTCATGTTCGGCACTGGCGGGATCAGAGGATACCTATTATACATTATTTCTGAGATAACCTCAGACTCCACAAATAGCAAGCCGTATAAGTGATTGGTCGATTTAAAAAAAATAGACTTGGTTATGATTGTATTATTCGGTTAGTAGACTAGGGAGATGGACTATTATAGTGCGATCCCTGTTTAGTTGTAGGGTTTGGTCTTTGTGCTAGGATATGCAATGGACCTAAGTTGCGACACAAAACCTATGTTTTCTTATATAATTATTTCTTGGATTTTTCTTTCTCTATTTCGTGCTTTCTTTGTGGTACTTGCTATTTGGGGTCTAACCCCACTAGGTTTGCATGGCCAGGTTTTAAGCCAGCACCTAAGGATCCAGCGTATATTTCCTCAACTCAAGGCGTATACCATTAACATGGTCGCAGGGGATAACGAGTGGGTTTTCTTCTATCATGCTCATTATTGATCATTTACTTCTTTTTGGCTTTTAACCATCGGTACCTGTTAGTCGGCTCATCTAGACATTAGTCTGCTTACATGATTGTATTAAATTAGACTGTAGCTGATCATTGCCATATAATTTTGTTACTCTTCGAGCTTCTTATTTTGCACAACTGGTCTCCAGAACAATTTAAGAAAGCGTTTGGGATACCTTATTGCTTTATCATATATGCTTTATGCTTATTATTTTTTGTTTGAATGATTGAGACATAAAAGTTCTTAACCATATGAGACTTAATTGTAGCATGCACCCCCTTTTCTTATTACAGCCATGATTGCCGTAAGTCTTATAGTAACTTGTATGGGGTATCTGGCCATGTCCATCTTCGTATTTCGGTACTGGGGCATGACAATAGCGCTCCTTGTCCATCATCACACCCAGAATCAAAAAAATTGTACTTAGATAATCTGTCTAGGACCTATTTGTACTTTCTTTAGTTTGTTATTGAATCTATCAATTTTAATGGCAAATAATGATATATATATCAGACTATGGCTGGTATATTTGATCATATATAATTATACTCTATTTGTTCAGCATTTTATATTCACTAGCTTCATGATCATATGTGACATGTAATTAGGGATGCCTCTTTACTTTCATGTATGATATACTCTTAAAATTGTTGTTGATGGATTAAGATACTAGGATTTTTTTAGTCTTAGGACTGACGTCATAGTATGCTAGATTCTACCTATTTTTCTTTTAGACAAACTTAGCACATTGTAACTTACTTTTGTATTCTACAAGGTGTGGTTGGCAATATCAGTTCTCTTATTTACCAGTATTCTGGGAGTTGGGCGTGACAAGGTTTTAGTAGTGGCCCATGTAGGTATATTTTTCAAACTTGTGGGAGGACTCATCTTGTTAGAATATCAACCATTTACTTATTTTTGATTGAACTCCACTTGAATTTGCACCTTCCTGTTTCCCTTTACCTAAAAAATTTCTCGACATGATTATTCCATTCCCATTCCTTATTTATTGACTTGTTTTCTTATCCTTCAGAGATACCCCACCTGCTCCTCCTTCTGAGGGTTCCATCAATCCAGTATTTCCAGTAGTTCCAGTAGTAGGGCAAAACCAGGCTTTGTTGCCGAGTCATAATCAAGAGCCAGCAACCTCTCATCCTAAGTCATCTTCGCTAGTCATACCAAGCCAGCCAGTTCTATTAGTTTTCTTAGAACAACCAGACCAATTAAGCTCGCAGGTTATGCTAGAGATGGTCAGGACCATGATGGTGACATAGCAGCAGCAGCAACAACAACAACTTCTGCTTCAGCAACAAGTATTCCAGCTTTACCAGGAGTCCCAGCTAAAGTACAATCATACCATCCAACAGAGTCTTCAGATGTTGTTAGAACTCAACAGGCATCGTTTGTCAAGGAAATTCCAAACCAAAGACTTGCATCCAGATGGATTAGGGAATAAAGAAGTACAGTACCAACCGTTCAGTTAGTCGGCATGTCCAGCCCGGTCTACTGTAGAAGCATCAAAAGGACATGACTATTTAGTCAGAGGGACCATATCAGCAACTGAGGGTCGTAAAAGGAATTGTGCATCCCCACTAGGCTCTTTATTTCATCATCCCTCACCAGTATCAGCTTACATTCATTCGTATAAGTGCCAAGAAGCTCCACTCGTATGTTCCTTCTGTGGAAAGGCAGGACACACCAATGTATCGTATCAGAGGGCTAATCATCTATATCTTCTATGTAGGACACCAGGTCATATGATTTTTTTTATTCCATGACTATCACTCGGACGAGGAGCAACGCCTTAAACCTCGATACCAGAATATCACCCGCAACAACACCCGACAGAACAAGAAGGATGTACCTACTATGGGAAGTTGGGACATTTTATATCAGGTTGTTCCAAAGCTAATGGGTGATGTTCTCACTATTTCCTATAATTTTTTTCCTCAAGAACGACCAGCTACGTCTGGCATGTTATTTCAGACATTTTAGTCACCTCGATTATCAAATCCTGTAGTGGAAGACCAATATAAGCCAATACAATAGTATAGCCATTGGCACAACATCCTTCCCCATCTCGAGCTCAGAGGGTCAGGCAAGGTAGAGCACGGTTATATGCACAGCCCTAGATGCAGTTTTAGTAATCTAGTCAGCCAAAGGGTAGTACCTCGACGGTCGTAGGTACCATCTTCCTTAGTTGTTCCTGTTTTATCTTTTAGTAACATATTAGGTCATGGCAGTACATCTTGGGTTCTTGTCGATGGCCTTGAATTCTACTATATCATGTCCTCGATATAGTCGTTGGTACTGACTTACCTCAAGGCTTGACCTATGTCTATTTTTGTCAGTATAGGCAAGCGAGGACAAATTCTTATTTGACTGACTTAGGGGTATATGTATCCATATGCCTCTATTTTTTCCTGTATTATTTTGTGCAATTATTTACTTTCTACTGTTGTCTCTTCTATTTTAGTTATTTCTTGATATGATTCATTTTTTGATTAGTGATTTATCATTTCCTAAGCCGTCTAGTGTATTGTCCAACTTGACTAGCCTCAATAAAATTCTGAGGACAAAATTATTTAAGGACGGTAGATATGTCACACTTGTTTCCTCATTTGGTATTTCTTAAATTTTTGATATTTAAATTTGTTTTCTGATAACGTATTTCTGCTGTATTTTTATGATGCTTTCTGTCATTTTTATTTTTATTTTATGTCTAGAGAGACTACCTGAGACCCGTAGAATATCCATGGACATTTTTATAGACCCAGTTTAGGACCCGCATGTAGACTGGATACCTGGTTTGGTTCATCTCGGTTGAACCCATGGCTAAACTACCCCCTCTCCCCTTATATATTTGAGAGTTTTCTTTTTCCTCCCTCTTTCTGCTTCATTCTTCTTTCTTCTTTCTCTCTTCCTAGACCGAATGCTAACCCTAGAAGAAGTTGTGATCACTTAGACCGTGAGAGGCAGAGACTAAGAAGCCACTCCAGGAAAGTACATCTTGCCCAAGAGAAAAATTATGAATTTATGCATGCTTTTAGTTGTTAATATTTTATGTATATTTCTAGATCATATTGTTGGGACCGAACATCCCTTCATCTTTAATACTTGTTGTTCTTGATTTTCTTGGTTGGAATTGCTTGGACATGAGTTTGGGTCTATGGTTTCACTTTTGATTTCCTTGGGTTTGATCTTCCAAAACTTTGTGTTTTAAAAAACTAATTAGCTCATAGTATAAATCACCATATTTTACATAATTTTGCTTTTGGTCGTGCTTGATTTTGAGTCAAACTAAGTTCAGTGCTTAAACTTGGTATAATACATATACCAAAATGGTTGACTGGAGAAGAAGAACAGTGTTATGTGAATAGTATGCAAGAGAACCCCTTTGACGTAGAAAAAGTATGTTTTACTTTGTACGCATTAGTGTAAAACTCTCCATGCGTACAAATCATACTGCACTCAGTCTCCTAATAAAAGTGCACCAGTCACACTCCTTGAGTCGGTGGCACACTTTCGAGAGGAAACTCAGTTGGCCTATTTTGGTGCGTATTCAATCAAAGTTCTCTCTAGAAAACTAAGAAAAAGTGTGCCACAGTCTGTCAGCACACTTTTTTCGCGTTTGGAAATCTGGCGCACTTTTCCTATGTTTTGTTAGCCGGCACACTTTTATTTATTGGTCTGCCCATGCACTTTCATTCCTCTTCATTTTCTTAGGGACGAAGCTTTGGTTGGTTTCTCGATTTTTGTGTTATTGATTTTTGTGCTGCTCGACTAACGAGTTTCTCGACTATCGAGCTTTGATCTCGGATTATGTGTTTTGTCTTTTAGCTAGTTTGTGCGTGCACTTTCTTTGAAAGCACGCCTTATTCTTGCTCGCAAACTTTTGTCAAGTGCGCCGTGTTGGTTAACTTGACAAAGTGTGCCACCCTTTTGTAGCTCGTGCACTTTCTTGCAAAAGTGTGCCAACTTTGTTTTTGTGAGTTTGTGCGCCAACTTTGTTTCAGTGAGTTTGTGCGCCAAATTTTATCATGCATTCCTTCAATTTTTGTTTGGAATGTTTTTTTATGTATTATATAGTTAGATGTTGTGCTCTTCAAATTTAACACTTATTCTGACCCTCAAGATACCGTAGAAATTATTGTGTATAATAAACCTATTACATTTGTCATCGGACAATCGAGTGTGAGTATTACCCAATGTATCATGTATCGCGGATACGTTAAGTTCTCCAGAGATAACACATGAATAGCTCGTATATGTAACTTGTCATTCTAGGAAGTTCTTCAGTGTCCACGACTCAAGAACTTAAAATAATGATTAAACGAGATAAAATATGAGTAAATCATTAGAAGGGAAGAATATTGCACTACTGACTACCCCGATCTTCAAGGGCCCCATGAGGCATGGACCAACCCTGCTAGAAAAGGGCCCCAAGACCTACCAAGTTTACGTATGCCACGCTACATACAAGACTTCGTGATATACCATGGTAGTCATATGATTTATTTCATAATTTGATTATAAGATCTGTGATTTGCTGCAGCACATCACATTTTTGTTATTGAGCCACGGTTCATAACATTATATATTTTTGTATATGCATTCCAGTATATGTTCCAGTAATGTTTCAATTTCAGTTTATGTTAGAAGACAATTTACAAATAAGTTTTGTTTACAAAACCAGTTTATGTTTACAAAACCAGTTTTATTTATAAAATCTCTTCATGTTTTCAAAACCAATCTTATTTACAAAATTTATTGATATTTTCAAAAACCAGTTTATGCTTACGTTATGTTGTGTTATGCTATAAATTATTTGCTTTAGTTCTTTATCTATAATTATTTGTGATGTGCACTATAAGTACTAGACTAGCGTGCCTTTGGACATCTGGGTTGAATGCAGTGTCGGTGGTAGCGATATTCTTCAAAATATTCATTTGTTAGCAACTAGGTTTATGATAATCCTAGTTAGTTAATTATAGCAAGTCGTAG
Organism: Iris macrosiphon; assembly: GCA_036927795.1. Lineage (NCBI taxonomy): Eukaryota > Viridiplantae > Streptophyta > Magnoliopsida > Asparagales > Iridaceae > Iris > Iris macrosiphon. The sequence goes on from JAYESA010000011.1 coordinate 54,500,278, forward strand.
GCATGTTTGGCCGTGATATGTTGTTTGCCTTATCTGACAAGCTCGCCTTGTTATATTCTATTTTCTTTTAGTGCGTTGTTAGATTGTAAAGTTCTGCTTGGGCAAAGGTCTGAAACCCCGGTCCTTGTTTGGTTTAAGGGTTTTGGTCCTGATCCAGAGTAGTTCCTATGCCCACTTGCCATGCATTACCTTATCTTTCTTTATAGTTAGTTTGTTATCAGTGCACCAGTCATTATAGTCATTTTATCGAGCCAAGTACATTGGTACTGTACAAAGCTCGCCCCTTATTTATTTAGTTATTCGTGTTCTCTTATTTCTGCTGAATGTGGTTTTGGTTAACACCTTGAGCTCCTTTGTGGTACTTGTTGCTTGGGGTTCTGACCCTACTGGTTTTATTTGGCCAGATTACCCCACTGGTTTTGTTTGTCCAGAAGACACCGGATCTACCGTACTTTCAGCTAGATAACTCGCACTCGTAGGACAGCAACCAAAATTTGTGAGCGAGTTTCCTTCTTCCACCCCTCCTTGTGTTATCTCGTTCTGTGGTATTTTAGCAAAGGCCAGTATTAGCCCTTTTGTTCTGAGATTACTCCTTTGACTTCTGTCAACATGATATATATATTAGACCATGGCTGGTATATTTGATCATGTATAATTATACTCTACTAGTGCAGCATTTTGTATTCACTAGCTTAATGATCATATATGACATATAATTTGGGAAACCTCTTTACTTTCATGTATGATATACTCTTAAAATTATTATTGATGGATTAAGATATAGGGTTTGTCGGCCTTAGGACTAACGTCATAGCATGCTAGAGTCCACCCATTTGTCTTCTAGACAACTTCAGCACATTGTGACTTACTTCAGTATTCTGCAAGATATGGTTGGCCATGTCAATCCTCGTATTTACTTAGTAATATGAAAGAGGGGCATGATAAATCTTTACAAAATTATATAAATCTTTAAAAAATTATATAACCCTAATGGTCCCAATAACACAATAGCTCTACCAATTTCACTACGAAGTTGGGTTTTCTAACACAGTTATAATTAAGGATGAGGTAGTATGGACCTAAAGTTGGGTCGAACAATCCATATCAAATAAGGTTTGGTTCAAGCAAAGTAGAAAGAAAATAATAATTTTTTTAATAATAGTATGAAGGCAATCAAGATGCTTAGGGCATAGTCGAGGTAAAATTCTAGAACTCTATATCTCCATGATTATGTCATTTAAAGTTACTGCCTCTCTAGTATGCATTCGACTAAAGGTAACTTTATTGTTCCATAATTCGACGGATGGCACATCACCAAACAATATAGGTTCTTGGACTTACATTCGGCCAAATCCAGAAGATATTTTCCAAAACAATTATCAAATAAAAGAGAAGAGTCAAATGAGAGAACATTATGAAAATGTTTACTCATGGCACAAGAAAGAGAATAAAAGAAAATAAATCAAGATAGGGTGAAGCTAGATAGGCATATAATCCTAATTGCGGATGTATCCCCAAAAACCATGTTATGCCCTAGTCCAAATACTCCATGGACTACCACGTGACTTGGCCACAGCTAGAAACGAATGGAAGGGTACTCATAATTTATGGGGACCCCATATTTTGCATTTATGTTGTCTATTTGTGACTCTAGTTCAACTTTATATACCAGTTTCTATGTCATAAGCAAATCAATATCTCATCCACAACATATAAATAATGAAATCCATAATTGACAAGTATTAAAATAACTAAGTAAGTAAAAAGTGGAGCAATGATACAAATTGTACGGTGGAGACAAATCCACTGCTAAAAGACTAATTATTTAAAGTAAGTAAAGGAAATCACGGAAGTAAGGTGAGCCTTGCTTAGACCAATTCAGATGGTCTTGATCTAAATAGAGGGGGTTGCTCCTATGTTAGGTCTTAGTCGATAATCGTCTGGGTATTCTTCATTTATACCTGGTGAAAAGTCTAGGTACTTAGGGAATATATCGAGATACATAATATACTAGCCTACCCAACAGTATATATATATAAAATGCATATAATAGACAAAAGTAAAACAATGGAAATACAATATTCACAATAAAAGAACATAAAAAATACTATATCGATTATGACATGTCATAAAGAAGTATGGCACTAATCGTAGCTACCCATTAAATCAAATGATCGCAGACCTGTGTGGTGCCACCAGTCTTATTAAGTAGCCCTGTGTGGGAATCCCAAACTATAGTAAGTCTCTATTACATCCATGTGTAGGACTCAGTCAATAAGAAAATAAATAGTAATTACTGTTTAGGTAATAGGTCAATAGTAAGGGATGATGTTGGGTGTTTGGTCTGGGTAGTATTTATTAGGTAATTACAAAATATGCTTTAGGAATTTAATGGAAAATAAGTTGCAGACTTTATGAATTATACACACTTAATATATTCCACACACACACACACATTATATATATATATATATATATATATATATATATATATATATGAAATGTTTTATGACATCTAGAAAGAAATAAAATCGTAACAAGAAAATAAATTTTAACCATTCTAGAGATGATAATTAGAACTACAGTATGTATAACGTTATAGTTTCGAGAGATTATGATTATGATTTTGACTCGATATTGTATTCTAATTTTGACTCAATATAAAATTATTTGAATAGAGGAAATAGAGAAACATGTGCGACCTATGAGGAGCCCTACCCTCTGCGACCTAGAGTCGCGTGCACGCCGATCCCCCTGATGTTGGAGCTTGCACCCGGTTGCCGTTGTCGACCCTGTGACCACCTACTCCCCTCCCACCTTTTATTTCCCCATTCTCCAGTCTTCTAAAGCCGCCCCCTTAATGATGGTTGAACTACAGTGGACCGTCATTAGAAAGAATAGAAATTGGTGGTTTCTTCGTACGTGCCCCCTTATAGGCATCTTGAAAGATGACATAGCCGAAATAGAGTAATTTTAGAATAGTATGATTGTTCTTTACGTCATGGGAGCCTGGCCATATTTTTCTCAATCCAAGGGATTCAATCTGCGAATATGGAATATAAAAGGAAGCATAGACTTATTATCTAGGGAGAATGGTTTCTACTTCATCATGTTCAGGATGGCGGAAGACCTAGATAGGGTCATTCAAAATGGCCCTTGGACCTTTGATAGAAGAATAGTAGTTATGAGAAGATATGATCCATCATATAACTTCGAGAGAGAACAATTGGCTACCGTACCTATAGAGATTAGGTTACCATTGGTTTCATCTCAATACTAGAGTATTCCGAGAATCATGAAGTTGGTAAGTAGAGTAGCAAACCCCTTACGTAGAAATAGTTGCACTACTAGAAGTGAACGGTTGTCTTTTCTGAAGGTTTTTGATGAGATTAATATGTCAAACAGACTTTATGAAAAATTGGAGATCAAACTACTGGCATGTGATATTATCTTTCAGAAAGTTACGTATGAGCGGGTTCTGCCATGTTGTTATTCCTATCATAGCTTTGGGCAAGTCATCTGTCAGTACCCAAAAGTTACAGTGCCTTCTGAGGTTATTAAATAAGTCCCTTTTCCTAATCAAGAGAAGCCAGCATCAAATGTTTTTGTTGGAACTAATAAGTTACTTCCAAACACAATGGGAGTGGAGGATGATATATTTGTAGAATTGAGGAAGATGTTTACGGACGAGCTAGTCTTATAAGGGGACCCTTAATCATCTCTATTCGAGAAGAAGATGCGAGCAGAGAATGAGGAAGAAGGGAACAAGGGTGGGTGTAATAAGGCACAATAGGTGGTATTGTTTGGCCAGGACAAGCAATAGGAGGAAGAAAATTTGATCTTAGCTATCTTTAGGGCTACGACCGTTAGCCAAGAAGGGGATTACATCAGAGTGAAGAGGAGAGTAGGAAGTGGAGGAATACTCATTCATCATGTGGACCGCTGCTCTCTTAACTTAGGAAAATAGAAAATTTATCGGGATGGGTCGCATCTTATTCAGGAACCTTTGGCCTTTCCTAATCCTATCTGGCAAGCTAATGCTAAGAATAAATCGCAAGGTAGTAAATCTTCTAATACTCGGTAGGATTGCCCCCCCTTCAACAGAGAGCTTGTGTGTTAATAAAGGAATCAAGTACCATAATTTGTGACTATGTTTATATGAAATGTAAGAGAGACAATTTTGATAGGTAGCTGGAGTAATATGATAGAGTATGCAAAGAAGTCCAGGTGTTATATTATTAATATTCTAAAGTCTAAGATTATTTTGATTGCTAAGTTTACCAGGTGAACCCCGACACACAATCCATCCTCTGTTGACACAAATTGGGATACTCGTGCAAATTATATCAACTCCGTCAGTTCTAAAGACATACTCTGCCACAGCTATTGGTTTCTATTCAAATATAATCTTTTATTTATTTGAGTCTAGGACTGATATAAGCTGAGTCATACTAGCAAAACAAAGTACCTATATCCAGATTTGTCTACTCAAATAAACCAAAGAACCTATCCACCAAATCAGGCCATATTCATTTACAAAGTCTACTATACTAAAAGACCAAATTCGGGCCAAACTCATGTCGAACTCAGACCGAACTCGGTTACCCTTTTGGTATAAAATCAACCAGTTCAATAGCTCCAGATTTCTTGGCCCAACGGTTGGAAATTTGAATTAAACCCCATCCGAATTCTGGCCGAATTATGTTTGCCTACACCCTATAAATAGGATTAGAATTCTTTATTCTAATAACAACTCAATCATTCTTAAGTCTTCTATCCTATTGTGAGCAAACCCCTAAAGCTTTAACCTTCCCATATAAAGAGCAACTTCCTAGCCTTCATAGTGCCAAGTGCATTCTCAGTCTAGAAGTCTTCAGAGTTGTAAAAAGCTTTGTTCCATCAGTTACTCTCTCGTTCAAGCAATAAAGTTACGAGACTTCTGATCAAACCTCATGGTGTAAAGAAGTGGCAAGCCTTCGAATCAAAGCTTGTGATTCACTATTGGTGATTATAGTAGATACAACTCCGAGCTTGAGTTTTCAGGACTGGACTAGTGTCACGCTCCAGTTCCAAATATAAGGAACTGAGCCACGTGGTAATGGCCAACAGGTACACTTCGACAGGCATCCCAATCTAAAGGACCCGACGGAGTGCACCTAAGATGTAATGTACAATGATAAAACCCAATACATGACACAAAGACAGTAAAACTAAATCTCATCCACAAACATCAGATATATAGAGCACATAGAGAAAATCATAACTACTAATGTGCAGAAGAGAAATAACACGAGAAATATATCATAGTACAAATATGAGAAGAGTCACACGGGAACAAACCCGTTGGTACAAATACTGAAATGAAGAAAAGCAGTAAGATAACTAGGAATGGATCTAGAAGCTAGATAGTAATACCGTCCCAGGGTGAAGTCACAACCAGAGATCAAACGAAGTCCTCAAGGATGATCTCGTCCTCTGCAACCGGTCCTGCTCCTGGATATGCACCTGGTCCATACTCCTTCGGCTAGTCCTCCTCGCATAAGCCTGGAAGGGAACCAGGTCCTCAGAGGGACGTAACAAGGTACAAAATATAACATGCCATAGTATAACAGAAAGAAACAAGTGCAATGCCGGTATAGTCTAGCATAACTACCTAAGTAAGACACAATTTTGAAGACAATCTTCGACACGTGGGGTGTCCAAAATAAAACCGTAGCTCCGGACACGGAGACACATGGGACTTACCGTAGCTCCGAGCAAAGATTCATATGGGTGATACTACTACTCCGGATATAGGAACACTACATAAATAGGACATATACAAATATATAGCGTATGCAGAGGAGCCCAAATGTCTAGTAAGTGTCTTCCCCTCCCAAAGCGGTCAACGAGTGTTCGTTGAACCTGAACCTCTATCTAATAGTCTCGTCATACTGAAGTAACTATCAACAATTACGACCCTAAAGTCGTCCTAATTTTCGGTCACGCTGACAGTATCAGGATACAGGAAATCTGGTACGATGATGTATCTGAATGTGTCCTAGGGTTATGATATAATCAAGTGTGTACATCAAAGTGTTACGAATATCTATCAATCGTTACCAGACGCTACTGACGAACGTCTGCACCCGGTTATGACCCGGACGCGAAGTATCGATTCTAATCCAAAGCGCACACAATACTTATAATAAATAAATAAAAATCTGGTAACTGAAATACAGGGAGGCAATGTACACTTGCCTAGATCCGGATGCTGAATGTGGGGCTCCGGTACGACGTCCAAGTCTGCAGATCCCGTAGTACCTAGAGACGAGATACAAGCTCAATCAATAAACTATCACGATGCTATTCTAAAATAAGAGGTGACACATGTCTAGCATAGGCTTCAATCTTTGTTACAAGCTTACATATACATATATATTCCTCTATCAGTTCATTATTAGTTATTAAGTCCTCAACTAATGAACAACTTACGATATCAAAACAAATACTCCTCAATCAATTTCGTCATTAGAAATCAAATCCTCAACCAATGAACAACTTAATAATATCACAACATTATTTTACAACAAATAAACCTGTTCCTCACTAACCATCAAAATGCATAAAACCCTAAGATCTCATATCTAGTATTTATAAAACCTAACCCTAACTAAGTTCTATTAACAATAAACAATATTACACTAAACTAGAAGATGGGTGAGGGGTTACCTCGTTGGCGGCGTGTGGTGACATGTCGGGGTGAAGGTTGTTGGCAGGAGGTAGAGGTAAGCGGCAGCAGCAATGTGGAGGCCGATCGAGGTATTAGAGGCGATGGAGGATCGCGGTCGTGGTCGAAGGAGACGGAAGCAGATGGCTTCTCTACTGCCGTCGCTAACTATTGTTGTTGCTGCTGTTGCTGTTGCTGTCGCTATTTGCTGCTGTTGCTGGTTTTGTGACGCTGTTGTTGCTGTTGTTGCTGCTGTCGCTATATCTGTCGCTGTAGCTCTGTTCTCCCCTTATATATATATATATATATATATATATATATATATATATATATATATATATATATATATAAAATATTATTCTAATCATATGAATATAATTACAAATAAATATTATACATACACACACTCCTCACATACATCTATATGTACTTAATACCTACATAGGAATATATACATAGTATCATATAACAACTCCCATACATATACGTATATATAAACACATACACAATATAATTACATATATATACAAGTATATATATATATATATATATATATATATATATATATATATAACAACATATAAATATATTTACTATACTATATATACCTATACTACCTCCTATCAATATGTATCAACATGTAAAAAAATAGCTACATAATAAATATACACATATAGTATATACATAGGTACATAGATCTAAGACACAATATTACATAAATATATATATACACAACATTATATATAAATATATATATAATTATACTTCTCAATGAAATAAGAACACAAAAGAATAGATCTACAATTAAATTACACAAACACATGGATCGTATCACCCCGTATCCCACTAGATCTAGTATACGCTTGTGATACGAGTCCACCACACATCGAAACGTACTCCGAAGGACACGAAAAAGTCATATATATTATTTATGAACAATACGAAGAGTCAAATATAAATCTACGTGTCCGTGTCAAAATATGACATGTACAAAGTCCCATGTCGGAGAAAAAAACCCCTAAATCAACACGTATCACCAAATTGATGGGATACGACCTACACGTACCCAATTGTGGACATGTCACAAGCCACAAATACACAAACATATGCCAAATTGATCTATAGGACCAATTGACACACACAACAAATGTCAATTTCGGAATTCCCTCAAAATTGACACAAAAAGCACCATAACTTCCACAATAGGCCTCCTATGAATACAAAACTAAATCCTATGGGTAGCCTATGCATATGGATTGATTTCTCATAGTTAAATATCAGATTTAGAACCTAATTTAAGATAAAATAACTGAATTATACCTATTGGGAGATGGATTCCCAATGCAACCTCCAAATATGATAAAATTGACCTCCAACTTGTAGATCCTTGCTCCTCTTTGTAGATCTTTACTTCTTTCTTCTAGATCCTTTCTCCACTAGCCTCCAATGGTGATTTAGGAAGAAATTATAATAAAATTTGGTAGAGAAATGAAGTGGGCATGAAGGAATTTGGTTAAAAAAAATTCAAGATCTAGTTTCCAAATGAAAAGAGGAGAAAGATATTTATTCTCCCTCTCTATATAGGCCGGCCCCCTTTTCCCATCTTTAAGCTACTATGAATTGTCCAATATACCCCTTAGTGCCTCTCATGAAGAAATAATTAAGGAGAAAAGCTTCTAGTCTAATGGTTTAATTAATTTAATCCATCTCCTTAACAATGGTTTTCTAAATGGGCTAAATTTTATCAATCAATTCATATTGGTCCATGAGTCTAAACTAAACTAGTTAGGTCCACAAACATAAGTCCAAAATAAATAAATAACATCTAACAACAATTAAATAATACAATAAATAATTATTTATCATGCACAATATTTAATTAAATATAAAATTACTAAAGTATCTTTTCCTAGAAAATATGGTAGTGACAAGTCTACCCTGCTTAAAATAATTTTATTCTCGAAATTCAAAAACAAAAACTACCCCCAGAAAATAACAGAATATAGCAAAAGAACATAACTAAAGAACATAACTAACTATGAAAGAATATTACAAAATTAGGAAAGAACATACCTCAAGGCACAAACAAACATGGATAATGCTCTCGCATTTTATCCTCTCTCTTCCAGGTAGACTCCCCCGAAGAGTGATACCTCCATGCAACCTGTACCAAAGGAATAGTCTGGTTCCTCAGCACCTTCTCTCTCCAATCCAGAATCTCAACTGGATGCTCTGGATAGCTAATAGTAGGGCCCACCTCTATCTCTGAGTGATCCAATATATGACTAGGATCTGCCATAAACTGTCTTATCTGCGACACATGAAACACGTTGTGCACTACCTCCAATGCAGGTGACAAGTCTAGTCTATAAGCAACTGCACCGACCCTCTCTAGAATAGTAAAAGGTCCGTTGAATCGCGGACTAAGCTTCCCGTATTCACCGAAGCAAATCGTGCCTTATGTCAGAGAAATCCTCAGAAACACCAAACCAACCACCTAGAATAGAACACCACCTTAAGAACTTAATCTATAACAAACAACTAATAACAAACACAATAAAATCTAAATTATACCTCGAACTCCAAAGGTCTCCGGTGGCTATCGGCCCAATGCCGTTGTTTGTCCTGCGCAACATGAAGTCTGTCTCTGATAAACTGAACCTTCTCTACTATATCAACAACCATCTCTGGCCTAAGAAAAACTCTTTCTCCAACATCGTCCCAAGACAAGGGAGTACGACACCTCCGACCGTACAGAGCTTTAAAAGGTGACATCTCTATACTAGCCTGGTAGCTGTTGTTGTAAGCAAACTCTACCAAATGGAGATGGTCCTCCTAAGAACCCCTAAAATCTAGTACACAAGTGCGCAATATATTCTCGAGAGTCTGAATACTCCTCTCTGACTGCCCATCTGTCTGGGGATGATATGCAGTACTGAACTTGAGCTGAGTGCCCAAACTTTCCTGCAAACTCCTCCAAAAATGAGAAGTAAAACCACTATCCCGATCTGAGACTATGCTGATCGAAACTCTATATATCTTAACGATCTTCCTCACATACATCTCTGCCAGCTTCTCCATAGACAAACCCACCTTGAAAGACAAAAAGTGGGATGACTTGGTCAACCTATCAACGATGATCCAAATCGCATCTTTCCCTCCTGAAGATCGTGGAAGTCCGGACACAAAATCTATAGTAATGTGCTCCCACTTCCACTCTGGAATGGGTAATGGCTTAAGTAAATCTCCTGGCCTCTGCCTCTCGGCTTTCACCTGTTGTCACACTAAGCATATGGATACAAATTGTGCTACTTCCCTCTTCATGCCATACCACCATACACTCTCTCGCATATCCCAAAATATCTTGTTGGCACCCGGATGTATAGAATACTGAGAGCGATACGCTTCCTACAATCCCTCCTAACGCAGCTCCCTAATAGGAACACACAATCTAACTCCAAGCCTCGAAGATCCATCCTCAGCAATGGTGAAATCATCCTCCAATCCTGTTCTCACTGAGCGCTGATACTCCTCAGAGATACATCCTTATACTGTGCTTTCTTGATTTTGTCCATCAAATCTGAATGTATCTACAATCCCCATATCTGCATATCAAAACCATGAACTATCACCACTATGCCCAAGCTCTCCAAGTCCTCCTGCAAATATCGATCATGCATCAAGAACATAGCTATCGGATACCTACTCAAAGCATTGGCAACTACATTAGCTTTCCCAGGATGATACTGCAAAGATATATCAAAATTCTTTATCAGTTCCAACCACCGACGCTGCCTCATATTCAACTCCTTATGCGTAAAAATGTACTTCAAGCTCTTGTGGTCTGTGAAAAACTCCATACGCTCTCCGTACAAATAATATTTCTACAACTTCAGGGCGAAGATGACTGCTGCTAACTCTAAATCATGTATAGAATAGTTCTTTTTATGAGGTCGTAATTGGCTGGATGCATAGGCAATCACTTTCCTATTCTGCTGAAGAACACAACCCAAACCTTTCTCCGATGCATCACTATAAATAATAAAACCTCCAGACCCTGATGGCAATATCAAAATAGGAGCATACGTCAACCTCCTCTTCAATTTCTTAAAAGCAACTTGGCAATCCTCCATCCAAACAAACTCCACATCCTTCCTTGTGAGTCTGGTCATCGACTCGGTAATCCTCGAAAAATCTTTCACATACTTTCTGTAGTAGCCTGCCAATCCCAAGAAACTCCTGATCTCTTCTACCGAACTCGGAGTCTTCCAAGATTCTACTGCTACAATCTTCTTCGGATCCACTAAATACCATCACCAGTCACAACATGCCCCAAGAACTCCACCTTATCTAAGAAAAACTCACACTTTGACAACTTTCCATACGGCTTCTCCTTCCTCAGCACATCCAACACATGCCTCAAATGCTTCTCCGGTGTCTTCGAGTATATGAGTATGTCATCGATAAACACCACCATGAACTTGTCAAGGTACTGATGGAACACCATACTCATCAATTTCATAAATACCGCCGGTGTATTAGTCAAACCAAATGGCATCACCATAAACTCGTTTTGACCATACCGAGTTCTAAAAGTATTCTTCGGTATGTCTACCGGCTTCACCTTCATTTGATGGTAGCCTAATCTCAAATCTATCTTAGAAAATACCTTGGCACCACTCAACTGATCGAACAGATCATCAATCCGTGGCAAAGGGTACTTATTCTTGATAGTAAGATTATTCAAAGACCTGTAATCAATGCACATGCGCACCTCAATCATTCTTTGGTACAAACAATATCGGGGTCCCCACGATAAATAACTCGATTTGATAAATCCCTTATCCTGTAATTCATCCACCTGCTTCTTCAGCTCGACCAGCTCGCTGTTGTTTACTCTATAGACATATTATGAAATTGGTTCTGCACTTGGCACCAAGTCTATAGGGAATTCAATATCTCAATCTGACGGCAATCCTGGCAATTCCTCAGGAAACACATCAAAGAACTCTGCTATCAACGGATGCGACAACTCCTTGTCTTCCACCATCGCTCCATAAAAAATGCCTTCTCCCTGTTCTAAAGCTCCCCTAGCAAACTCAAACTTTGGCTCTCCTGGCGGACCAAACAAAACTCTACCTCCTCTACAATCTATGCTAGTACGGTGCCTACTTAACCAATCCATCCTGAGTACAATATCGTAGCTCGGACGTGGCATTACAAGTTGATACGCACTCAACTCCCAGCCTCCTAGAGTAACTCTTTGATCCTTGCAAATATTATTAACCAGGATAATGCCTTCCCCGGTCATGATCTTGCAAGTCCTAAGCAAAGACTCAACTACTAGACCATGCTTCAGAGCAAAAGAAAGAGAAACAAACCTATGGGAAGCACCAATATCAAACAAAGTTAAAGTTGGAATAGAATCAAGAAGAATAAAACCTGTAATGATATCTCAAGTAGGTTCGTTCTTCTCGACGGTCATAGCAAATGCTCGTCCCTGACGGGCACCTCTCGTCTGTGCCCTCGAAGCTGAAGCTGCTTCCTGAACTGTACGACGAGGACACTCTCTTGACTAATGCCCTTTAGTACCATAATACAAACAAACTCCTAGCCTCCTCTTGTAAACTTTCCAGATATGGCTGGGCTTCTTGCAGTAGTGGCAGAAAGCTTGCTGTAACTGTCTCTACAGCTGTGGTGCCTGGTGAAAAGGCATACTTGCTGGAGTCTGGTATTGTTGCTGCTGCTGGAAAGGTTTAGACTGGAAATAAGGACGTTTGGCAGATACTGCACTACAGTTGGCCCCCAGAAAAGAATTATAGTCTCTCTTGGGCTTCAAACCCAACTCCCGCTCAACCTTGCGTGCCTCCGCAAGTATCTTCCAGTATATCTCATAAAAAGATGGAATGGGGATCAATATGGCACATAATATAAGATACTCAAGAAAAGGACAGTTTAAGAGATCAAGTATCAATATCAAGGAGAATAGTTGAATCAAAAGAATTTTCCTAGATGTGATTGAGTATCCTCAGCCTATAGCCTACATCCTATATCCTATCGCAGGCTCACAGTAGTATAACTAAATCGTTGCACTACCACGACATCGGATAATTTGCGAAGCTAGACCTGCATAGGCCACCACTAAAAATGTGTCACGACCCGTACCTGGTATAAGGTTATAAGTCGAAAACAACGCCCAGCCTACATCGCAGAATCGACGGTAGAACATTATCTGGGTAATTTATCTAACAATATAATAAACCACCAATAATAACAATATATTCAATCATAGATCTAATAATAAAAACGAGCACAAATTAGATAAAGAATAGAAATAGTCACAAACAACTCATCAGTCTAAATAATACATCACTGAGTCTGAAAGAATACTAACAAAGAGATGGAGACAAATCTAGTATAAGAATACTAAGAAGCTACTAAACCTGAGTCATCTGTCTCAGTTGGGATAAGTCCCTCCAGAGGCAGGGTCTCTGACTCTAAGCCCACAATATCCTGGGGTCCATAATATGTAGGGTACCACTCCTAAGTGTCATCTGGAAAAATATATCCAGTCAGGAAAGGAGGAGAGTACATCTCTAACAGCAGTTCTAATAAATGATAAAAACTATGTAACAGTAAATAGATGTGAATATAAAAGATGAACAATAGGTACGATAAGATATATACAATAAGGAATTACTGGAATTAATATAATAATGAATAATATGCCAATGAACCAGAATACTAATAACTAAGTATATGAGTACTAGTTTTAACATTTGATCGGCTTGGGAACATGATACAATATATATGGCCTGCTAATCATACGTGCGGTGTATGATTAATACTATTCAATAATAGTACTTGATACAATAGGGATATTGATCACATATCTATACTAAAGTACTCTCCACCCTCGACTGGTATAATAGATCCAACCACGGTATGCTATGGCACGAGATTCTCCAAGAAGATAGCGACTCTTCCCTAGAATCAGTGTCTGTACATGTACAAGATAAACAATAAAACAATACTTGCACCATATACACCATATACCAAGGAATAACATCTCATGACGAGATTCGAATATACCAATCTGTATAACCATAGTGTGAAGAGAATATGGATATCTACACTAAATACAATGAACATAAAGGATACCATAAATAAGAAACTATCAGAGAATATACTCGCCTGTAGTCCAAAGAATCGTCTCACAGATGTCTGATACGGTGCCTCAAAGACCTAGATATAGAATACAACATCAATACAAGGTTTCGGAAAGAAAATAAGTTAAACTAGTCAACTTCTAGGTCAACAAGTCAATTCTAAGTCAAAAGTCAAACTCGGTCAACTCTAAGTCAACTATGGTCAAACTATAGTCAAACTATGATCAACTATGGTCAACTACCTATTTCTAGGTTGCACAAGTCTAACACAAAATATTGGGTTCAAATACTAAAGTCTAGATCACAAAATACATATCTTAAATTACTAGGATATATTATCTCCGGATACGTAAATCCATAGGTAAAATACCACATACAAATACCAAAATAATATTATTAAATAAAATCTTAAAGACAAACATCATATAGGTACCTTGGTTTTGAACCAACTTGGTATCACAACATAAACCATAATCTTGACACCCCAAACCCAATACCTTGGGTATCCCTAATACCTTGGTACTTACCTTGGTATCTCAAGGTAATACGCCAAAACTTGTTTATACTAACTACCCGTAATTATATACATATGCTACACAATAATTATACATATACTATACTATAAATACAATTAGGAAATTAGGAACATATATACGTATATATTACTTACCATATATTTATACATATATATCTATATATATATATATATATATATATATTATTAAAAAAAACTGCCAATCTATCATAAAAAACCCTGTTGACCGTCGCTGAAGCTACTGTTGCTGGTAGGAACTGCTATTTTTAGCGACGCTTCTCTGCTGCCGTCGTAAACTGCTATCGATGCTGCTGTTGCTGCTGTTTATGCGACGCTGCTGCTATTGCTGTCGCTATTTACTGCTGCTGCTGCTGCTTTTGGGACGTTGTTGTTGCTGCTATTGCTATATCTGTACTCCCCTTATATATATATATATATATATATATATATATATGTATATATATATATATATATATATATATATATATATATATATATATATATACATATTATTCTAAACATATGAATATAATTACAAATAAATACTATACATACACACACTCCTTACATACATCTATATGTACTTAATACCTACATTGGAATATATACATAGTAACATATAACAACACCCATACATATACGTATATATAAACACATACACAATATAATTACATATACATACAAGTATATATATATATATATATATATATATATATATATATATATATATATATATATATATATACCTATACTACCTCCTAACAATATGTATCTACATGTAGAAAAATAGCTACATAACAAATATACACATATAGTATATACATAGATCTAAGACACAATATTACTTAAATATATATACATAATATTATGTACATATACATATACATATATATAATTACACTTCTCCATGAAATAAGAACACAAAAGAATATATATACAATTAAATTACACAAACACATGGATCATATCACCCTGTATTCCACTAGATCTAGGATACGCTTGCGACACGAGTCCACCACACATCCAAACGTACCCTGAAGAACACGAGCAAGTCATATATATTATTTATGAATAATACGAAGAGTCAAATATAAATCTACGTGTCCGTGTCAAAATGTGACATGTACAAAGTCCCGTGTCGGAGGGAAAAACCCTCAAATCAACACGTATCACAAAATTGATGGGATACGACCTACACGTACCCAATTATGGACACAACAATAGCCCCAAACACACAAGCACATTCTAAATTGATCTATAGGACTAATTGACATACACAACAAATATCAATTTTGGAATTCCTCCAAAATTGACACAAAAAGTACCATAACTTCCATAATAGGCCTCCTATGAACGCTAAACTAAATTCTATGGGTAGCCTATGCATATGGGTTGATTTCTCATGGTTAAATCCAAAATTTAAAATCTAATTTAAGGAGAAAAAATTGAATTGTACCTATTAGAAGATGGATTCCCAATACAACCTCCAAATATGATGAAATTGACCTCCAACTTGTAGATCCTTACTCCTCTTTGTAGATCCTTGCTTCCTCCTTCTAGATCCTTTCTCTACTATCCTTCAATGGTGATTTGGGAAGAAATTAGAATAAAATTTGGTAGGAAAGTGAAGTGAAAATAACAGAATTTTGTTGAGGGAAATTCTAGATCTAGTTTCCAAATGAAAAGAGGAGAGAAAAATTTATTCCCCCTCTCTATATAGGCCGGCCCCCTTTCCCCTTCCTTAAGCTACTATGAATTGTCTAATATACCCCTTGGGACCTTTCATGAAGAAATAATTAAGGAGGGAAACTTCTAGTTTAATGGTTTAATTAATTTAATCTATCTCCTTAACAATAGGCTTTCTAAATGGGCTAAATTATATCAATCAATTCATGTTGGTCTATGAGTCTAAACTAAACCAGTTAGGTCTACTAACACAAGTTTAAAATAAATAACTAACATCAAACAATAATTAAATAATACAACAAATAATTATTTATTATGGACAATATTTAATTAAATATAAAATTACTAAATTACCTTTTCCTAGAAAATATGGTAGTGACAAAAAATAAAAGAAAAAAGAAAAGTGGAGGAAAGAGAATAGGATAGCTTATATAGGAAGAGATAAGATTATAGGACTTTGGATCATAATTCATGCCCCGCACCCGGGTTTATCACAGCTACCCACCAAGAAAACCAAGGGACCAACAGTCCAAAGCATGCAACTAAGGGAAACTTACAAAAATTTAGAACCTGAACAATGCATAAATGGCATAAAGCATGATATAAGAAATTTAACAATAAATAATTTATACATATATAATATACATATATTTTGTACATATACTAGATAAGTAAAATGAGTCTCACACTTTATCTATTATATAGTTGGATGTTGTGCTCTTACAATTTATCCCATGTTCTAACCCTCAAGATACCTTAGAAATTGTTATGTATGATAAACCAATTGTATTTTGCATCGTGCAACCGAGTATGAGTATTGCCTAATGTATCGCGTATCGCAGAAATGATAAGTTTGCTAGTGATAACTTGTGAATAGCTCGTACTCATAACTCGTCCTTCTAGGAAGTTCTCGAGTGTCCGCCACTCAAGAACTTGAAATAATGATTAAACGATATAAAATTTGACTATATCATTTGGTGGAAAGAATATTGTGCTAACGGCTACCCCGATCTCCAAGGGTCCCACGAGGCTTGGAGCAACCCTTCTAGGAAAGGCCCAATGTCCTACCAACTTTACGCATGCCATGGTACATAAAAGACCTTGTGATGTACCGAGGTAGTCATATTATTTATTACATAATGTGGTTACAAGATCTTTGATGTGCTGTAGCACTTCAAGTTGGTATTTTTGAGCAACGGTTCATAATATTATGTATTTCAGCATATGCATTCAAGTATATATTCCAATTATGTTTCAGTTTTAATTTATGTTATAAGACAATTTACAAATAAGTTATGTTTACAAAACTAGTTTATGTTTACAAAATCTTTTAATGTTTACAAAATCAGTTTATGTTTACAAAACTTCTTTATGTTTACAAAACTAGTTTATGTATAGAAAACCAAATTTATTTATAAAACTGCTTTATATTTTCAAAACCAATCTTATTTACAAAATTTATTTATATTTTTAAAAACCAGTTTATGCCAACGTTATGTTGTGTTATGCTATTAGTTATCTAGTTTAGTTCTTTATCCATCATTGTTTGCGATATGCACTATAAGTACTAGACTAGCATACCCTTGGCCATCCGGATTGACTGTAATGTGGGTGGTAGCGATATTCTTCAAAACATGCATTTGTTAGTAACTAGGTTTGTGATAACCCTAGTTAGTTAATTATAGCAAGTCGTAGGCATGTTTGGACACGATATATTGTTTGTCTTGTCTGACAAGCTCGCTCTGTTATATTCTATTTTCTTTCGATGCATGGTTAAAGTATAAAGTTTTGCTCGGGGGAAGGTCTGCAACCCCGATTCTTGTTTGGTTTAAGGTTTATGGTCCTGATCTAGAGTAGTTCTTATGCCCTTTTACCGCTCGTGGCCTTATCTTTCTTTATAGTTAGTTTATTATCAGTGCACCATTTCTTATAGTTATTTTATCGAGATAAGTACATTGGTACCGTAGAAAGCTCGACCCATATTTATTTTGTTATTCGTTTGTCTTTTATTTTTGCTGATTATGGTTTTGGTTAACACCTTGAGCTCCTTTATAGTACTTGTTGCTTGGGGTTCTGACCCTACTGGTTTTGTTTGGCTAGATTACCCTGAGGAGTCACAGGATCCACCATACTTCTAGTTAGATAGCTTACATCATAGGACTACAGCTAAAGCTTGGGAGTGTATTTCCTTCTTCCATCCCTCGTAGTGTTATCTCATTCTATAGTATTTTAGCAAGGGCCAGTATTAGCCCTTTTGTTATGAGATTATTCCTCTGACTTCGGTCAACATGATTGTAGAAGCATGAAAAATACGCGTCTATGCGTCCAACAACCATGTGCCTCCAAAGCTCAGAAGAGATTAAGCTGCAAAATTCTCCTGCGGCCTAACAAGGCGACGTCCATGTGTCCCAATTAGTTGATGTCACTACCACATTTTCTAGAAAGGATATTTTGGTTATTTCATAATTAGTTCTATATGTGCTTGTTGAATATTTTTTATTGTATTATTTATTTATTATTAGATATTATATTTGATTTTGTACTTGTATTATTGGACCTAACTAGTTTAGATTAGACTCATGAACCAATATTAATTCTAGTTAAATTGAGCCCAACAATCAAGTTCATTCATTAGAAGGATGACTTAATTAGTTAAACCAATTGGATTAGAACATTCCTTCGTTAATTAACTCCTTCACTACAAGCCCATAGGGATATTTTAGACTTTTTATACTTCTTACATCACAAGCAAGGGACGGCCATAGTAGGGGAGGAGAGACTCTCTCTCTCTCTCTCTCTCTCTCTCTCTCTCTCTCTCTCTCTCTCTCTTCATCCATTCATCTCATTTCTAGATCTAGAATTTCCCTCTTCTAAATTCTTTCATCCCTACACCAAACCTTACTCAAATTACTTCCCAATTCCTTCTCAACTCACCATTGGAGGCTATTGGAACAAGGAGGAGACAAGGATCAATAAGGAGGAGGAAAGAGCATAAGTTGAAGGCTCTTGACACTCATTTGGAGACTTGCATTAGGAATCCATCTACCAATAGGTATAATTCAGTTTCTCTCTCTAATTAGACTCTAAATTTATACTTTAATTATTAAGAACCCTCCCATATACTAAGTCTACCCATAGGAAGTGGAATTAGGTTCATAGGACGCCTATGGAGGAAGTTATGGTGTATTTTGTGCCAATTTTGGAGAAATTCCGAGATTAGCACATCATGTGTTTATCAATAGGTCAATTAGACCAAATTAACATGTGTTTGATTGTATGAGACTAGTATTGTGTCCACAATTGGATATGTGTAGGCCGTATCAGTATAATTTGGCGATAGGATTTAATTTTGGGGTTTTCTTCTGACACGGGGGTTTGAGCATGTCATATTTTGACACGTGCATGTAGTTGAGTAGGTAGCTCTTCGTAGTTCTTCAAATTGTGATTCTAGACTTGCTCGTATCCTTTGGAATATGTTTGGTGGTGTGGTGGAGCCTTATCACAAGCATATCATAGATTAAGTATGATTCGGGTATGGTGCACTCCACGTATTTGTGTTTTTGCATTTTAATTCAATGGACTTGTATGTAGCTTTTTAAATATTGCATATGAGTTGTATATATGATAAATATATAGAGGCATGGTATATATTTATAATTGGTTAGGAGTTATATGTGTCTATCTATATCTATCATTAAGAGTATTTATGTCGCCTGTTGGGGAACTTATCCGAGCCATGAATGCGTGAGGATATTGCCAGCAAGGTGTCACTGTAAAAAGTGACTGAAGCAAATAGAATTTAGGATGTATAGGCGAGGGAAGTGCACTGTAGCTATCCATTTGTGCACAGCAACAGGGTCGAGTTTGTTGTATTTTGCAGCAAAGTTTAGTAGTAGCAGCAACATGTTGTTAGGAGTCGGGCAGTAGCAGCAGTAGCAAACACTGCTAGAGGCAGTAGCAGCAACAGCAATGCAACTAGGGTGTAGCAGCAGCAGCAATACCAGTAGGGGCAGCAGCAGTAGCAAGGCTGCTAGTAGTAGCAGCTAACATGGTGAGAGGTGGGCCCTACTCTTAGCTATCCAGAGCAGCCAGTTAAGATTCTGAATCAGAGAGAGAAGGTGTTGAGGAACCAAACCATTTCATTGGTATGTGTCGTATGGAGGCATCACTATTCGGGTGACTCTACCTTGGAGAGGGATGATGAAATGCGAGAGCGTTACCTATATTTGTTTGTTCCTTGAGGTATATTCCTTCCTGATACTGTTTTATTTTCTAGGGATAGTTTCTTCTTTGAATATCGAGGACAAAATTATTTTAAGGGGGAAAGACTTGTCACTACCACTTTTTTTAGAAAGGGTATTTTCGTCATTTCATAATTAATTATATATGTGCTTGTTGAATATTTTTTATTATATTATTTATTTATGTTAGATGTTATATTTGATTTTGGACTTGTGTTAGTAGACCTAACTAGTTTAGATTAGACTCATGAACCAATATTAATTCTATTTTGATTGAGCCCAACAATCAAGCCTATTCATTAGGAGGATGACTTAATTAGTTAAACGAATTGGATTAGAACTTTCCTTCCATAGTTAATTATTTCATGATAAGTCCATAGGGATATTTTAGATTTTTTATACTTGCTTGCATCACAAGCAAGGGCCAGCCATAGTAGGAGGAAGAGAGAGAGACTCCCTCTCTCTTTATCCATTTATCTCATTTCTATATCTATAATTTTTCTCTTCCAAATTCCTTCATCCCTACACCAAACCCTACCCAAATTTCTTTCTAATTCATTCTCTACTTACTATTGGAGGCTATTGGAAGAAGGAGGAGGCAAGGATCCACAAGAAGGAGGAAGGAGCACAAGTTGAAGGCTCTTGACACTCCTTTGGAGACTTGCATTAGGAATCAATCTCCTAATAGGTATAATTCAGTTTTCCCTCTCTAATTAGACTCTAAATATATAGTTTAATCATTAGAAACTCTCTTATGTACTAAGTATACCCATAGGAAGTGGAATTAGGTCCATAGGAGGCCTATGGAAGAAGTTATGGTATATTTTGTGCCAATTTTAGGTGAATTCTGAGATTGGCACATCATGTGTTTGTCAATAGGTCAATCAGACCAAATTATCATGTGTTTGATTATATGAGGCTAGTGTCGTATCCACAATTGGATACGTATAGGTTGTATCATGATAATTTGGTGATACGGGTTGATTTGGGAGTTTTTTTTCCGACACGGGAGGTTTGAGCATGTCATATTTTGACATGGATACGTAGTTGAGTAGCTAGCTCTTCATAGTACTTCTAATTATGATTCTAGACTTGCTCTTATCCTTCGGGATAAGTTTGGTGGTGTGGTGGAGCCATATCTCTAGCGTTTCATAGATTGAGTGTGATACGGGTGCGGTGCACTCCACGTGTTTGTGTTTTTGCATTTTAATTCATTGGACCTGTATATAGCTATTTAAATATTGCATATGAGTTGTATATATGATAAATATATAGAGGCATGGTATATATATATATGCAATTGGTTAGGAGTTATATGTGTTTATCTATATCTATCATTAATAGTATTTATGTGGACTATGGAGGAACTTATCCATGCCATGAATGGGTGAGGACATTGCCAGCAAGGTGTTACTGCAACAAGTGACTGAAGCAAATAGAAGTCGGGTTATACCGGTGAGGGCAGTGCACAGTAGTTGTGCATTGGTGTATAGCAAGAGGGTCAGATTTGCTATATTTTGCAGCAAGGTTTAGTAGCAGCATCAGCAAGCTGTTAGGAGTCGGGCAGTAGCAGCAGCAGCAAAAACTCCTAGAGGCATTAGCAGCAGTAGCAGCAGCAGTGGCAGCAATATAACTAGGGGCAACAGCAGCAGCAGTAATATAAGTAGCGCAACAGCAGCAGTGAGGCTGCTAGTAGTAGCAGCTAACATGGTAAAAGGGGGTCAGGTAATTGTTGGTTGGAGTCGTGTAGTTAGTATTCAAGCTTAGTTGTTTATTGGAGATAAGTTTATGTGTGTTAGTAATTAGTGTTAGATATAAATAAGAAGTTAGCAATTGATATATGGTTATATGTTGTTATGTGGATTATATGTTCGAAGAGGGTATGTGTTAGTTATTGGTAATATATCTTAAGTAGTATTTTGTTATAAGTTAGTATACCGTATAAGTTAGATATTGGTAAGGGAGGTATGATAGATACTTAATTATATATATAGATGGATGCATCTATAAACCTTAGCTAGTTAGTTGTCATAGTTTGATAAGTTAGTAAGTATTACTTATTATACCAAAGTAATTGTAGGTAATGGGTATGAGTATCTAGATGAGGGTAGCTAGCGTGATACAGTGTTGGCTCAAAGCCAAGCTATCCACTTAGCATTAATTTAGCTAGGGATACTAGTATGTAGTATATTTGTATAACTTATAGAATATTTTTATATAGATATAATTACGCTTCTCACAATACGGTATAGTACTAGTATCCTATAGCCACTATAGCCTAGTTACATAGTGTATGGACCCAATATCCTAGAGATGGACTCGTACAATCTTGAAGTAGCTAGTTTGACCAAGTTTGACTAGTTTGACCTAGAGTTGACCTAATTTTACTATTTTGATCTTGTATTGATATAATATTCCATATTTAGGTCTCTGATGCACTGTTCTGGACATCTTTGATACTGTTCATCGGATTTCAGGCAAGTACATTATCTGATAGTTTTCTATTTATGATATCCCCTATGTTTCTTGTATTTAGTATAGATATCTTTGATTTCTTGACACGATGGTTACACGGATTGGTATATCCGGATCTCGTCATGAGATATTATTCCTTGGTAGTTATGGTGTATCTTGTAAAGCCTTGTTCCTCAGTTTTCTTGTACATATACATACATTGAATCTTGCGGAGACTAGCTACCTACCCAGCGAATTCCGTGTCATAACGTACCATGGTTGGATCCACTATACCAGTTGGAACGGGGAGTGTTAGTGTAGATATATTATAATACAATCTTTGTGCATGTTATTGTGAGTGTTGATCATACACCGCACATATGATTAATTAGGCCCTAATCCTTATGAAAGTTCCCAAGCCGATAACATATTAAAGCTGATACTCACTCACATAGTAGTAGTATTTCTTGCTCATTTCCATGATGCCCATTTCTTGTATTTAATTCCAGTATTCCTATTTTTTATATCTCTTGTACTTGTATCTTGCATCTTGTATATTCCCTCTATTTATTGTTCATAGTTTTTATCATTCATTAGAACTGATGTTAGAGGTGTACTTTGCTCCTTTCCTGATTGGATATATTTTTCCAAATGATACTGAGGGGTGGTATCCCACTCACTACGATCCCAGGACATAGTTGGCCTAGAGCCAGAGACTTTGGCTCAGGAAGGTCTCATCTCGGTTGAGACAGACGACCCAGTACCTGTAGCTCAGTAGATAGGTTTTGTACTGGATTTGTCTCCAGCATTTGATATTAGTATTTCTTTTTATATTAGATGACTCATTGGTTATTACTTTGCCTCATGAGTTGTATTTGACTCTTCAGTTCTTTATATCATATTCGTGCGATTGTTCCATCTTACAGATCTATGATTGAGTATTCATACTTTATTGGTTGTTTATATATCTCGATGATCATTATTCTTAGATAGATAGTTTATCCAAACAATATTCTACCGCTGATACAGCAGCGTAGGATGAACGTTATAAACTACTCGCATCCCTACACCGGGTGTGGATCATAAAAGCTGAAGCAGCTTTGGCCGCAGATGGAACAGATACGTCATCCTAGCAACAGGAACATCTCTGATACAGAATCCTGACAAAAAGGATTTTTTGGATACCTTAAAATACGTGAACATACTAAATCACAGAAGGCTCATCCAGCAAAGAACTTCAATCTCGATGGATGTGCAGCGCCACGTGTACAGCACAACTGGCCCCATGTATCCTAGACATCATGCGGTCCTATGTGTCTCTAGCCCATGCATCCCAGACTCTATGAAGCCCCATTCGTCCCTGGCCCCACTCGTCCCAGACTTTATGTGTCTTATGCGTCTCGGGCCCAATGCGTCCCAAACCTCATGCGGCCCTATGCGTATCTGGTCCCGTGAGTCCCAAACTCTATACGTCCTATGCGTTCCTGGACCCATGCGTCCTAGGCTTCATTTATTTCATGTGTCTCTGGCCCCAGGAGTCCCAGTCTCTATGTGTTCCATGTGTATCTGGCCACATATGTTTCAGACTCCATGAAAACCAAATCTTATTATTACGACAAGAGTGATTCTCTCCAACCAAGTGTGGGCTATGTGTTAACCTGACCAAGTAACGGCCTCAGAGGACAAGAATTGCCTAGATATTCAGCATTAAAAAATCTCTACAAGCACCCATGTGGCAGCTTGGCTTGCTCACGGTTATAGTTGTATCCTATTCAGGAGGCACATGTGGCACCCTCTAACATCTATATGAAGCAATATATGCACGTCCAAGGATGACTATATATTCCCTGGTAGTATGCCCAAAAAGAGGACAGATAAAAAGGGGTCGCCCAACACAGAGAGAGCATACCGAGACAAGCAAAGAGAGAACATAAGATTCCTCACCCTGTATCGGATCGTTAACGGAGTAAAGGAGCCGCTGAAGCAAATATTGTATGCCAACATGGTGTCAGCTAACCCAGTGGAAGACGACAAAGATCTACCAAAACTCTTTAAAGTAAAATCGTGGGCACAAGGCCTAGATGCACAATAGGAGATACAGTTCAAACACCGAGAACCTTCTACCGAGGATGAAGTCGTACAAGTCAATCTGGGCAAAGAATCGTCCTCCAAACATATCTTTATCAGCAAGAGTCCAACTGATGAGCATCGAGAATCTCTGCTACAACTCATCCGGGAATACATTAATGTCTTTGCCTGGAGATACGAAGATATATCAGGACTTGACTCCCAAATTATGGTCCATAAGTTCAACATCTTGCCAAACGCTAAGCCTGTCAAGCAGCAGCAATGACGTTTTCGGTCGGATATTATCAACGTTATCGATAATGAAGTCAAAAAATTGATATGTAGTGGCTTCGTCTGCGAAGAACAATATTCAGACTTGGTATACAACATCATGTCCATCGTCAAAAAGAATGAGAAGATCCGGATCTGTATTGACTTCCACGATCTAAACATGGTATGCCCTAAGGACAAATTTTCCCTTTCGATCATAGACATAATAATCGATAATACATGTGGCTTCGAGCACATATCCTTTTTGGACGGATTCTCATACGACAATCAAATCAAGATGTCTCCTGAGAATCATAAGCATACATGATTCCAAACGTCGAAAGGAGTATACTGATACACAATCTTGCCCTTCGATCTGAAGAACGTGGGTGCTACATACCAACAAGCTATGAGCATCAACGCGAGATGATCGAGCATTACGTCATTGATATTGCCGTTAAGTGTCGATCAAAGATGATAAACTCATAGACTTGAAGACTATGTTCGACCTTATATGTATGCACCAACTCAAGATGAATTCCACCAAATCTTTCCTGGGAGACTCCGGCAGAATATTTTTGGGCTTTACCATCACTTCCCGGGGTATTCATATAGGCCCCGACAAAACTAAAGCGATCCTTAAAATGCGCCCACCGAAGAACCTTAAAGAAATTTTTGGCCTTCAAGGAAGACTTGCATGCATCAGAAGGTTCATATGAAACCTCTCTGGGCATTGTCGGTCGTTCACCCAGCTCATGAGGAAAGGTGTCTCCTTCGTCTGGAATAAAGAGTGTCAATGTGCCTTCGATGACATCAAGGAATACCTATCAAACCCTCTGGTGCTAGTAGCCTCAGTCATGGGGAAGCCTTTTTTACTCTATGTACGTGCGATGGACCACTCCCTAGGTACTTTATTAGCCCAGAATAGTGATACAGGTCACGAACAGGCCATCTATTATTTTAGCCGAATGATGGTTGGCATGGAGCATAGGTACATCCTCGTTGAGAAGAATGCCTTGCTCTTGTATTCGCTATCCAGAAGACTCGGTAGTATATGGTAGGATAAATGATACATGTGATCTCTCGGGTCAACCCCCTCAGGGTCCTCATGGCCAAACCTGGGACATCCAACTCTCGCCTAGCCACCTGGGCAATATTGTTGTCACCATACGATAGGATATTTGTTCCATAGAAAGACGTAAAGGGTCAAGCACTGGCCGACTTCCTAGCAACCCATTCAGTGCCAAAAACTTGGAAACTCTACGACAAGATTCCAAATGAGGTTACAGACTCCAACACCGTGATGAACGCAGAAGCCGATTGGCGAATGTTCTTCGACGGTGCTTCAAGGACAGGCCCAAGGCCGATTGACAAATATCCTTCGACGGTGCTTTATGGACAGATTCTCAGGCTATAATCAAATCAAGAGCTCTCCATATGATCTGGTTATCAACCGCACCTACTCCCTCACTGATTCATGCTCCAATAATATGGCAGAGTACAACACTCTCATCATTGGACTTCAACTCATTAAACAAGTGGGAGTTGACCACTTGAAAGCCTACGGCGATTCCAAGATGATAGTCAATCAGGTCCGGGACGAGTACAAAGTCCATCACAAAGACTTATTTCCTTACCATCAAGCTGCGCTTTGTATTATCTCGACCTTCGAGGGGTTCTTCATAGAGCACCTCCTTCATCTGCAAAATTTTGAGGTGAATGCCCTAGCCGAATTCAAAACCTCTCAATTAATACCCATGATGGTCAGGAGCTGGTCTGCCTAAAGAATAACCTCTCTATGTGCTAGAGCTACTCAGTTGAGACGAGCACTGATTCACAAGACTGGAGACTTCCATTCATCGACTACGTAGTCTATAGAATTCTCCCCAAGAATCCAAAGGAAGCCACTTTCATCAAAAGACATTTTCTCCGATTTTATTATGATACAGCTACCAAAATGCTATATCATCGTTCCTTTGACGGCCTTCAACTGCGATGACTATCGAACACAAAAGTGGAGCAGGCTCTCCACCAAGCTCACGACAAGATTTGCGGTGTCAATCAGCCAGGGCCCCAGCTACAGGAACGCCTCCATATAATGGGATACTAATGGCCAATAATGGTAGCGAATAACGCAAGGAAGTGTCAAGTGTTCCAAATTAATGCAGACTTCATCCACCAACCCTCGGAGTTCCTATACCCGACTGTTGCATACTGGTCGTTCGAAGCCTGGGGCATGGACATCATTGGACCGATTAGTCCACCTTCATCCAAGGAACATCAGTTTATCCTCGCCATCACCGACTACTTCTCCAAGTAGGCAGAAGTTATACCACTGGCGGAAGTAAAGACGTCCAACGTGATCAACTTTATCAAGCATCACGTCATATACCGCTTTGACTTGCCACAAAGGATCATCCATAATAATGGTCCACAGTTCGTAAATAATGCATTTTACCGATTTTGTGACAAAAATAGAAATCAGAATGTGGCGTCGACTAACTACAACCCAGTGACAAACGGTCTGGCAGAAGCCTTCAAAAAGACCATCATAAAGCTTTTTAAAATGTCCATATCTTCCAACCGTACAATGGTCTGGACAGCTACTAGCAATACGTCTTTCTCTCTTTGCTCTGAGTGGCTCTCTCCAACAAGTTAACCATCGATGACAATGACCATCGAAGGATACAAGAGGTAGAAGCACTCAATGAAGAAACGTCTCTTAGCTCAACAGTGCATTGAGCTATACCATGCGCGTCTCTTAGGAGCCTTCAATAAACGGGTGAGAAACTGGACCTACCAAGTGGGTGATCTCGTCCTGACCATAAGGAGGCCGATGGTTATGATCCATAAAATGGTTGTCAAATTTTAATCCAATGGGGAAGGCCCGTTCGTCGTAGAATCAATATTCTCCAACGGCGCCTATTGGCTTGTGAAACCCAATGACAATTTGCTCATGATGCCTATCAACGGCAAGTTCCTCAAAAAGTACTATATCTATAATTGACTTTTACTCCCCTTATAACCAGCCGAGAAATCAAGATGTACATATCTAAACTCTTGGTTTATCATCCCTAGCAAGTGCCTATGTGCAATATTTTCTCTATCTTTATAAATTCTTGTAAAAGCCACCATCTATATCCAGGAGTCTTGGATACGCAACGGATGATGGATCCTCAAAGTCTCCCCAATGGAGCAGTCCTCAGGTCCACTGACAAACTCCTGTAGTGACCACTCAAAAACCAATCTCGTTAGACACTAGCCATGTTCATATTACCTCTGAGCTATCGTCCTACTAACCTCCCCAGCGGAGCAATCCTCAGGTCTATCATACTCTCAGATAGACCACACTCAGCAAATCACTCCTCAGCGAGTTTTTCGGACATCGGTTCACATCCATATTACCTCTGAACTATCATCTAAATATTTCTTTCCGGATTAGTTTGCCATATCCATATTACCTCTGGGCAAATCTCTTGGGTCTTGGCTATCGATCATTATGTCCATATTACATCTGATATCAGTTGTCATTTCTATTTATCACTCGTATTTACTAAGGTACACCAGCGGTGTTAAGTTCACATAATTTGCCACGTCCATATTACCTCTAGCAGGGTTTGTCTTAAACTCATTACTTGCACTCAAATGCGTAAAAAGTAATGGGTCCACAAAACCTATCACATCCATATTATCTCCGATTGGGATTATTTTTAAACTTATTACCTACACTCTAGTACGCAAGAAGTAGTAACTCCACCAAAGATTCCCCAGTGGGATGTCCTTAATGGAAGTAAATAGCCACGTCAATATTACCTCAGGCTCGCTTCATTTTCCTCCGACAAAAATATCGGGATCGTACCTAACCTCTCGGTATGACTGTTGATCAGCTCACGTCTACGTTACCTCTAAGATATCTTCCTTACATCCTCTCTTGAGAGTTTTCTATGCCCATGTAACCTTGGAATAAACCTTGCCTCACGACTATCATCATTCGTTGTCTTAACTTATCACTCGTGCTTAAATTTAATTACGCCAACAGTGTTAAGCCCACCAAACTTGCTACGTTCATATCACCTTTGGCAAGGCCTCGGGCTCCGCGTCGTGAGATGGCTTAGAATCCCAAAAAATCTCACCAATGATCGAATCGAATCATGTATTAAATGGATATGTGACAGCCTAGAAGAGCTCATCTGTGCAGCCTACGATCAAGCAGTCCCAAGGGCAATGCAATATAGTACCCATGCGACCGAAGATATCTCCTCTATGCTTCTTATCCAAAGTATTTCTAACTTATCAATTTAAAAACTTTGAAGGGGGTCTTGTAGAAACATAAAAAATATGTGTACATGTGTCCAACAATCATGGGACCCAAAAGCTAAAAAGAGATCAGACCGTATAATTACCTTACGGCCCAACAAGATGATGTCCATGCATCCCAATCAGTCGAAGCAGTTTTGGCCGCAGATGGACCTGATACGCCATCCTAGCAACAGGAACGTATCTAATACAAAATTCGGACAAAAAGGATTTTTTGGATGTCTCAAAAGACGTAAACCCAATAAATGACAGAAGTCTCACATTAACACAGAACTTCACTCTCGACCAATGTACAGTGCCACGCATGCGTCCTGAATTTATGCGGTCCCATGCATCTCTGGCCCCATGCATCCCAGACTTCATGCGGTCCCATGAGTCTCTGGCCCCATGCATCCCAGACTTCATGCGTCCTCATGCGTCTCTGGTCCCGTATGTCCCAGACTCCATACGTCATATGCGTTCCTGGCCTCATGCGTCCCAGGATCCATGAATTTTATGCGTCGCTAGCCCCAGGCATCCCAGACTCCATATGTCCCATATATATCTGGCCACATATTTTTTAGACTACATGAAGACCAAATCTTACTATTATGACAAGAGTGATTCTCTCCTACCAAGTGCGGACTATGTGTCAAGCTGACCAAGTCATGCCCACAAAGGACGAGAACCTCCCAGATCTTCAGCAACAAAAAATCTTAACAAGCGCCCATGTTGCAGCTTGGCCTGCTCACTGTTATAGTTATACCCTATTTAGGAGGCACACGGGAAACCCTCTAGCATCTATACAGCCCAACATATGTGCGCCCAAGGATGACTATATATACCTAGGTGGCATACCCAAAAAGAGGACAAACAGAGAGGGATAGCCCAACATACAGAGAGATCATACCGAGACGAGCAAAGAAAGAACATATGCTTCATCACCCTGCGTTGGATCGTCAACAAAGTAAAGAAGCCACCATAGTTGTCACTCCCCATTCTCGATATACGTATTTGGAACATATTTTTTTAGCATGGTTCTATGAGCGTGGAGACTAGAAACATTCTTTGGTTTAACCTGGTTCAAGGTTAATTTTGTGGGTTGGTTGAAGTCATGAGGACCCTTGGTTCAACCCTCAACCCTACCATATATAACCTAACCTTTTCCTTTTCTCTCGTCATTACTTTATTCCCTTTCTCTCTCTTAGGTTTTCTCTCCCCTTTCCATAGGCAAGTACACCTTGCATGAGAAATAGAGAAACCTACCATATTATTATTTGATTATGTTTGTTATGTGTTTCTAAGCACTTTTAGAACTTGGAGTTTTCTGTTTTGATGGGTGGTTTTTAGTATATCTGCATTTCTAACTTAGAGTTTTATGGGTTTCATAAGTTTTTCTTAGTTTTGATCTATTAAACATATATTTTTGCTACATGATAGATCTTTCAATTTCAAGCATTTTAGATTTTGGTTCACTCAATTTGGACATAAAATAAGAATTATATTGATAAAAGAAAATTTTAATTTTTTCAGCTTTCGCCATGGCCGAACCTGCTATTTGGAGAAGACGAAATCTTCAAGCGGCCAGCGAGTTATGCGGCCGATAGTGCTCTACTACCGGGGAGGGCTATACGGCCAGAGCTTTCGCTGCATACTGACCAGCATGTGTCCATCTTGTTGGCCGCATGACTCCCATCACAAAAGTGTTATGGAGATTATCCTTAAACTCCTTGTGTGTTCACTCACTGAACGAATAAGAAATTTGCTAAATCCAAGAGACCATCATGCGGTATCAAACTCTATATGGTACCGACCCATATGGCATCAAACTTCATCGCTAAGTTTAAGAGACCGCCATGCGCCAAGCAGAGCATGCGGCCACTTTCCCTTGGACGCATGACTCTGAAACCTTGGCAAATCTTTCTATGGTTTTATCTTTTTTTCCTGACACACTTTACTGAATTATCACTTTATGTCACATTAATCACTTTATGTCACATCACTAACACTTTATTTATTGCCATCACGTCAACACTTGTCCTAAGGAGTAGACTTTAACCTAAGCATGCGGTCTGACTTTATATGCGGTCAAGAGATTCATGTGGCCCTCACTTTATATGCGGCCAAGAATTTTTATGCGGCCCTGACTTCATATGCGGCCTTGATTATTTTGAGTGAATATTTTCTTATTCTTTTATGATTATGTTGGGCTAATACTTGTGTTATGATTCTAAGAAAGAATGGTTTTAGTAAGCAGACCTCATGCCAGACATGACTATGAGCTAAGATTTGGCTATGAATATGGCATCAGTTGAACTTAGATTTCAGTATGAACCCGACTAAGTGGATAGTGACTAACCGGCTATGTACATGACATAAGCCTTCGTGTTACAATGTGATCTTGATTCATGTGACCCAATGTATAATTGGTAATTAGACTCGAATATTGTATCCATGCTGATACCACTATTGCCTGATATTTATCCACGATTGAATATGCGCCAAGGTATGACACATCGTGTCATGTATTAAGTGATTATATTTGGGTTGTACATCAAGAATGCCTCCAAATTTCTGAATGCATAATATTATAAATATATTGTTTCCCCAGTACGGGCATAATAAGAGAGTCAACTATCAAAGCATGGCTAGGATATTGATTAACTAAATGTTACATACACGCTCGGATGAATCCAGATTTAACTTCCATGGATTCAAATCTAGCATGCCAGTACTTTGTATAATATTTTAAGGGAATTTATTATGTGACCATGCCTTGAGATTTCAAACACGACATAGGGCTAATTAGGTAACTAAAAGTGGTAGTAAAATTGGAGGAAACGGTATTCCGAGATCATGCCAACGAACCTTTCCACAGAGATTCATTCTAAGTGTGTTGTGGGCTGACCACCACATATACTGTATATCATTTGCCTTAGTGGATTGTAGTATCTAACCTATTATTATGCTGAGCTATTATTTCACTATAGGAACATTAGAACCGCTAATATCCTATTTTTAGTGCAATGTCCCTATAGGGAACTAGTGCATATCGTGAATACCTGTTTTATACATCTATTAGTTTGGTTAGCTCATGTTCGGCACTGGCGTGATCTAAGGATACCTATTATGCATTATTTCTAAGATTACCTCAGAATCCACAAATAGCAATCTGTACAAGTGATTGGTCGATGTAAAGAAAATGTACTTGGTTGCGATTATATTATTCGATTAGTAGCCTAGAAAGATGGACTATCATAGTGTGATGGTTTAACCCCTGTCCCTGTTTGGTTATATGGTTGGGCCTTTGTGCTAGGATATGCCACAGACCTATGTTGCGATACTGAACCTATGTATTATTATATAATTATTTCTTTGGTTTTTGTTTCTCCATTTTGTTCTTTCTTTGTGGTACCTGTTATTTGGGGTCTAACCCTACTGGTTTTGCAAGACCAAGTTTTGTGCCAACACCCAAGGATCCAGTGTACCTTCCCCAACTCATGGCACATACCAGGAACATGGTCAAAGGGTATAATGAGAGGGTTTTCTTCTCTCCTGCTCATCATTAAATATTTACTTCTTTTTGGCGTTTAGCCACCGGCACCTTTTAGCCGACTCGTCTGGATATTAGTCTTCTTATATGATTATATTAAATCAGATTGCAGTTGATCCCTATTATGTACTTTTGTTACTCTTCTATCTTCTTATTTTAATCAGCGGGTCTCCAAAATATTTTGAGAAAGTGTTTGAGACATCTCATTGCTTTATCATAAATGCTCTATGCTTACTGTTTCTTGTTTAAATTATTAAGACATAGAAGTTTTTGACCATAGGAGTCTTGATTGTAGCATGCACCCATGTGTCTTATTATAGCCATGATCACCGTACGACATATAGTACATTATACAGGATAGCTGGTCATGTCCGTCTCTGTATTATGGTACTGGGGTTTGATAAGATTTTAGTAGTGGCCCATGCAGGTCTTTTCTTCAGACTTATAGAGTTTCATGGCCATAGGAGTCTCAATCAAACATGATCCTTCTTGAAATTCTGAATTCGTCATCTTCGATAGTCAGCTTAAATTTTTTCAGATTGGTTACTTCCTTGTTCTTTCTCATCATGTACTTGATATTTCTTGTGCTCTTCTTAAGGGATTCTCCTTTCCCCGACACTGCAGCAGCAAGAGAGGTAGAGTTAAGAGTGGAACGAGATCATGTAGAAACCTAGCCAAGGATCTGAATTGAGCCCACGATAAATAAGACAAAGCACCAGGCTCCAGGTGTTCTCGTACCTCCCTCAGTGCCGACAATACTGGATACCCCAGTCTTGCTAGAGATTATTCGTGTATTATTGGCTACCCAATAACACTAGATGGTGGTGCAACAGCAGTAACATCAGCAACAATATCAATAGTTGATTCAGCTAGAACGATGTGGGAGAATAGATTCTGGGGCATCTATTAGATTTTACAGACTAAACTCCAGTTATTTCGATGGCACGGAGGACGCAATCACGGTAGATAATTGGCTCCAGGATAGTGAGACCATTCTGGTAGCAGCTAAAAATTTTTCTAAGGAATAGGTTGACCTGGTTCGCCTACAGCTCAAGGATCTTGCAAGAGATTGGTGGGCCACAATGGAGGTAAGATTGAGGTATCCTATTTCATAAGATGATTTTAGGACCTGGTTCAGGGGGAAGTAATTTAGAATTGTGGCTCAGTATGAGCTGCAACAAAGGTTCATTATCCTCAAGCAAGCTAGAAGGATAGTAGATGGCTACGCAGAAGAGTTTTACCGACTAACCAAGTTTGCTTCAACCATGGTGGTGACAGAGTTGGAGAGAGGAATAAGGTTCCAGCAGGGACTTCACATAGTAATCTTATACATAGTAGAGGTACATGACTACCAGACCTTCGAGACGGTATTGGTAGCATCCAAGAGGGTTGAACTTACTTCCCATAGGATGACATCAAGAAGAGTGGATCGGAAGAGGCCTCATGGATAGAGCAATGAGGGATGACCAGTATCGCGAACATCAGCAATATCCCCCGACATTCGTATCCATGAAATGATACATAGAAGGCCAGTGACCTCAACATTGATGGCACCAACTCGGCAACAGCAACCGAGGCAGCAACAACAGCTGCAGCAGAAACAATGATGGAAGCACCAACAGGTTGTACCTACTGTGGCAAGGGAGGTCATACCCAGGATCTTTGTCGGGAAGCTAATAGATTATGCTTGAGATATGGGGCCCTGATTATAATATTGCCATGTTCCCATTAATACAGAGGCTAGGTGGGCCAGTACAATAGTTCTCTATATTTCTAGCTCCAAGGGCTTTATAGTAAAGAGGACCAACAACAGCAGTATGGCCTTTAGCTTAGTGTTAATTGCCAATGTAGGCCCAGTTTATAGACAGCAACAACAGCAGAATCAGCAGGGGCCGCATCCATGGTAGCAAGGAAGACAGTAGCAGGGAGCTCAACAAGGCCAAGGGCAGGCACTCACGTTGTCCTTGGAGGAATCTATAGCGTCGGGTGACGTAGTGGCAGGTAATATTTCTGTTACAACCTTTCCTGTCATAGCTTTAATTGATTCTGGAGCTTCACACTCATTTATATCAATACAATATGTGACACATATTGGATTGAATTTTGAGTCATTGCCAGAGAGGCTGAATTAGTAGAAGTTAGTATGGTATTTCTAGCATATCCAGTCATAGTATGTGGGCATTTATTACCTGCAAAGTTGATCGAGTTCCCTATAGGTAACATTAATGTTATCTTAGGCATGGACTAGTTGAGAAACAGTCATGCAACGATAGATTATCGTAAGGTTAGAGTATTGTTAAGAATTTTTGGTCTAGAAGAGTTTGTCCTTAGCAGAATAGCAAGAGACCAGCACAAGGGTGGAGTCACAACAGTAGCAAAGAAAGAAGGCCCGCTGTCCAAGATAGTTAAAGAGTTCATGGATATCTTTTCGGATGAACTTTTCGATGTATACCCAGTTAGAGAGGTAAAATTCTGTATAAAGTTGATGCCAAGAGCAGAACCAGTATCCTAGAAGGTGTACCCTATGTCACCATCAGATCTTAATCAGTTGTATCGATACGTAGAAGAACTGAAGACGAAGAATTTTATTTGAACCAATAGATCACTGTGGGGAACACCAGTAGTATTAGGAAGAAGAAGGATGGATTGATGCAGATGTGTATAGATTATAGGTAGTTGAATGCAGTGACCGTAAAGAATATGTACCCATTACCAAGGATTGATAATTTATTTAACCAATTAAGTAAAGCAAAAGTCTTCTCCAAGATAGATCTACGATCAGGATATCATTAAGTGCAAGTTTGGGAGCAAGATATACTGAAGACAGCATTTAGGTCACAATATGGACATTATGAATTCTTAGTTATGCCATTCGGACTGACTAATGCTCCAGCATTATTTATGGATTTGGTGAAACATATTTTCATGTCTTACTTAGACCAATTTAAGGTAGTATTCATCGATGATATCCTGGTGTATTCTCATAATGAGGAGGAGCATAAAGAACATCTTAAAATATTACTATAAAATTTGAGGGAGCACCAGTTATATGTGAAGCTTAGTAAATGTGAGTTTTGGCTGGATCTTATATCCTTTCTTAGGTACATTATTTTTGGACAGTTGATCCCAAGAAGGTAGATACCATAGAGACCTGGAAAGTTTCGAAGACAGTAGCAGAAGTGCGTGGTTTCCTGGGCTTGGAAGGATACTACAAGAGATTTATGTCAGACTTTGCTATCATCTTGCAACCTTTGACTCGTTTGACGCACAAGGAAGTTAAGTTTATATGGTCAACAAAATATAAGATAGCCTTTGAAGAGTTAAAGAAGAAGTTAATCTCTGCAACAATCCTTACTCTTCTAGCAGGCTCCGAAAGATTCACAATGTATTATGATGCATCTAGCAAAGGACTTGGATGTATTTTGATGCAACAAGGCAGAGTGATAGCGTATGCTTCTCGGCACCTCAGAGATCACGAGAAGAACTATCCAACTCATGATTTATAGCTAGCAGAAGTAGTGTTTACACTTAAGCTATAGAGGAACTACTTATATGACGATCGAGTAGAAATATTCACAGATCATAAGATTTTGAAGTATGTGTTCACGCAGAAGGACTTGAACATGAGACAGATAAGGTGGCTAGAGTTATTGAAAGACTATGATGTAGAACTTCAGTACCATCCAGGCAAGGATAATATAATAGCGGATGCACTAAGAAGAAGAGGTGGCAAATTTATGTTGACTACTTAGAAGCACATTCTAGAGGACTTACGAGAGATGGGTATCGAGATAGTACTTTCACAGAGTGCATGAGTTCAGGCTAGCCTACAGATTCAGTCAAAGTTGGTAGATAGAATCAAACTAGTTCAGGCAGAGGATCCAAAGATTCAAAAGCTACGATAAGAATGTGAGTCAGGTCTTCAGAAGGAGTTGACAATACATGCGGATAGAACGCTAAGGTTTAGGAATCATCTATGGTTTCTTGGGGACTATTTTTCTTATCCAGGTTGCTTGGGGACATCACTCACTAGGGAAATCTATGTGGGTGCGCAAGGATGATATTCGATCTCGGTACCCGCACATATTTGATTCAGAAGGTACATTTTTTATTACGCCTTTATATCTCAAATTTTGTGATCAGGTGATCACCTATATATTGTGACTATATTGCTTGCATGTGTAGTTGCTAGTAGATTTGTATCGTGCTTGTCATAATTCTCTAGCTATTGCTTGGATTCGAATTTCGAGGAAGAAATTTATCTAAGGTGGATAGAGATGTCACTCTCCGTTCTTGATATACATATTTGGAACATATTTTTATTTTATAATGGTTGCATGTATATGGAGACTAGACCCATTCTTTAGTTTAACCTGGTTCATGATTTATTTTGTGGATTATTTTAAGTCATGAGGACCCTTGGTTCAACCCTCAACCCTACCATATATAACACAACATTTTTCTTTTTTTTCTTCATTACTTCATTCCCTTTCTCTCTCTTGTGTTTTCTTTCCCCTTTCCATAGGCAAGTATACCTTGCATGAGAAAGGGAAAAACCCTATATATTATTATTTTATTATGTTTGTTATGTGTTTCTAAGCACTTCTAGAACTTATGGTTTTCTTTTTCTATTGGTGGTTTTGAGTATATCTACATTATAACTTAAGGTTTTATGGGTTTCATGAGTTTTCCTTGATTTTTATCTATTAAACATATATTTTTGAAAACCATGTTATGGGTTTTAATTTTTAGGGTTTTGGCTTTTGGTTCACTAGATTTGGACTTAAAATGAGAATTTTATGGATAAAATAAAATTTTAATTTTTGGAGCTTTCGCCATGGTCGAACATATTGTTTGGAGAAGACGAAGTCTTCATGCGGTCAGCGAGTTATGCGGCCAAGAGTGCTATTCGGCCTGAGAGAACTACTTGTTTGTTCAATCCCTGAATTAATAAGAAATTCACTAAGTCCAAGAGACATCCATGCAGCGTCGAACTCCATGCGGCACTAACCCAAATGTGGCAAGCTGGAGCATGCGGCCACTTTCCCTTGGACGAATGACTCTAAAATCTTGGAACATCTTTCTATGGTTTTATTGTTTCTTTCTGACACACTTTATTAAATTGTCACTTTATGTCACATCAATCACTTTATATCATATCAATAATACTTTATTTATTGGCCATTACTTCAATACTTGTCCCAAAGAATAGACTTTAATCCTGAACATGCAGCCTAACTTCATTTGCGGCCAAGTGATTTATGCGGCCCTGACTTCATATGCGGCCAGGACTTCTCATGCGTCCCTGATTTATATGCAACCTTGATTATTTTGAGTGAATATTTTCGTATTCTTTTATGATTATGTTGGGTTAATGCTTGTGTTATAATTCTAAGGAAGAATGGATTTAGTAATGAGACCTCATGGCAGACAAGGCCATGAGCTAAGATTCAGCTATGAATATGGCATGACTTGAACTGAGATTTCATTATGAACCCGACTAAATGGATAATGACTAACCGGCTATGTACATGACATAAGCCTTCGTATTATAATGTGACCTTGATTCATGTGAACCAATGTATAATTGGTAATTAGACTCCAATATTGTATCCGTACTGATACCACTATTGCCTGATATTTGTCCATAATTTAATGTCTGTCGAGGTGTAACACATCGTGTCACTTGTTAAGTGATTATATTTATTTTGTGCATCGAGAATGCCTCCAAATTCCTGAATGTGTGATATTATAAATATATATTATTTCCCCAGCATGAGCATAATAGGATATTGATTGAATGAATGTTGCATACACGCTCGTATGAATCCAAATTTGACTTTCATGGATTCGTATCTAGAGTATATGTACTTTATATGACATTTTAAGAAAAATTCTCATGTAACCACGTCTTGAGATTTTGAACACGATATAGGGATAATTAGGTAACTATAAGTGGTAGTAACATTGAAGAAAATGGTATCCCGGGATCATGCCCACAAATCTTGATATAAAGATTTATTCTAAGTGCGTTGTGGGCTGGCTACCACAGATACTGTATATCATCTGCCTTATGGGAGTGCAGTATATGACCTATTATTATGCCGATCTACTGTTTCACTATAGGAACATTAGAACCGCTAATACTTTATTTTTAACGCAGTGGCCCTACGGGGAACTAGTGTATCTCGTGAATACCTATTTTATTTATCTATTGGTTCGGTTTGCTCATGATCGGCACTGGCGTGATCAGAGGATACCTATTATGCATTATTTCTGAGATAACCTCAGACTCCACAAATAGCAAGCCGTATAAGTGATTGGTCGATTTAAAAAAAATAGACTTGGTTATGATTGTATTATTCGGTTAGTAGACTAGGAAGATGGACTATCATAGTGCGATAATTCAACCTTGTCCCTGTTTGGTTGTAGGGTTGGGTCTTTGTGCTAGGATATATAATAGACATAAGTTGCGACACTGAACCTATGTGTTTTTATATAATTATTTCTTGGATTTTTGTTTCTCTATTTTGTGCTTCCTTTGTGGTACTTGTTATTTGGGGTCTAACCCCACTAGTTTTGCATGGCCAGGTTTTGAGCTAGCACCTAAGGATCCAGCGTACATTCTCCCAACTCATGGCGCATATCAGGAATATGGTCGCAGGGGATAACGAGTGGGTTTTTTTCTCTCATGCTCATCATTGAGCATCTACTTCTTTTTGGCTTTTAACCACCGGTACCTGTTAGTCGGCTCATCTGGATATTAGTCTGCTTACATTATTGTATTAAATCAGACTGCAGCTGATCACTGTCATATAATTTTATTACTCTTTCAGCTTCTTATTTTGCAGAACTGGTCTCCAGAATAATTTAAGAAAGTATTTGGGATGCCTTGTTGCTTTATCATATAAGCTTTATGCTTATTGTTTCTTGTTTGAATGATTGAGACATAAAAGTTCTTAATCATAGGAGACTTAATTGTAGCATGCATCCCCTTTTCTTAATACAACCATAATTATCGTAAGTCATATAGTAAATTATACGGGGTATCTGGCCATGTCCATCTCCGTATTCCGGTACTGGGGCATGACAATAACGCTCCTTGTCCATCGTCACACCCAGAATCAAAAAATTTGTACTTAGATAATCTGTCTAGGACCTCTTTGTACTTTTTTCAGTTTGTTATTGAACCAATCAATTTTAATGGCAATCAATGATATATATATTAGACCATGGCTGGTATATTTGATCATATATAATTATACTCTATTTGTTCAGTATTTTGTATTTACTAGCTTCATGATCATCTGTGACTTGTAATTTGGGATGCCTATTTATTTCCATGTATGATATACTCTTAAAATTATTGTTGATGGATTGAGATACTAGAATTTTTTAGCCTTAGGACTGACATCATAGTATGCTAGATTCTTCTTATTTTTCTTCCAAACAAACTTAGCACATTGTAGCTTACTTTTGTATTCTGCAAGGTATGGTT
This sequence comes from Iris macrosiphon, assembly GCA_036927795.1. Taxonomy (NCBI): domain Eukaryota; kingdom Viridiplantae; phylum Streptophyta; class Magnoliopsida; order Asparagales; family Iridaceae; genus Iris; species Iris macrosiphon. The sequence continues at coordinate 54,540,756 of JAYESA010000011.1, forward strand.
GGCAATGTCAGTTCTCGTATTTATACAGTATTTCGGGAGTGGGGCATGACAAGGTTTTAGTAGTGGCCCATGTAGGTATATTTTTCAAACTTGTGGAAGGACTCATCTTGTTAGAATATCAATCATTTACTTATCTTTGATTAAACTCTACTTGAATTTGCACCTTCCCGTTTTCCTTGACCTGAAAATTTTCTCGACATGATTATTCCATTCCCATCCCTTGTTGATTGCCTTGTTTCCTTATCCTTCTGAGATAACCCACCTGCTCCTCCTTCTGAGAGTTCCATCATTCCAGTATTTCTAGCAGTTCCAGTAGTAGGCCAAAACCAGACTTTGTTGCCGAGTCATAATCAAGAGCCAACAACCTCTCATCCTCATTCAGCTCCGCTAGTCATACCAAGCCAGCCAGTTCCATTAGTTTTCTTAGAACAACCAGAGCAGTTAAGCTCGCAGGTTATGCTAGAGATGGTCAGGACCATGATGGTGACATAGCAGTAGCAGCAACAACAATAACTTCTGCTTCAGCAACAAGTGTTCCAGCTTTACCAAGAGTCCCAGCTAAAGCACAATCGTACCATCCAACAGAGTCTTCAGATGTTGTTAGAACTCAACAGGCATAGTTTGTCAAGGAAATTCCAAACCAAATACTTGCATCCAGATGGATTAGGGAATAAAGAAGTACAGTACCAACCATTCAGTAAGTCAGCATATCCAGCCCGGTCTACCGTAGAAGTATCACAAGTACATGACTATATAGTCAGGAGGACCACATCAGCAACTGAGGGTCGTAAGAGGAATCGTACACTCCCGCTAGGCTCTTTATTTCATCATCCCTCGCCAGTATCAGCTTACATTCATTCGTATCAGTGCCCAGAAGCTCCACTCGTATGTTCCTTCTGCGCAAAGGTAGGACACACTAATGTAACGTGTCAGAGGTCTAATCATCTATATCTTCTATGTGGGGCACCTGATCATATGATTTCTTTCTTTCTACGACTATCACCCGGACGAGGAGCAATGCCCTAAACCTCTATACCAGAATATCACCCGCAACAGCACCCGACAGAACAAGAAGGATATACCTACTATGGGAAGTTGGGACATTTTATATCAGGTTGTTCCAAGGCTAATGGGGGATGTTCTCGCTATTTAGCTATAGGTCATACAGTAGGAAATTTTCTACAATTGTCGCCTCAAAAACGACCAACTACATCTGGCATATTATCTCAGACATTTTAGTCACCTCGATTATCAAATCCTGTAGTGGAAGACCAAGATAAGCCAATACAATAGTATAGCCATTGGCACAACATCCTCCCCCATCTCGAGCTCAGAGGGTCAGGCAGGGTAGAGCATAGTTATATGCATAGCCCTAGATGCAGTTTCAGTATTCTAGTCAGCCAAAGGGTAGTACCTCGACGGTCGCAGGTACATCTTCCTGATTTATTCCTGTTTTATCTTTTAGTAACAGATTAGGTCATGGCAGTACATCTTGGGTTCTATCGATGGCCTTTAATTATGCTACGTCCAGAGTGCAACGGTTAGCTCGACTTATTTGGCGAATGAAGACGAGTTTCTCATCCCGCTCTTCTGCCTTTGTATATCATGGTACGTGATGTCCATCATGTATTTCGACTGCGAAGGTATGTCCTGGATTAGAGTTATGTCCTCGATATAGTCGTTGGTACCGACTTACCTCAAGGCGTGGTACGTGATGTCCATCATATTATTGGGACCGAGCACCCCTTTATCTTTAATACTTGATTTTCTTGGTTGGAATTGCTTGGACATAAGTTTGGGTCTATGGTTTTACTTTTTTTTTTCTTGGGTTTTATCTCCCAAAACTTTGTGTTTTAAAAACTAATTAGCTCATAGTATAGAACACCATATTTTATATAACTTTGCTTTTGGTCGTGCTTGATGTCGAGTCTATCTAAGTTTAGTGCTTAAACTTGATACAATACGTATACCAAAATGGTTGATGGGAGAATAAGAACAATGCTATATGAAGAGTATTCAAGAGAACCTCTTTGACGTAGAAATCATATGTTTTACTTTGTACGCATTAGTGTGAAACTCTCCGTGTGTGTAAATCATACTGCACTCAGTCTCCTAGTAAAAGTATGCCAGTCACACTCCTTGAGTCGGTGGAACACTTTCGAGAGAAAACTCGATTGGCCCACTTTGGTGTGTATTCAATCAAAGTTCTCTGGAAAACCAAGAAAAACTGTGCCACAGTCAGTCAGAGCACTTTTTTCACACTTGGCAATCTGGCGCACTTTTTCTATGTTTTGTTAGCCGGCACACTTTTCTTTTGTTTGGTCTGCCCGTGCACTTTCTTTCCACCTCATTTTCTTAGCGACGAAGCTTTGGTTGGTTTCTCAATTTTTGTGTTATTTATTTTTGTGCTCCTCGACTGACGAGTTTCTCGACTATCGAGCTTTGACCTCGGATTATGTGTTTTGTCTTTTAGCTAGTTTGCACGCGCACTTTCTTTGAAAGCACGCCTTATTCTTGCCCGCGAACTTTTGTCAAGTGTGCAGTGTTGGTTAACATGACAAAGGGTGCCATCCTTTTATAGCTCGTGCACTTTCTTGCAAAAGTGTGCCAACTTTGTTTCTGTGAGTTTGTGCGCCAACGTTGTTTCTGTGAGTTTGTGCACCTAATTTTATCATACATTCCTTCAATTTTTGTTTGGGATGTTTTTTATGTATTATATAGTTAGATATTGTTCTCTTCAAATTTAATACATAATCTGACCCTCAAGATACCGTAGAAATTGTTGTGTATGATAAACCTATTATATTTGTCATCGGACAATCGAGTGTGAGTATTACCCAATGTATCGCGTATCGCGGATACGTTAAGTTCACCAAAGATAACACGTGAATAGCTCGTATACGTAACTCGTCATTCTAGGAAGTGCTCGAGTGTCCACGACTCAAGAACTTAAAATAATGATTAAACGAGATAAAATTTGACTAGATCATTGGGAGGGAAGAATATTGCGCTACTGGCTATCCCGATCTTCAAGGGCCCCATGAGGGATGGACCAACCCAGCTAGGAAAGGGCCCCATGACCTACCAAGTTTATGTGTGCCACGGTACATATAAGACTTCGTGATATACCATGGTAGTCATATGATTTGTTTCATAATTTGATTACAAGATCGGTGATTTGCTACAGAACATCACATTTTTGTTATTGAGCCACGGTTCATAACATTATGTATTTCAGTATATGCATTCCAGTATATGTTCCAGTTATGTTTCACTTTCAGTTTATGTTACAAGACAATTTACAAATAAGTTTTGTTTACAAATAAGTTTTGTTTACAAAACCAGTTTATGTTTACAAAATCAGTTTGTGTTTACAAAACCAGTTTCATTTATAAAATCTCTTCATGTTTTCAAAACCAATCTTATTTATAAAATTTATTTACATTTTTAAAAACCAGTTTATGCCTACATTATATTATGTTATGCTATGAATTATTTGCTTTAGTTCTTTATCTATAATTATTTGTGATGTGCACTATAAGTACTAGACTAGCGTACCCTTGGATTTCTGGGTTGACTGCAGTGTCGGTAGTAGCAATATTCTTTAAAACATTCATTTGTTAGCAACTAGGTTTGTGATAAACCTAGTTAGTTAATTATACCAAGTCATAGGCATGTTTGGCCGTGATATATTATTTGCCTTATCTGACAAGGTTGCCCTGTTATATTCTATTTTCTTTCAGGGTATTGTTAGAGTGCAAAGTTCTGCTCAGGTGAAGGTCTGCAACCCCGGTCCTTTTTTGGTTTAAGGGTTTTGGTCCGGATCCAGAGTAGTTCCTATGCTCACTTGCCGCTCATTACCTTATCTTTCTTTATAGTTAGTTTGTTATCAGTACACCAGTCCTTATAGTCATTTTATTGAGACAAGTATATTGGTACCGTATAAAGCTTGCCCCTCATTTATTTAGTTATTCATGTTCTCTTATTTCTGCTGATTGTGGTTTTGGTTAACACCTTGAGCTCCTTTATGGTACTTGTTGTTTGGGGTTCTGACCCTACTGGTTTTGTTTGGCCAGATTATCCCACTAGTTTTGTTTGTCCATAAGACACGGGATCCACCATACTTTCAGCTAGATGACTCGCACTCGTAGGACAGCAACCAAAATTTGCGAGTGAGTTTCCTTCTTCCACCCCTCTTTGTGTTATCTCGTTCTGTGGTATTTTAGCAAAGGCCAGTATTAGCCCTTTTGTTCTGAGATTACTCCTCTGACTTCTGTCAACATGATATATATATTAGACCATGGCTGGTATATTTGATCATGCATAATTATACTCTGCTAGTGCAGCATTTTGTATTCACTAGCTTAATGATCATATGTGACATATAATTTGGGATACCTCTTTACTTTCATGTATGATATACTCTTAAAATTATTGTTGATGGATTAAGATATAGGGTTTGTCGGCCTTAGGACTGACGTCATAGCATGCTAGAGTCCACCCATTTGTCTTCTAGACAAATTCAGCACATTGTCACTTACTTCGGTATTCTGCAAGATATGGTTGGCCATGTCAATCCTCGTATTTACTTAGTAATATGGAAGAGGGGCATGATAAATCTTTAAAAAATTATTTAAATCTTTAAAAAATTATATAACCCTAATTGTCCCAATAACACAATAGCTCTACCAATTTCACTACGAAGTTGGGTTTCTAACCCAGTTATAATTAAGGATGAGGTAGTATGGACCTAAAGTTGGGTCAAACAATCCATATCAAATAAGGTTTGGTTCAAGCAAAGTAGGAAGAAAATAATAATTTTTTTAATAATATTATGAAGGCAATCAAGATGCTTAGGGCGTAGTCGAGGTAAAATTCTAGAACCCTATATCTCTATGATTATGTCACTTAAAGTTACTGCCTCTCTAGTATGCATTCGACTAAAGGTAACTTTATTGTTCCATAATTTGACGGATGGCACATCACCAAACAATATAGGTTCTTGGACTTACCTTCGGCCAAATGCAGAAGATATTTTCCAAAGCAATTATCAAATAAAAGAGAAGAGTCAAATGAGAGAACATTATGAAAATGTTTACTCATGGCAAAAGAAAGAGAATAAAAAAAAAAAAATCAAGATAGGATGAAGCTGGACAAGCATATAATCCTAATTGTGAATGTATCCCCAAAAACCATGTTATGCCCTAGTCCAAATACTCTATGGACTACCACATGACTTGGCCACAGCTAGAATGAATGGAAGGGTACTCATAATTTATGGGGACCCCATATTTTGTATTTATGTTGTCTATTTGCAACTCTAGTTCAACTTTATATACCAGTTTCTATGTCATAAGAAAATCAATATCTCATCCACAACATATAAATAATGAAATCCATAACTGACAGGTATTAAAATAACTAAGTAAAAAGTGGAGTAATGATACAAATTATAAGGTGGAGACAAATCCACTGCTAAAAGACTAATTATTTAAAGTAAAGGAAATCACGGAAGCAAGGTGAGCCTTGCTTAGACGAATTCAGATGGTCTTGACCTAAATAGAGGGGGTTGCTCCTACGTTAGGTCTTAGTTGATAATCGTCTGGGTATTCTTCATTTATACCTGGTGAAAAGTCAAGGTACTCAGGGAATATATCGAGATAGATAATATACTAGCCTATCAAATAGTATATATATATATATATATATATATATATATATATATATATATATATATATATAACATGCATATAATAGACAAAAGTAAAACTATGGAAATAAAATATTCATAATGAAAGAACATAAAAAATACTATATTGATTATGACAAGTCATAAAGAAGTATGGCATTAATCGTAGCTACCCATTAAATCAAATGATCGCAGACCTGTATGGTGCCACCAGTCTTATTGAGTAGCCCTGTGTGGGAATCCCAAACTATAGTAAGTCTCTATTATATCCCTATGTGGGACTCAGTCAATAAGAAGATAAATATTAATTACTGTTTAGGTAATAGGTCAATAGTAAGGGCTGATGTTGGCTGTTTGGTCTGGGTAGTATTTATTAGGTAATTAGTAAATGTGCTTTAGGAATTTAATGGAAAATAAGTTGTAGACTTTAGGAATTATACAAACTTAATACATTGCACACACACACACATTATATATATATATATATATATATATATATATATATATATATATATATATATATATATATATATATATGAAATGTTTTATGACATCTAGAAAGAAATAAAATCGTAACAAGAAAATAAATTTTAACCATTCTAGAGACGATTATTAGAACTACAGTATGTATAACGTTATAGTTTCGTGAGATTATGATTATGATTTTGACTCGATATTGTATTCTACTTGTGACTCAATATAAAATTATTTGCATAGAGGAAATGGAGAAACATGTGCGACCGGTGAGGAGCCCTGCCCTACGCGACATAGAGTCACGTGCGCGCCGATCACCCTGATGTTGGAGCTTGCACCCGGTTGCCGTTGTCGACCCTGTGACCACCTAATCCCCTCCCACCTCTTATTTCCCCATTCTCCAATCTTCTACAGCCGCCCACTTAATGACGGTTGAACTACGGTAGAGCATCATTAGAAAGAAAAAAAATTTATGGTTTCTTCGGACGTGCCCAGGAGAGATCCTCCCCTTGTGAGTCTGACCCCGTCGAGTAAGGGTGGTCCCTTTCACCTATCGGCTACTATTTCTTATCCTACTTGTGTGCCCCCTAAGCCTACAGGATCACGACATGTCCCCTAAGTATTCAATAAATTATTGGAAAGGGCTTCAAACCCCTTCAAGGCCACGAGCGATGCCCCTATCACCTCGGCAAACTGGTGTATGCCAGGGTTGGCTACTGAGGACATCGAGATGCAATTTGTGGCACCTAAAAATATCCAAATAAGACAGGTTGTAGGCATCTTGAAAGGTGATGTCGCCGAAATAGAGTAATTTTGGAATAGTATGATTGTTCTTTACGTCATGGGAGCCTGGCCATATTTTTCTCAATCTAAGGGATTCTCTCTGCGAATATGGAATATAAAAGGAAGCATAGACTTATTATCTAGGGAGAATGGTTTCTACTTCATCATGTTCAAGATGGAGGAACACCTAGATAGTGTCATTCAAAATGGCCCTTGGACCTTTGATAGAAGAATGGTAGTTATGAGAAGATGGGATCCATCCTATAACTTCGAGAGGGATCAATTGGCTACCGTACCTATAGAGATTAGGTTACCATGGGTTTCATCTCAATACTAGAGTATTCCGAGAATTATGAAGTTGGTAAGTAGAGTAGCAAACCCCTTACGTAGAAATAGTTGCACGACTAGAAGTGAACGGTTGTCTTTTCCGAAGGTTTTTGATGAGATTAATATGTCAAACAGACTTTATGACAAATTAGAGATCAAACTACTGGCATGTGATATTATCTTTCAAAAAGTTAAGTATGAGCGGGTTCTGCCATGTTGTTATTCCTATCATAGCTTTGGGCAAGTCATCTGTCAGTACCCAAAAGTTACAGTGCCTTCTGAGGTTATTAAATAAGTCCCTTTTCCTAATCAAGAGAAGCCAGCATCAAATGTTTTTGTTGGAACTAATAAGTTACTTCCAAGCATAATGGGAGGGGAGCATGATATATCTGTAGAATTGAGGAAGATGTACACGGACGAGCTAGTCTTACAAGGGGACCCTTAATCATCTCTATTCGAGAAGAAGATGAGAGCAGAGAATGAGGAAGAAGGGAACAAGGGTGGGTGTAATAAGGCACAATAGGTGGTGCTGTTTGGCCAGGACAAGCAACAGGAGGAAGAAAATTTGAGCTTAGTTATCTTTAAGGCTACGGCCGTTAGCCAAGAAGGGGATTACATCAGAGTGTGGAGGAGAGTATAAAGTGGAGGAATACTCATTCATCATGTGGACCGCTGCTCTCTTAACTTAGGAAAAAAGGAAATTTGTCAGGATGGGTCGAATCTTATTCAGGAACCTTTGGCCTTTTCTAATCCTATCTGGCAAGCTAATACTGAGAATAAATCACAAGGTAGTAAAGCTTCTAATACTCGGTAGGATGGTCTACCCCCCCCCCCCCCTTCAAGAGAGAGCTTGTGTGTTAATAAAGGAATCAAGTACCATAATTTGTGACTATTTTTATATAAAATGTAAGAGAGACAAATTTGATAGGTAGCTGGAGTAATGTTATAGAGTATGCAAAGAAGTCCAGGTGTTATATTATTAATATTCTAAAGTCTAAGATTATATTGATTGCTAAGTTTACCAGGCGAACACCGACACACACTCCATCCTCTGTTGACACAAAGTTGTCACGGTCAACCTGATTCTGATAATCGTCAAACATCATATCAAAAATACAGATGAAGCAGATACTCGATGCAAAGCATATCAACTCCGTCAGTACTAAAGACAGACTCTGCCACAGCTATTGGTTTCTATTCAAATATAATCTTTTATTTATTTGAGTCTAGGACTGATGTAAGCTGAGTCACACTGGCAAAACCCAAGAACCTATATCCAGATTAGTCCACTCAAATGAACCAAAGAAACTATCTACCAAATCAGGCCACATTTATTTACAAAGTCTACTATACTAAAAGACCAAACTCGAGCCAAACTCGGACCGAACTCAGACCGAACTCGGTTACCCTTTTGGTATGAAATCAACCAGTTCAATAGCTCCTGATTTCTTGGCCCAACGGTTGGAAATTTGAATTAAACCCCATCATATTTCTAGCCAAATTATATTTGCCTATACCCTATAAATAGGATTAGAATTCTTTATTCTAATAACAACTCAATCATTCTTAAGTCTTCTATCATATTGTGAGCAAACCCCTAAAGCTTTAACCTTTCCATCTAAAGAGCAACTCCCTAGCCTCCCAAGTGCCAAGTGGAATCTCAGTCTAGAAGTCTTCAGAGTTTTAAAGAGCTTTGTTATATCAGTTACACTCTCGATCAAGCAATAAAGTTGTGAGACTTCAGATCAAACCTCGTGGAGTAAAGAAGTGACAAGCCTTCGGATCAAAGCTTGTGATTCACTATTGGTAATTATAGTAGATACAACTCCGAGCTTGAGTTCTCAGGACTGGACTAGTGTCACGCCCGAGTACCAAATATAAGGAACTGAGCCACGTGGCAATGGCCAGCGGGTACACTTCGACGGGCATCCCAATCTAATAGACCCGACCGAGTGCACCTAAGCTATAAAGTACAATGATAAAACCTAACACATGACACAAAGATAGTGAAACTAAATCTCATCCACAGACATCAGATATATAGAGCACATAGAGGAAATTATAACTTCTAATGTGCAGAAAAGAAATAATACGGGTAATATATCATAGTACAAATACGAGAAGAGTCACATGGGAACAAACCCGTTAGTACAAATACAAAAATGAATGAAAGCAGTAAGATAACTAGGAATTGTATATGGAAGCTAGATAGTAATACCGTCCAATGGTGAAGTCACTACCAGAGATCAAACAAAGTCCTCGGGGAAGATCTCGTCCTCTGCAACCGGTCCTGCTCCTGGATATGCACCCGGTCCGTACTCCTCCGGGTAGTCCTTCTTGCATAAGCCTGGAAGGGAACCAGGTCCTCAGAGGGACATAACAAGGTACAAAATACAGCATGCCATAGTATAACAGAAAGAAACTAGTGCAACGCTTGTGTAGTCTAGCATAACTACCTAAGTGAGACACAATTTTGAAGATAATGTTTGACACATGGGCTGTCCAAAATAAAACTGTAGCTCCGGACACGGAGACACACGGGACGTACCGTAGCTCCGAGCAAAGAGTCGCATGGGTGATACTACTACTCCGGATATAGGAATACTACATAAATAGGACATATACAAATATATAGTGCATACAGAGAAGCCCAAACGTCTAGTAATTGTCTTTCCCTCCCAAACTTGTCAATAAGTGTTCGTTGAACCAGAACCTCTATCTAACAGTCTTGTCATACTGAAGTAACTATCAATAATCACAACCCTAAAGATGTCCCAGTTTTTGGTGTGACAGTATTAGGAAACAGGAAATCTAGCACGATGACGGTGTCTGAATGTGTCCTAGGATTATGATGTAACCAAGTATGTACATCAAGGTATTACGAATATCTATCAATCGTTACCAGACGCAATCGACGAACGTCTGCACCCGGTTATGACCCGGACGTAAAGTATCGATTCTGATCCAAAGTGCGCACAATGCATATAATAAATAAATAAAAATCTGGTAACTGAAATACTGGGAGGCAAGGTACACTTGCCTGGATCCGGATGCTGAAGGTGGGGCTCCGGTACGACGTCCAAGTCCGCAGATCCCGTAGTACCTAGAGATGAGATACAAGCTCAATCAATAAACTATCATGATGCTATTCTAAAATAAGAGGTGACACACGTCTAGCATAGGCTTTAATCTTTGTTACAAGCTCACATATACATATATATTCCTCTATCAGCTATTAGTTATCAAGTCCTCAACCAATGAACAACTTACGATATCAAAACACATACTCCTCAATCGATTTCTTCATTAGTAATCAAATCCTCAACCAATGTACAACTTAATAATATCATAACACCATTTCACAAGAAATAAACCTACTCCTCACCAACCATCAAAATGCATAAAACCCTAAGATCTCATATCTAGCATTTATAAACCCTAACCCTAACTAAGTTCAATTAACAGTAAATAATATTACACTAAACTAGGAGATGGGTGAGGGGTTACCTCGGTGGCAGCGTGTGGTGGCACGTCGGGGTGGAGGTTGCTGGCCAGAGGTAGAGGTAGGCGACAGCAGCAATGTGGAGGCCGGTCGAGGTACTGGAGGTGATGGAGGATCGCGGTCGTGGTCGAGGAAGACGGAAGCAGGTGGCCGAGGGTGGTGGAGATGTGGTTCTGCTCGGCGGGATGGTGCTGGTGATGTTGATGATGAAGAAGATGATGCGGGAGGTGGCAGTTGGCCGTGAGAAACATGGCGGCGAGAAAGAGGTTGGCTGACCGGTCGAGATGGGTGGCAGCGGGTGATGGAGCTACAGGTTCTCGGCCGAGGGCATGTGGAGATGTAGCGGGTTGATGGCGACTGCAGCGGTAGCTTGCCGAAGAAGAAACGGTGAGAGGTCGGTTGTGTTGTAGAAGAAGAAGGGGAGAAGAAGAATAAGAAGAAGAAGAAGAAGAAGAAGAAAAAATATAGGAGGGGATCTGCTGGTGTAGTAGGAAGAGGGAGGAGAGAGAGGGGGAGGGGTTTTATATGTTCCTAGGGATTAGGGCCAGCATTGGGAAAGGGGGTGAAGGAGTGATTATATAGGTGAGTGTGTGGTGAGGATGAGTGGTTACATTTTGAATGGAGGGTCCAGATTTCACATGAAAGAAATGCACAACCAAAGGGGAGAGAGGGGGTTGATTTGATCGATCAAGAGAGGGAGAGGGGGTTTCTTCATTTGGTCTTGACCAATAGGTTGGTGAAATATTTCTCCATATTTGTAAATAAGCCCCTTAACTTTTGGGTATTTGCACATGCATGTAAAATAATGGGAATTTGGTGTGGGAAGTGGTGTTTGGTGTTATGCAGGGTGAGGTGGTATTGTGTGTTTTGCATTGGCTTAATAAATGGAGTATTGGGTTAAATTGGGCTAAGTTGGGATTAGTCAAATTTGGTATCGAATTTAATTAAAATAAAATATCATGTGCTCTTAAATTAAATAGGGGCACATGGGGTCTCAATTAGGAGTGACACAACGGTCATGAACCGTATAGGCTTGGTGTCAGTCTTGGGTCCTTTAATTAGTTCGGCTAAATGGGTTGAGTTTGTGTCCCAAAATTGATGGCAATGACAAAGGTACGCTACACGGGATTAAAGAATGGATTTTGGGACCGGGAAGTTGTGCAATTAAATTAGAGCATAAGGGATTGTGTTTGTGAGTGACGAAAAAGTCCAGCGCCTAGGTTAGCTTGTCAAGTCAAGAGTGCAATAATTAGTTGAAAATTATGGGCTATTGTTGAGCTACGAATATTGCAACAACGGTAGGGTGCACCAAGGGTTAAAATAAAAAACCAGAAAAGTGTAACTAATTGCTAAACCTCAAATATCTTGATGCTACAATAATATTTTTAACCCTATCTAGTATATCTAAAATAATAATTGAGGGGGTTTAAATCCTTCCCAATTTGGAAGAATTTTGTTCCCAAAATTAAAAGTAAAGCACGAATGATAGCTACGAGAATTTAAAAGTAAACTGGTAATCGAATGCAGTACCTAAATTCGTTCCTTGTTCCTCAAATAAATAAGGGAAGCACTGCCGAATGGAATCCTCGCGCTCCCAAGTAGACTCGCCTGACGAATGATGCTTCCATACAACCCTGATCAGTCGAAGAGTCTAACCCCTCAAAATCTTCTCATTGCGATCGAGTATCCCCACTGGCTGCTCTACATATGATAAATTGGGCCCGTCTGTAATCTATGAATGATCAAGCACATGGTTGTGGTCTGCCACATATCTTCTCAATGGTGATACGTGAAATACGTCGTGCACTTCTTCTAATGATGGAGGCAATACAAGACGATAAGCCACTTCGTCAACTCGTACCAATATGTCAAAAGATACTATGTACCTCGGACTCAGCTTGCCTCTGCCCCCGAATCTGATCGTACCACGAGTGGACGATATATTCCAAAATACATGATCACCTTCCTTGAACTCCAAAGGTCTGTGGTGCGCATCTGTCCAATGCTTCTGTCTGTCCTGTGCTGCACGTAGGTGGCTCTGAATCTCTTTACTTTTTTTACTGTCTATGTCACCAACTCTAGATTAAGTATCTAATGCTCTTCCATGTCACTCCAATATACCGGTGACCTATAATTCCTGTCGTACAGTGCCTCATAAGGTGCAATCTGTATGCTGTCTTGGTAGCTATTGTTGTAGGAGAATTCTACCAAGTATAGATGGTCCTCCCAAGATCCTCCAAAGTCTATCATGCACGCTCTCAATATATCCTCTAGTATATGAATTGTACGCTCTGACTGACCATCAGTCTGTGGATAATATGTAGTGCTAAACTTGAGACGAGTTCCTAGACTCTCCTACATACTCCGCCAAAAATGTGATATGAATCTGGAATCACGATCCGATACAATAATGACAGGCACTCCATGTAGTCGTACTATCTACCTCATATACAGGTTAGCTAATATCTCTGTCGACTTCCCAACTCTGAAGGGCAAGAAATATACAGATTTGTGAGTCGGTCTATGACAACCCAGACTATACCCTTCCTTCTAAGGCTCCTCGAGAATCCTGTGACGAAGTCCATAGTAATGTGTTCCCAATTCCACTCGAGAATGTAAAGAGGCTGCAATAGTCCTGCCGTCCTCTGATGTTCAGCCTTAACTTGCTAACAGACCAAACATCTCACTACGAATCTCTCAATCTCCCTCTTTATCATATGCCACCAGTAGTATTGTCTTAAATCACGGTACATCTTCGTACCCCCGGGATGAATAGAATAAATTGAGCTATGATCCTCGGTTATCAACTCATAGCATATCTCACCAATCAGAACGTATAGGCGATCTCCATACCTCAATGTTCCATCTTCATGAATCCGGAGTCCCATCTGCATGCCGGCCTCTGTCCTCTCTTGCAGTCATCGGAATCTCGTATCTGTAGGCAGGGCTGCCTTGATCCTCTCAACCAAGGTAGACTGAACCTCTAGACTGGCTATCTGTCCATCCATGCCTGTCAATACAACCTCTATCCCGAGCTCCTGAAGGTCCTCTAATAATTGCTGCTGAGTCATCAAAAAGTATGCCATGGGCTTCCTGCTTAAGGCATCTGCTACAATATTCGTCTTGCCAAGGTGGTACTACAACTCTATATCATAGTCTGTCATTAACTCTAGCCATTGCCTCTGTCTCATATTTATCTTCTTCTGAGTGTAGACATTCTTCAGACTTTTATGATATGTGTAAATCTCAATACGCTCTCCATAAAGGTAGTTTCGCCATAGCTTTAGTACAAATATCACTGCAGCTAGCTCTCGATCGTGCGTCGGATAGTTCTTCTTATAAACTATTAGATGTCTCGATGCGTAGGCTATCACCTTGCCGTGTTGCATCAGTACACATCCTAATCCTCTCCCAGATGCATCAGATGCATCACTAAATACTACAAATTCTCTCGATCCTGAAGGAAGTGTCAAAATCGGTGTTGATGTCAGATACTTCTTCAACTCATCGAAAGATGTCTAACACTCCTCGGTCTAGACAAACTCCTCGCCTTTATGCGTCATAGGCGTATCGATAATTTATTTGATTAGCTTAGTGGCACATATATATTCTCAAAGATCGATCTCAGATCCAGCTATCATCAGGTCAAGGTACGAAGAAAAGATATTCCAAAAATGGCTTTTCGGATGAAGTACGGGCACTATGAGTTTCTAGTCATGTCGTTTGGTTTAACCAATACGCCAACAGTATTTATGAGCATAATAAACAATATTTTCCACCAGTACTTAGATAAGTTCGTGGTGGTATTTATCGATGATATCTTGGTATATTCCAAAAGCCAGGAGAAGCATGTGCCAGTTCCAAATATAAGGATCTGAGCCACGTGGCAATGGCTAGCAGGTACAATTCGACGGGCATCCCAATCTAATGTACCGGATGGAGTGCACCTAAGCTGTAAAATACAATGATAAAACCCAACACATGATAAAAAGACAGTAAAACTAAATCTCATCCACAGACATAAGATATATAGAGCACATAGAGGAAATCATAACCACTAATGTACAGAAGGAAAATAACACAAAAATGTATTATAGTACAAATACGAGAAAAGTCACACGGGAACAAACCTGCTAGTACAAATACTGAAATAAAGGAAAGCAGTAAGATAACTAGGAACGGTATCTGAAAGCTAGATAGTAATACCGTCCCAGGGTAAAGTCACTACCAGAGATCAAATGAAGTCCTCGGCTATGATCTCGTCCTCTGCAACCAGCCTTGCTCCTGGATATGCACCCGGTCCATACTCCTCTGGGTAGTCCTCCTCACATAAGCTTGGAAGGGAACCAGGTCCTCAGAGGGACGTAACAAGGTAAAAATAAAGCATGCCATAGTATAACAGAAAGAAACAAGTGCAACGCCAATGTAGTCTAGCATAACTACCTAAGTGAGACGCAATTATGAAGACAATATTCGACTCATGGGCTGTCCAAAATAAAATTGTAGCTCCGGACATGGAGACACACGGGATGTACCGTAGCTCCGAGCAAAGAGTCACATGGGTGATACAACTACTCCGGATATAGGAATACTACATAAATAGGATATATACATATATATAGCATGTGTAGAGGAGCCCAATTGTCTAGTAACTATTTTCCCCTCTCAAAGCAGTCAACGAGTGTTCGTTGAACCTGAACCTCTATCTAACAGTCTCGTCATACTGAAGTAACTATCAACAATCATGACCCTAAAGTCATCCCAGTTTTTGGTCACGCTGACAGTATCAGGTACAGGAAATCTGGCACGATGACGGTATCTGAATATTTTTTAGGGTTATGATGTAACCAAGTGTGTACATTAAGGTATTACGAACATCTATCAATCATTACCAGATGCTACAGACGAACATTTTCACCCAGTTATGACCCGAACGCGAAGTATCGATTCTGATCCAAAGCATGCACAATGCATATAATAAATAAATAAAAATCTTGTAACTGAAATACTGGGAGGCAATGTACACTTGCCTGTATCCGGATGCTGAAGGTGTGGCCCCGGTATGACTTCCAAGTCCGCGGATACCGTAGTACCAAGAGATGAGATACAAGATCAATCAATAAACTATCATGATGTTATTCTAAAATAAGAGGTAATACACATCTAGCATAAGCTTCAATCCTTGTTACAAGCTCACATATACATATATATTCCTCTATTAATTCGTTATTAGTTATCAAGTCCTCAACCAATGAACAACTTATGATATCGCAACACATACTCCTCAATCGATTTTGTCATTAATAATCAAATCCTCAACCAATGTACAACTTAATAATATCACAACACTATTTCACAACAAATAAACCTGCTCCTCACTAACCATCAAAATGCATAAAACCCTAAGATCTCATATCTAGCATTTATAAACCCTAACCCTAACTAAGTTATATTAACAATAAATAATATTACACTAAACTAGGAGATGGGTGAGGCATTACCTCGGTGGAGGCGTGTGGTGGCACGTCGGGGTAAAAGTTATTGGCCGGAGGTAGAGGTAGGCGACAGCAGCAATGTGGAGGATCGCGGTGGTGGTCGAGGGAGACGACAGAAGGTAGCTGAGGGTGGGGGAGATGCGGTTGTGCTCAGCAGGATGGTACTGGTGATGATGATGATGATGATGAAGACGATACTGGGGGTGGTAGTTGGCCGGAGGAAATGTGGCAGCGAGGAGGAGGTTGGTCGAGGTTGGGTGGCCGGTCGAGGTGGGTGGCAGCGGGTGGTGGAGCTGAGGGTTCTCGGCCGAGGGCTCGTAGAGATGCAGCGGGTTGATGGCGACTGCAGCAGTAGCTCGCAGGAGAAGAAATGGTGAGAGGTCGGTTGTGTTGTGGAAGGAGAAGTAGAGAGGAAGAAGAAGAAGAAGAAGAAGAAGAAGAAGAAGAAGAATAAGAATAAAAAAAAAATTAGAGGAGGGGTTCGACTGGTGTAGTAGGAAAAGGGAGAAGAGAGAGAGGGGGAAGGGTTTTGTATGTTCCTAGGGATTAGGGCCTGCATTGGGAAAGGTGGTGAAGGAGTTATTATATAGGTGAGTGTGCGGTGAGATGAATGGTTACATTTTGAATGGAGGGTCCAGATTTCACATAAAAGAAATGCACAACCAAAAGGGAAATAGGGGGTTGATTTGACCGGTCAAGAGAGGGAGAGGGGGTTTATTCATTTGGTCTTGACCAATAGGGTGGTGACACCTTTCTCCATATTTGCAAATAAGCCCCTTAAATTTTTGGTATTTGCACATACATATAAAATAATGGGAATTTGGTGTGGAAAGTGGTGTTTGGTATTATGTAGGGTGAGGGAGTGTTGTGTGTTTTTCATAGGTGTAATAAATGGGGTATTGGGTTAAATTAGGGTTAAGTTGGGATTAGTCAAAGTTGATCCCAAATTTAATTAAAATAAAATATCATATGCTCTTAAATTAAATGGGGGCACATGGGATCTCCATTAGGAGTGACACAAAGGTCATGAACGGTGTAGGCTTGGTGTCAGTCTTGTGCCCTTTAATTGGTTCGGCTAAATGGGTTGAGATTGTATCCCAAAATTGATGGCAACGACAAAGGTACGCGATACAGGATTAAAGAATAGATTTTGGGACCGGGAAGTTGTGTAATTAAATTAGAGCATAAGGGATTGTGTTTGTGAGTGACGGAAAAGTCCAGTGCCTAGGTTAGCTTGTCAAGTCAAGAGTACAATAATTAGTTGAAAATTATGGGCTATTGTTGGGCTCTGAATATTGCAACACCGGTAGGGTGCACCAAGGGTTAAAATAAAGAACCAGACAACTGTAACTAATTTCTAAACCTCAAATATCTTGATACTACATCAATATTTCTAACCCTATCTAGTCTATTTAAAATAATAGTTTAGGGGGTTTATACCTAGTCCTCTCAGAGGAAAACTAGTATACATCTTGGTGTTTGCGTTTGCTTTCTCTCACTCTATTGCATATGTTCATAACACTTCTAGTAGTATCACTTACACATGAGATACATTCTAACTGCTAGTAGTTTATTACCATTACATAGAATTATATTTTAACATGTGATTTTATTCTGCTGCATACATAAACTTTATTTACCCCCCTCTAGAGTTTCCATACACGGTCCTACAATTAGTATCAGAGCGGGTACTCTTACATTGGAACTATTAGTAATATCAATTTCTCTACAATTGGTATCAAAGTAGGTACTCTTACATTAGAACTATTACTGATATCGATTATTCAGTATCAGAGGCGGTAGTATCTTATTTAGTTTCTGATATCAATTAATCCTACAATTGGCATCAAAATAGTTACTCTTATATTAGAATATTTATTGATACCATTTAGTCCTCAATTAGAATCTGAACAGGTGCTCTCTTTATATAGATATTACTGTCATGACCCGTACCCGATATAAGGATGTAAGGATGCAAGTCGGGAATAATGCCCTGCCTACGCCACAGAATCGGCAGTAGAACACTGTCTGGGTAATCTATCAAATAATATAAAAAGCCATATACTCAATCACAGATCTAAGATAGAAACGAGCACGAATATGATAAAGAATAGAATAGTCACAATAACTCATGAGTATAAAATAATACATCAATAAGTATGAGAATACTAACAAAATAGCTGGAGACAAATCCAGTACAAAAGAATAAGAAGAAGCTACTAAACTCGGGTCATCTACCTCAGTTGGGATAAGTCCCTCCTGAGCCAGGATCTCTGACTCTAAACCCACAACATCCTGGAATCTAAAATGTGTAGGGTACCACTCCTCAGAGTTATTTGAAAAAAAAATATCCAATCAGGAAAGGAGCAGAGTACATCTCTAACAGCAGTTCTAATCAATGATAAAAACTATGTAACAGTAAATAGATGTGAATATACAAGATGCACAATAGATACAATAAGAAATATATAATAAAAAAATACTGGAATAAATATACTAATGAGCAATATGTCAAATAAACAAGAATACTAATGACTAAGTGTGTGAGTACTAGCTTTAATATGTGATCGGCTTGGGAACATGATACAAGATTTATGGCCTGGTTAATCATATGTACGGTGTATGATTAACACTATTCAAAATCAAGACTTGATACAAGGAGGGCATGATCACATATCTACACTAAAATACTCTCCACCCTCGACTGGTATAGTAGATCCAACCATGGTATGCTATGGCACAAGATTCTCCAAGAAGCTAGCTAGTCTTCCCGAGAATCAGTGTTTGTACATGTACAAGATAATCAATAAAATAAGGCTTGCACAAGATACACCATATACCAAGGAATAACATCTCATGACGAGATCTGGATATACCAATCCGTGTAACCATAGTGTCAATAGAACAAGGATATCTAAACTAGATACAATGAACATAGAGGATATCATAAATGAGAAACTATCAAAGAATGTACTCGCCGAAGTCCAATAAACAGTATCACAGATGTCTGATACGGTGCCTCGAAGACCTAGATATGAAATATAACATCAATACAAGGTTTCAAAAATAAAATGTTAAACTAGTCAATTTCTAGGTCAACAAGCCAATTCTAAGTCAAAAGTCAAACTAAGTCAACTCTAAGTCAAACTATGGTCAAACTATGGTCAATTATGTCAAACTATATATTTTTAGGTTGCATGAGTCTATCTCAAAGATATTGGGTTCAAACACTAGAGTCTAGCTCATAAACTACATCTTAGGATACTAGGATACCGTATCTCAGGATACGTAAAAATAATAGGTAAAACATTCCATAAACATATCAATTAATTATTAATTATATAAAATTCTAACTACAAACATTAAATAGATACCTTGGTTTTGAACCAACTTGGTATCACAACACTAAAACATAAACTTGATACCCAAACCCAATACCATGGGTATCCCCAAATACCTTGATACTTACCTTGGTATTTCAAGTTAATATCCAATACCTTGTTTATACTAACTACCCATAAATAATATATGCTAACAACTTAAATATTATACATATAGTATACTAAAACATAATTAGCAATTAGGAACATATTTACGTATATATTAATACCATATATATAACTATTATAATTAAATATATAATAACTATTCAAAATCGCGGGTCTGTCGCTAAAGACCCCGGCTGACCATCGCTATAGCTGCTGATACTGCTGTTTTTGCGATAAAATCCTGCTGCTGTTGCTGTTGCAGAACTGCTCTTGTAGTTGTTATTGCTATTTTCGGTGTTGTTGTCACTATAGCTGCTGCGGCGGTTGTGCTATGTTGTTGCTGTTGCTGTTATCGTGACAAAGAACAGTCACTAAAGCTGTTATTGCGAATTTCCATCTCTTATATATATATATATATATATATATATAACATAACTAATAATGTATATACACACATACCCCTCCATATACATATATATGTACATAATAACTACATATGACATAACATACATATATATATATAGTATCATATATATAACAACACATATACGTATATATAATCATACAATAATATGTATACATATATCATATAAGTATATATATATATAACAACATATATATATATATATATATATATATATATATATATATATATATATATTGATAGCTCTTACATATATAGAATAATAGCTATATAAATATATATATATATATATATAAATATATATATATATATATATATATACACACAAATAGGTAAAATAGATACATAGATCTATGACACATCAATACATAAATATATACACAACAATATATATATATATATACATCACAATGATTAAGAACACAAGAGAAATAGATCTATAAATTAAATTGCACAACACATGGAGTATATCACACCCGTATTCTACTAGATCTAGGATATGCTTGCTAAACGAGTTCCCCACACATCCAAATATATTTCGAAGGACACGAGCAAGTCTAATATATTATTTATGAATAATACGAAGAGTCAAACACAAATCTATGTATCCGTGTCAAAATGTGACATGCACAAAGTTTCGTGTCGGAGAAAAAACCCCCAAATCAACACGTATCACCAAATTGTTGGGATACGACCTACACGTACCCAATTGTAGACACGACACTAGCCCCAAATATACAAGTATATTCCAAATTGATCTATAGGACCAATTGACACACACAATAATGTCAATCTCGGAATTTATCCAAAATTGACACAAAAAGTACAATAACTTTCACAATATGCCTCTTATGAATATAAAACCAAATCCTATGGGTAGCCTATGCATATGGGTTGAATTCTCATGGTTAAATCTCAGATTTAGAACCTAAATTAAGAGAAAAAATTAAATTATATCTATTGGGAGATGGATTTCCAATAAAATCTTCAAATATGATAAAATTAGCCTTCAACTTGTAGATCATTGCTCCTCTTTGTAGATCCTTACTTTCTCTTTCTAGATCTTTGCTCCACTAGTCTCCAATGGTGATTTAGGAAGGAA
Source organism: Iris macrosiphon (assembly GCA_036927795.1). NCBI lineage: Eukaryota > Viridiplantae > Streptophyta > Magnoliopsida > Asparagales > Iridaceae > Iris > Iris macrosiphon. The sequence continues at coordinate 54,562,040 of JAYESA010000011.1, forward strand.
TTGGGATAAAATTTGGTAGAAAAATGATATAGAAATAAAGGAATTTGGTTGAGGAAAATTCTAGATCTAGTTTTCAAATGAAAAGAGGAGAGAAAATTTTCTTTCCTCTTTAAATATAGGCCGACCCCCCTTTCCCCTTCCTCAAGTCACTATGAAATGTCCAATATATCCCTTGGGGCCTCTCATGAAGAAATAATTAAGGAGGAAAGCTTCTCATCTAATAGTTTAATTAAATTAATCATCCTCCTAATCAATGGGCTTTCTAAATGGGGTAAAATCTAACAATTAATACATGTTGGTGCATAAGTCTAAACTAAACTAGTTAGGTCCACTAACACAAGTCCAAAATAAATAAATAACATCTAAAAATAATTAAATAATACAACAAATAATTATTTAACATGCATAATATTTAATTAATTATGAAATGACTAAAATATTTTTTCCTAAAAAATATGGTAGTGACAATTACTGATATCATTTTCTCCTCAATTGGTATCAGAACGGGTATTCTTTATATAGGAAATATTGCATATAATCAAAGCAAGTTCTCTTGATTACCGGATTAACATCCGAAGAGTATAACACATGGCAACAACAAGATCACTATTTCCCATCAATGGTGAAAGTGAACTACTTGATAAGCCACCTATTTTTAACAACACTAACTATTTATTTTGGAAAATACATATGAGTGCTTTTCTAAAATCTCTTGTCTTTAACTTGTGGACTTATGTTACTAATGGTTACAAAAGAGTTGACAAAGTAGATAATGAATATACTGAAGCTGAAAAGAAAGCAGCAAGCGATGATGCAAAGGCAATGTACATCTACTGTACTTTACGAGAAGACGAATTAAAACTTATCTCCAAGTGCAAAACATCATATGAGATATGAAAAATGCTGGAAGCAACTTATGGAGACAACGAATAAGATGAAGAAGAACCTCATAATATTGCAAGCTTGTATCAAAATAAAGAAACTACATGTACAAAGAAAGATACAGACATTCAATGCAACAATGATGACAGCAAGAAAGAAGATGTTGCAAACCTATGTCCAAGTGAAAGTCTAGCAATCAATGCAAGCATCCAGTACGAGAATGACAAAAACCTTCAATATACGACAGACTTGTGCTTAAGGGTAAGCGAGGTAAATAATGACTCTCTAGCAAAAGTTATTTCGTATGATGAATTACCTGATACTTTTAATGATTTATTTGAAGACTATAATAAGCTTAAAAATAACTATAAGCAAGCTCAAAAAGATATCAAATCTTAGCAGCTTAAGAATGATCATCTTATTTGCTTACTTAAGGAAGCTAAAGAAAATTCCTCTTTTGATGAATCTATTGAAATCTCCAAACTTGAGCTTAGCTTACAAGAAGCTCTTGACTGCTTTGATGAAAACAATCAAAAAAATGCTAAACTTAAGGAGGACTTAAAACAGGAAAATGAGAAGTACTCTAATGCCTCACTTAAGATATATGCTCTTACTGCTAAATATGATGATTTATATGCCACCTCTAAAAGGTAAAAGATTAGATTGGAAAAGTTGGTCTTACAACCTACTATTTAGTCTAGCACGAGACACATGGCTAAACAAAAGAGCACTCATAACAAGACACCAGTAAGCAAACCAAATGCTTTACATTATCATGCATGTAGAACACAACATACTTCACACAATCATGTATTTTATTACAAATATCCATGCAAGACACGTCACACTACTACACATAATCATCCTTCTACACCCAACACAATGTTTATGCTATATGTCATTATTATGGTTTAAAAGGACACATTACGCATCAGTATAAGGCTAGAAAATTGGTTGAAATAAATATGTATAAGTGGATTCCTAAAGCTAACAAATACGGATCCAAATTCTGGATACCAAAATCTTGTTCTAATCAAATATGTGGAACAATTTGCGGCAATACATAATGATAAAGGAGAAAGTTGGTGATTGCAAAAATCTAAAAGGATATTCTCATAAGCAATTGCACCAACAACGAAACATGACTATTAAGTCATTATGGTAAAATAATTTTCATATTTATAATAGTATTCTGTACTCAGTTAATTCATTAAAATATGGTAGTATAATTGTTCTTAGAATGTGTACAAAGAAAACTCTTGTTAAATAATTCTTTAATATTATGCTCTAAAGGTATATAAATTATTGTTAAAAAGCTTAAAGGGTCCATCTGTCAACAAGGTATAAACAGCCATAAGCGACACTTTACTTAAGTGTCTTCGAACCACCGCTAGCTGGGAACCGGCCCCTACAGCTAATTAATAATAACAAAAATACCTCACTGAGTAATGATATACAAAGAGCAATTTACAAACATTTCCTAAGTACAATTATCATTCATTCAGTAATTGACTGCATATAAATTCTTGTAAATGGCTGGTCTAAAAGCAATGATTGATAATAGCCAGTCATAGTTATAGACCTCATATATTTTATACTTGTATTATTATAAGATCACTTATATATTTTTCATATAACTATTATATCATTCTACAAAAATATATTTTTAAAATCCTGAGCTATCAGAACTTGGACAGAGTTCGGTCCGAACTCGGTCTGAATTTGTTTCAAGTATTTTTATATAACAGCAGCAGCCACGGATTTGATCTCATTACTTCATCCTCTCAAACACTTCTTCTCAAAACCAAGAACAAACCCTTTTCTTCCAAACCCTAGTTTTGTGATCTTCTTCCACAAAGGTTTTTTCTCTCTCAACTTGAGATCTAAGGCTCATGGTGAAATTCTCCTTCATCCCCTTCAATCTTTTCAAGGTATAATCTTCATATTCTTAAACCCTATTCCATGGCTCTTAAATTTGGAAAAAAGAAGAGAAAAGCAAATAAAGATTCCTCTTCTCAACCCTCTAGTGATGATGCAATATATTCCTTATTTTCTCCTAATATTCCAAACCTAGGAGAATATGATGATTTTATTTTTACTTCTATTGATTCCTCAAATCTATGGTTCAATAACTTTGTGCAAAGGAATATTTGCAAGGGCAAACCTATTAATTTTACTACTTTTCATGCCCAAAAACCTAAACTTATAGAATTCCATCTTCATCATCTAGTCAAAACTAGAAAATCCATATATTTGAATGCCATTCGCATATTTTATTGCAATCTATCTCATGATCAATAGTCTATCTCTTCGAGAGTGGGTGGGATCGACAATGAATTTGACGATACAACTTTGGGTAAAAATTTTGAAATCCCTAATGAGGGAGATGCCCTAGTTGAGATCGACAAACTCAATCCTAGAGACAATATCACTCTTGATTCTTTCGGAGATATACTTTGTGCCCCTCATCCTTGTCCTGACAGAAAGTTTCGTGCTCGTTATTTTAACCAATATTTTTATGAACTTTATCATATCATATACTCTGCTATAATTCCTAAGCAAACCTCCAAAGATGATGTTACATATAGGGAGATGTCTGCTTTATATCACTTCTACACATCCACTCCCTTTAGCCTTCCTAAAACCATGATTCGGTAGATGATTGACTGTTGTAAACACAAACGTTAACTTTCTTATGCCATGTATCTACCACTCATCTTTGAGCGCTTCCACATTCCTATGGAAGAACCTACTTATCTATCTGACCAAAGCCTACAGGATTTAACCTATTTCTCTCGTTCCTGATAAGGATGACTCATCCATATCTGATTTTGATGCTCCAGCTGATCCAGCCCCATCTTCTTCTACTCCTACTCCTACTCCTACTCCATCATCCTCTGCATAGTTTGCTACCTTGGACTCTATCCAAGAGATGTTCCATGAGCAATTCAGGTTACAAAACAAGATGATAGCTGCTCAACACCTGGAGCAGAACACTAAATTATTACTCGACTTTACGACCAGTCTTATCATACCACTATTCAGGCTCATACTTTAGCCAACTTCCTAGCATATGTTCATTATCACCTAACCCATCAACCTACTGTACCTCACCCAGTGGCTCATGATCCTTCCCGCTCAGGCTATAGGATCGATGACCCATTTGTTCAGCAGTACTTTGACCCTACCGAAGCATACTTTGATGATCATCTGCTGATGCTGCTGATGCTGCTGATGATGATGATAATTTATGATAGTTTCTTGTGGCTATGTGGATGTACTAGTTTTTCTATTTCAGTGTACTAGAAACATTTGCTGAAAAATGTTCGTAAAACTTTTATGCTATTTTAGTTACTTGAATCTAAATATTTGCCAGTATTATTACTTATTAAATAATGCATGTTCTTATCATTTTCTAATTTGTCATAATCACTCATTACATGGGAGTTTTTATTTTCCACTATGATATATTGACAAAGGGGGAGAAATAACAAAATATGATAACAAAATGTTCGATTATAGCTAATGTATAGTTGATAACATATAACTGTGATATATTTTGTTGATATATATGCACCTAATTTTTTATAAAGAAATGATAAGTTACAGGTCATTCAAATGCTCCCGTTCAAAGAAAAGATCTACTTATGGGGGAGTTTTTCTAAAAAGCTAGTTTTTGACGGAAAGATTTACGTTCAAAGAAACTTCATCTACGTTTCAACTATTTGCATCAAAGGCTACATCAGACACACCATATGTGTATTTTGGCATAGTTCGTCAATTATCATAATGGGGGAGATTGTTGACACAAAGTGGTCACAGTCAATCTAATTCTGATAATCGTCAAACATCATATCAAAAATACAGATGAAGCACATACTCGATGCAAAGCATATCAACTCCGTAAGTACTAAAGACAGACTCTACAATAGCTATTGATTTCTATTCAAATGTAATCTTTTATTTATTTGAGTCTAGGACTGATATAAGCTGAGTCACAATAGCAAAACCCAAGCACCTATACTCAGATACCTAGTCCACTCAAATGTATCCACCAAATTAGGCCACATTCATTTACAAAGTCTACCATACTAAGAGACAGAACTCGGGCCAAACTCGTGCCGAACTTGGACTGAACTCGGTTACCTTTTTGGTATGAAATCAACCAGTTCAATAGCTCCTGATTTTTTGGTCAAACAGTTAGAAATTTGAATTAAACCCCATCCAAATTCTGGCCGAATTCTGTTTGCCTACACCCTACAAATAGGATTGGAATTCTTTATTCTAACAACAACTCAACCATTCTTAAGTCTTCTATCATATTGTGAGCAAACCCCTAAAGCTTTAACCTTCTCATCAAAAGAGCAACTCCCTAGCCTTCCTAGTGCCAAGTGTGATCTCGGTCTAGAAGTCTTCAGAGTTATAAAGAGCTTTGTTTCATCAGTTACTCTCTCTCTATCAATTTGTGAAGTTGTGAGACTTTATATCAAACCTCGTAGTGTAAAAAAGTGGCAAGCCTTCAGATCAAAGCTTGTGATTCACTGTTGGTGATTATAGTGGATACAACTCCGAGCTTGAGTTCTCGGGACTGGACTAGTCATCTCAGAGGGAACCCAGTATACATCTTTGTGTTTGTGTTTGCTTTCTCTCACTCTATTGCACATGTTTATAACACTGCTAGTAGTATCACTGACATATGAGATACCTTCTAACTGTTAGTAGTTGATTACCATTACATGCTATAGAATTATATTTTAACAGGTAATTTTATTCTGCTGCATACATGCACTCTATTCACTCCCCCTCTAGAGTTGCCATACATGGTCCTACATCCTCAACCTTGACGGTGTTGATGTCTCGTATATGGGTGATGTGGGATACCAAGGTTTGGCAAAAAAATATGATTCGGTGCTCTGACCAATTCCTCACCATGAAATTCATCAACAAGGTTGCCTTTAAATTATGGTAGGAGCGGTATATAGGCATAATGATAGAATCAAGAGACTTGGGTTATGGAGAGATAATATTATTACTAGTACGTAGGTTGGGTACAGATAGCCACTGGTTGTTGTGGGAGACTTTAATGTTATTTTATATATGAAGGAAATGAAGAGTGGTCAGTTGATTCAATAAGAAATCCTCTTAGAGTTTTAATGTGGTCTTTTATCCTTGGGGCTTAGGTACATAACTAAGATCAGCACATTTGGCCTTGTAACAACCGAGTACCCTTAACCAGATTATCATCCAACTTGATCGTGCTCTTTGTAATAGGAGGTGGTTAGATACTTTCCAACTTTATCGGGCAGAATCCTTACCCCAAAGAACCAGTGAACACTTCCATATTGTCATCAGATTGGCAGACCTACTGATAATCAAAGGGAGGCCATTGAAATTCAATAATGCCTGGATTCATATAAAGGGTTATAAGCAGGTGTCAAACAAGGTTAGGGGAATGGGAAGAGTATGTCTGCTCAATAAAAGATCGTATATAAGTTGAAGTCTATTAAAGGAATTCATAAAGTCTATAACAAGGGAAAACCTTCTATTCATCTCCAAGATCTGGAGGCTAAGCCGACAGACATTCAACATAGGGTTCACTTAGATTTACTCGACCTCGTCCTTACGGAATGTGAGTTTGCTCTCCAAGATCTGCTGCACAGGAAAATATTCTTAGATGAGGTCTAAGTCAGACAATAGGCTAAATACAATTGGATCAGAGATGGTGATAGGTGCTATAAATTTTTCCATGCCAAGGTGAAAGCTAGGCAGCATCAAAAATTCATTCATCGATTGCTTGATCCTAACTGGGTGCTTATTACTGGGGATGGTGGTATCAGGGATGAGGCAGTTCATTTCTACTAAGATCTCTACAACCAAAACTCCTACCCGTTCATTTTTTCGTACTTCTAATTTAAGAAGTTGTATCTGGGTTAGAAAACAATGTGGTTTAGGTCCTTTGAGGAGATATAGCTTATTGTTAAAAAGGCATATCCTAACAAATTATTTGGGCCAGATGGTTTTGGGGCTTCTTTCTTCAAAAAATATTAGGATACGGTCAAGGAGTATATTCTAGAAGCTATGAGGGATTTTTTCAACTCTAGTAAGCTACTTAAAGTGCTTAATAATACTTTTGTGTGTTGATTATGAAGGTGGAGGGAGCAACTTCACCGGGAGACTTCAGTCCTATTGCGTACTGTAAGTTCTTATACAATATCATCACCCGCCTTATGTCTAACCACATGAGGGATATCATGCAGGAGCTTATTTATTCTAATTAGATGGTTTTTATCAAAGGTCGCTCAACCTCAGAGAACATCTTCTGGTCCATGAGCTTGTGAGGGACATTGATAAAAAGGAGGGTAACAAAATGTGCCTAAAGCTAGATCTCAGGAAAGCTTGTCATTTGGTCAATTAGGACGTCCTTTGTCATATCAAGCTCTATAAATTGATATCTTGAATATATCTTTGTTTGGTATTGAGATGAATATTAAATCTTTTGAAAAATGAGAAGTATTGGAAACTCATTAACTAATATTTTTTATAATATTTTTTCTAGGTGTCAAAGTGTTATAATAAATGCAGTTATTTATAATGCTTTGGATAAAAGTGTTATATATGTGCATTCCAATTATATGCTTTAGAAAGTAAGTGTTATATATGTGCATCCCATTTACAATGGTTTGGAAAAAAGTGATATATATGTGCATCACATTTACAATACTTTTTAAAATATTTATAACACTGATATTTATAACACATAGGTGTGACTAAAAGACATTATAAAATTTATTTACAATATGCATCTTTTAATCGTCATAACATATTTCCAATTATATGCTCTCTCTCTCTCTCTCTCTCTCTCTCTCTCTCTCTCTCTCTCTCTCCCTGGATCTCGGTTAGATTGCTCGCTACAACCGTCACACCTCTGACTCTAATGAAGCATCAAGCACCATAAGGTTATCGGTGAAGCAGTTCGCTCTTTCTATTTCTCTCTTATTCGTGTGTGAATTAGGGTTTTAAGGTTTAAAATCTCACCCATGGATGTCACGAAGGCCTCCCACAACAACCTCCAGCACCAGCAAAGTAACGAGACTTATCTGGGTACTTCTATCCTTCCGAACCTTTCTAATTGCTTCTTTCTTTTTACTTACTAAATCAAACCCATGCTCCACCATGTGTTTGGTAAATTGCCAATACTTTAAGTTCTCTCACATTTGTCAAAAAAATAGTAAATTTTTGCTTTCGGTTGTTGCACTTTGTATCCTCTTATTACAATTCTAGTAAAAAAATTCACGCTTGATTCTATATATACCGTAACGTCGTTCTCTTGATTCCATGATATCTTATTGGTCCGCTCCATGAGGTAACCATTAGGGAGGAAATGAATGTGATAAAGAAGTAGTCATGCATTCACTCCCTTTAGTTGACACACCTGGGGAATCGCGGGACCTTCTTAGTTTAATTGATGGATGAAAGGGGATTGATCACTCTAACCAATGATTTGAAAGGTTCTTCTACTAGAGTGAAGAAAGGAGATTATTATCTTCCATGCCATCTCTACGCAATATGCAATTTTGATATCTCATTACTGCCTATAAAGCTCAACCATCCTATGGTATACCCACCTCTATATTGGAGGAGTACATGTCCGAATATGTTTTCATGCTTTTCCTCACGAGAGGATAGCCTATTAAAATACTTAAAACAATTCCACAAATAAGCAGAAAGTGAAAGTCAATTGCAAATGTCTTTAGCTTCTTCTTTAAATTATCTAACGAGTTTTCTACTTCCTTAGAGAAAGGGGCTATTGACTCACTTAGATAGCATAAGAAGTGACTTGCCACACAACCGAGCCAAGCCTTTCTAATCCATCAAAAAAATTATAAGGGGTGTATCGGTGGAGATGGCTTGACAAATGGGCATTCGGAACCTTTGTGTAGAGTCTGACTCATTATATGTAGTCACGATGATGAACTCCCAATTCAAGTCCCCTTAGGAAGTGCGAAATATGTTGTTGAGCTTCACTGAAAATACAAGAGCCTTAATTTCTTTACCGAGTCAAGATCAGTTCAATTTCTCACCCTCCCTTCGGTCGCCTCACCTCACCCCCACTTCACTCGCCTTTCGTTTTTGAAAAAGAATTTATTTGTTACTATGTAAATGTGTATTGCTATTGGAAATTACTTTCTTATTCTTTAATTACATTTCTCACTTTGTTTAGTTCTCCAGTCTTCCAATTAAGGAAGCACAAACACTCCAAAATTGGTGTCTTGCCATTTGGCGATGGAGTCATATAGGTATGGACACAACATTTACACTCCAAATTGAAATAGGATACTCTTATATTTTTGTCATATCCTTGTCGTTATGTACATATCACGATGTATCCCATTCTTAACTGTACATCATATCTTCCACTGCGTTTTAATTTAAGGGTAGCTATATCGAGAATCTTCATTAGTTCAAAATAAAGCAAGAGAAGTAAATCAAAGTTGCAGATCATTTAGTTTTTTCTCACATGGGAAGTTTCTTGATTCTGGTTTTTAATACTCTGGAATTGAAAGAATTGTGGAATTTGTTGTTGAAGATATCATTTTTGCCTTTTTGGTATTCCTTTATGGAATGAGATCAAATGAAAGATCTCAGTAACCAGGTTCTTCTCAATAGTAAGTCTTATGGTCTTGTCTTAACTGATTCTTTTATTTTCAACATCTTAAACTGATTCTACATATTTGTTAAAATTTCAATGACCATTCAAAATTAGTTTGGTATGGTTGTAATATTAAGACCGTTTAATTCATCTGCAGCATGTTATTATGCATATCATTGTTTCTTGTTGCTTTTGTTTCATTCTCAATTTACTAAATGTGGCATTTTTATTTTTATTTTACTTTCCGGCATAACTTAAGGGGTCCGACGTAACATTCGAGACTTTTGTACACACTATATTGTATGTCTTTGGGTCCACTGCCCCCAACTTCCACCATTTATAAAAAAAAGGAATAATACGTCCCCGTGGCTTGAACCACTGACCTTCTGCCAGCCAGCCGAGGTCTTATACCTCTCCTCGGTAACCACAAGAGTCACTCGAGTTCGGTACTATCTTTTCAGGTTACATGAATCTTAATGTTTCTTGGTTTTGTTGTTTCAATCTCTTGACCTACTATCTCTACTCTTACAATGAGGCTTATCACTGGTTCAAATTTGAGTCGTCTAAGCAGTTTGCAAATTTTTCACCATTTATAAAATAAATATTACAAGAAAAAAATTGTTATAAATAATACCATAGGAATTCAAATCTAACCAACCAAGGAGAATGCCTCCCACCTTAACCATATGAGCTAGAAAAGTTGTTGTGGTTTAATTATATAATATTACGTCCTTAAACAATTAGTTAAAATTTATTTATTTATTAATTTTTAATTATATGAGGATATATGTACCGCTTAGACGGCTAGCATTTTCAAAAAAAATTATAAAGAGAAGAAATATATCCATAATAAATTATAATTAAAATATATCAAATCTATAACAAATCGTATTTATAATATAAACATGTAGATAAAAAATTTTAATTTAAATATATTTAAATAATTAAACTATTTTACAACAATAACAGAAAACTTTATTTTACGTGCAACGCATGTGAATTTACTAGTTATAATAATAAGAGAAATTTTGAGTTACCCCCTTTGTTTTACCATAATTCAAGGTGCACCCCACCGAATTACCATAATGCATAAAATTCTCCACTTTTAAGGTAAACCATCAATAACTAATGATCAACTCCTTTAACCTCCCCCCCACCCCCCACCCCACCACACAAACACACACACATTTACGACCAAAATACCCTCAAATAAGTGGGATGCACCTTAAATTAAGATAAAATAAGTGGGTCCAACTCAAAAAATTTCTTATTTATTTATATAGGTTAAAGGAGTTGACTATTAGTCATTGACAATTTTAGTTAAAAGTGGAGAATTTTATGCATTATGGTATTCAGTGGGGTACAACTAGAATTATGGTAAAATAAGTAGGGACAACTAAAAATTTCTCAAATAATATGTATTTAAAGGGGAATTTAGTTTAGAAATAACAGCATTTCAAAATTCATTTATTGCCAAATTTGTATTTAAATACTTCTCTACTATTATAAGGTGACCTGAAAATGGCTCAAAATTGAATCGTCTAAGCCGCTTGTAAATACTCCATTAATTATTTTATAAAAAATTAACTAATTATTTAACTACCTATTATGATTTACTTATAACTAAATAACTCTAACTCAAGTGGTTAAGGTGGGAAGCATTTTTATTGGTTGTCTGAGTTCAGTTGCTAGGAACGATAGTATTTATAATAAATTCATATTTAATTTTTTTTAAAAGTTTATTTTTACACACGTGTAATGCACGTAAACACTACTAATTCACTATTAATTTGGGATAAAGACTTTGTCGTCATCGTTGTATTAAATTGTTTTTCGATTTGGGTAGTAGAAACTAGAAACTTAAAGAGCACAGTCACAATTGATGTTTTCCATCTTAACATAATAACCCTTAGAGACGTTTGGTATACGAATTTTTTTTTTTTTATTGCCGAACAATTTTAAGGTGGAAATATATTATCATGTTTATTTAGGCCATAAAATTTTATACTAAAAATTATGAATATCCGGATAAATAACTTATCTACGAATCATGAAAATCATATCCTTAGGGAGCGTTTGGTACGAGATAATTTTTTTATTTCCGAAAAAATTTAGGGTGGAAATCTATTACCATATTTGTTTAGGACATAAAAAAATTATTCCCGAAAATTAAGAATACCCAGGTAAATAATTTACCCACGAAACATGAAAATCTTATCCCGTAAGAATAGGTGGGTATATTTTTTTTGCCAGGGCAATTTTTTTGTTTAAGCTTTTTTCTTCTTTTTTCGTTTTTTTTTATTTTTTCGTTTTTGATTTTTTTTTTTGGTCTTTTTTTGTCGTTTATGATCGATTTTTTGTCGTTTTTGTTGTTTTATTAGTCTTTTTTTTTATCGTTTTAAGTCATTTTTTGGTCTTGTTTTGTCGTTTTTGTCGTTTTGATCGTTTTGTCGCTTTTTTGTCGTTTATGATCGTTTTTTTGTCGTTTTTGTTGTTTTAGTCTTTTTTTTATCGTTTTTAGTCATTTTTTGTAGTTTTTGATCGTTTTAAGTCATTTTTTGGTCTTGTTTTGTCGTTTTTGTTCGTTTTTGTCGTTTTGATCGTTTTGTCGATTTTTTGTCGTTTATGATCGATTTTTTGTCTTTTTTGTTGTTTTAGTCCTTTTTATCGTTTTTAGTCATTTTTTGTAGTTTTTGATCGTTTTAAGTCATTTTTTGACATTTTTAGTTATTTTTTATCATTCTTACTCATTTTTGTCGTTTTTGATTGTTTTAGTCGCTTTTTAGCCTTTTTTGTCGTTTTTGATTATTTTTGTCGTTTTTAGACGTTTTTAGTTGTTTTTGATCATTTTTTTATCGTTTTTAATATTTTTTATCGATTTTAGTCATTTTCAATCGTCGTTTTTGGTCGTTTTGATCATTTTTAGTTTTACATTTCTTTTTTTTAAAGTTGTGTATTGGTCTTTTGTCGTTTAGGTCATTTTTGATCATTTTTTTTCGTTTTTTGTCGATTTTTTTTGTTTTTGATTTTTCCGATTTTGATCGTTTTTCTTGTTTGTTTGTTTTTTTTTTATCTTTTTTTTGTTTTTTCATTTTTGTCATTTTTTATCGTTTTTGTTCTTTTTCATTTTTGATCATTTTTTCGTTTTAGGTCATTTTTTGTCATTTTTTCGTTTTGATCATTTTTTTATTTTGATCATTTCTTCGTTTTTAGCTATTTCATCATGTTTTTTTCGGTTTTTTGTTTTCTTTTTTAATCTTTTTTTATCATTTTTTGTTTTTGGTTCTTTTATCGTTTTTATTCTTTTTTTTTGTCGTTTTTGATTTATTTTTAGCTTTTTTTGATTTGTCATTTTTTTTTGTTGGTTTTTTCATTTTTTTTTTTTTGGTTTAGTTTTTTTTCTTTGTTTTTCGCAGGAATATCTGTAAAGTTACCAAACATGCAATTATAATTTTTCAAGAAATTTAATTACTTGGAATTAGATCTTCAGGAATATAGAATTATAGCTCGCTCTTTTAGTTTCTTTTCTTTCGATGCGTGGTTAGGGTGCTAAGTTCTGCTCGGGTGTAGGTCTGCAGCCCCGGTAGTTGTTTGGTTTAAGGTTTGCGGTCCCAATCCAGAGTAGTTCTTATGCCCTCTTGCCGTACGTCGTATAACTTTCCTTTTTAAGCATTTTTGTTATTAGTTCTTACAGTTATATTCTTGAGACAAGTACATTAGTACTGGACAAGTCTCGATCTGCGTTTATTCTTATTTATCTCTTTTCTGCTAATGTTGTGATATATTTTGTCTATTACCTTGAGCTCCTTTGTGGTACTTGTTGCTTGGGGTTCTGACCCCACTGGTTTTGTATAGCCAGATTATCCCGAGGAGAACCAAGATCCACCGCACATCTAGTAAATGGCTCACACTCGTAAGACTGTGACCGAAGCTCGCAAGTGGATTTTTTTTCTTCACCCCTCGTCTTGATTACTTTATTTTGTTGTTTTTAGCTAGGGACAGAGTTAGCTCCTTATATTTTTGAGACTATGGTCGACATAATGTATATATTAGACCATGGATGGTATATTTGATCATGTATTATTATACTCTGCTAGTGCAGTATTTTGTATTCACTAGATTAATGATCATATGTGACATGTAATTTAGTATGCCTCTTTACTTTCATGTATGATATACTCTTCTAATTGTTGTGGTTGGATTGAGATACTAAGATCTGTCGGCCTTAGGACTGATGTCATAATATGCTAGAGTTCGCATATATGTCTTCATGACAATCTTAACATATTGCGACTTACTTCGATATTTTGCAAGGTACGGTTGGCCATGTCAGTCCTCGCAATTACCAAATATTCTGAGAGCGGGACATGATAAGATTTTATTGGTGGTCCATGTAGGTCTATTTTTCAGACTTGTGGGAGGACTCATCTTGTTAGAATCTCAATCCTCTATTTTTTTTTATTGAACTCTACTTGTATCTTGTACTTATCACTCTCCTTGAACTACAAGCTTGCTTAACATGATTGTTCTATTCTCGTCTCTTGTTGATATTCTTGTGTCCTTATGTCATGACCCACACCCGAAAATCGGGCATGAGTCGTGGGTACGTCCAGCCTACGCCGCAGCATCGGCGGTAGAACGCTGTCTAGGTCAACTATCTAGATAACTCACAAAAAATCTGCCATGACCTCTCCAAAAGGAGGGCAACCACGCAATCAATATATAAACCTGTCAAAATCTCAACTCCAAACGGAGGAGCAATATCATAATGATAATCTCAAGTACTTAATCACGAATCTAAGCACGATAAGATAACAAAGAAGACTAACAACTCCAAAGTCTAACCAACAACAACTACTACAACAACCACAACATCAATAATAATAATACATTATCCAAATCATCCAAAATAATATACAATACAAGGTCTCAATCCAAAACCGGAGATAAATCCGGTGCTAAAAGCTAATAAAATAACAACAAGGTCTCAGTGATCCCGGCTACCAACCCGGAAATCACCCCTAAACTAGAGGGTCCATGTCTGCACCATCAACAGGCTCAGGTCTATAAAACGTCGGACACCAATCCTCCGGATACTCTGAAAAATATGTCCAGTCAGGACTGGAGCAAGTACATCTCTAATAGCAGTTCCATTTAAATGATAAAAACTATAAAACAGTTATAGCAAGTAGCAAGAAGAATGAAGCAAGTATGAAACAAGAAAATATGTATAACTGGTGCATAAAGGTAAAGATGCATGGATATCAGAGCAAGATAGTAATAACTGCAAGATACAGGAAATCTAAGCTAAGATCAAGTCCGTGCACATGAACGTATAGTGAGTCCAGCATGAAAAACATGTAGTGAGTCAAGTCCAGAAACATATAAGTGAGACAAGTCAAGAAATGTATGAGAGTCCAGACTATAAAGAATAAACTCGGTGTCTTTGAAATACTTGTTTCGACATGTAAACGGCTAGGGGTAAGTACGGCTTACCGCGCACTGGGTGCGCGGCTGCCATCATTCCAGATTAGACCAGAGGAAGTGATTCCTGATGATTCCAGATGGGAATGTTTACATGTCTACTCGAGTATTTCCCCACCCCGACTAATACAAGTGGATCCAAGACCCGACACGCAAATCAAAATGAGTCCAGCCTGAACATGAATGATGCCTGTAGTGATGCCAGTAGTGATTCCAGAATAGTCCAGAAACATGAAATATACGTGTCGCAAGTAAATAAATCCAGAAATACCAGTCAGTGTCCCATGTTGTGCCAGAATAATCAGATGATACTATACTAGAAGCTGAATCATAATAATCATCAGATAATAAAAACTATCAGAGAATGTACTAGCCTGACGTCCTGAGCAACTAGCGATCCGAACCGGTGTCGCAAGGACCTAATACGAAAAGCAAGGTTAAACATGGTTCTAATGAGTTAAACAGATATAAAATAACAAAAAAATAGTCTTCTAGGGTCGTTCTAGGTCAAACGGATCAAACCGGTGAAATCTGGGTCAAAAAATCAACTCTAGGTCAAAAAGTCAACTCTGGGTCAAAACTAGGTCAAAAGTTGACTTTGGCGGTCAACCGAGTCAACTACGGTCAAGTCTAGGTCAAACTAGGGTGCTCCTGAAATTCTAGGTCAAATCGAGGTCATTAAGCTAGAAAACTCACAAACTCGCCTCCTTGAGATACCGGGATACCCTCGGTATCCGATACCTCAACCTACGCTATATACCCCGC
The DNA here is from genome assembly GCA_036927795.1 of Iris macrosiphon. Classification (NCBI taxonomy): domain Eukaryota; kingdom Viridiplantae; phylum Streptophyta; class Magnoliopsida; order Asparagales; family Iridaceae; genus Iris; species Iris macrosiphon. The sequence goes on from JAYESA010000011.1 coordinate 54,577,821, forward strand.
CTATACCCTCTAAAACCTATGCTAGCACGCGTAAATATATATATATATAAAAATATAAAAATTATTCCAAGACATTTTCTAGGCTAATGCTCAAATACCCTGCTCGAAACTCAATACCTTGGATATCTCAAGGTATTGAGATACCTCGGTATCTCAAGGTATTGTGATACCGCTCTCAAACCCCTCTAACTAGCTATCTAACTATTAATTATATACCTAGTTATTAATCTAGGCTAGGTAATATAGATATCTACCATATTTATATATATCTAAGTATGTATATACCTATATATATAGATATCCACACACATATACATATATACCCTTTACCTTACCTATACACACACATATATATATATATATATATATAACTATAATATATATCTAGCTCTACGTATATATATATATATATATCTATGCATATAGATATAGGTATCTACCATATACCTATCTATCTATCCATAGATATAGGTATCTATCTATGCATCTACTTATCTATATATCTATCTAAGTAACTATCTAACATACTATCTATCTAATTATCTATCTTACCTATTTATCTATCTATTGATATATCTATCTATCTAGCAACATATATATATATATATATCAATCTCTCTTTCTCCCTCACTAGCCCTCGCTACCCCTGCATACTTGCTAACCCTGCTGCTGCTCTTGCTGTACCTGCTGATGCTGCTGCTGCATGTACTGCTACTGCTGCTGCTGTGCTTCATATTGGCTGCTGCTGCTGCCCCTTGTTGCTGCTGCTGTTGGGGGCAGCAGCTGCTGCTGCTGTACAGTCTAGTGGCTCCCCCCCTCCATCACAAACACACACACACACGCGCCTATATATTTATATACATATCACCCTATCTATATATATATATATATACACACATATAACTATATATATACACTACTAGATAGATATATATATATATACGCTTATATCTACTCTCTAACACTCACACTAACATACTCACAAACACACTAACACACACACTCACACACAAATATATACATAGCTATATATATATATATAAACACACATATTAATATATATATGCACACATACAAATATATATATATACATACCAATACACACACACTCTAAGATATATATACATACACATACACACATATATATATATATATATATATATATATATATATATATATATATATATATATATATACATATACACACACAAGCACACTTACACATACATATATATATATATATATATATATATATATATATATACATAGACATGTACATACACAAGTACATAGATATAAATACACACATATATGTATACTTACAAACACATATACATATATATAAATATATATATATATAGACACACACATAAATATATATATATAAAGACACAAATACACAAACACAACACAACACACAACAACACACAAACCACACGCCCCACTCACGCCCAACGACCCCGACACTCACCAATACCCTAAAATATATAAAATATAACTCGAAAACTCTAGCACACACTTCCCGATACTAACCCAACGCGCACACAAGCCCGATACGAGGAACCCAAGTCAAATGGCCGTTCGGTCATTTCGACGAACACGTGGTGCGCGGCTCGGAAAACCTCCTGAAACGCACACCAAACAAACTCGAAATCGGCCCAAAATTTATCCACATGCTCTACACGATGTCTAGATCCTTGAAAATGCGCTTCCGTATCGATTCTAGGTTCGTGGCAGAAACGTGCACGCACTTAGAATCGGCGACGACGAAAAGTCCTAATTTTGCCCGAAACGCCCGTTTCTCCGCGACACGGCTTCCCGTGTCCGAACGGAGACACGCACTCACCCTCAAGACACCCGACAACGTCTACCTAGGTCCGTCTAACCTAGGACATCACCCAAAATTGGGCCAAATTCGGATTCCACCCGAATTCGACACAAAACCTAATGTCAAAGTCTCTAAACTCAACCAAACTAGTTCCAACTTCCTCCTACGGGTAGGCTTAGGGTATAGGAAGGTTCTACAACACTAATTACACTACATAAAAATAATTAGCAAGGGGAAAGTTAGGTTTTACCTCTTGGGAGTTGAAATCCCAAGGCCAAAGTCTCACAACCCCTAGAAATTACCTCCCTCAAGCTCCAAGCCACCAAATCTAGCTCCCACACTAGATCTAAGCTCCTCACACCTAGGTTAGGGAAATGCAAGGTTAGGGCTAGCATAAGGAGAAGGAATGGAAGAAAGAAGGAAGAAAAGTGAAGAAGAACTTACTTTGGAGATGAAATAAGAAGAAAGAAGAAGTGGAGAAGAAGAAGAAGAAGGAAGAAGTAAAGAATGAAGAGAGGGGGAGAAGAAGCTGCTGGCTTCTTGCTGTGATTACACGGGTGGGGTAGGTAGGGGGCCGGCCAAAGGAAATAAATAGGGTTTACATAAGTTCCACATTCCCAAAACGCCCCTACTTGACTTGGTTTCGGGTTCCGGGTTCCAAAAGCACTCAAACTAGCTCCAAATCTCTCCCACTAACCTTCTAAAAATATAATAAATATTCTAAACTCAAAAATAAGTCTCACAGGAGTGTGGGCTGGGTCGGACATGGGTCCACTAGGGTCTGACATGGGTCCAAGCTAGCCAAAATCCTAAAACAATCAATATAAAAATAATACAATCAATAATTAATTATAAATACAATTAATTAAAAATAATGCACAATTAACTAAATTAAAAAAAAAATATCCGACTTTGGAAATGGGGTGGTGACAAGCCTATCCTCCTTAGAAAATTTCGTCCTCAAAATTTAAAGTCAATCACACTCCTTCTAGGTCAAACCCCCAACAATCACAGTCAAGAAATTCTACCTATATAACATACAAGATCAGGGTCCTATTGGTCGTGTTATCACAGTCTCAATCAGGGTCACTACACTATCTACCACAGCACAAAGAAAAGTCTAACAGGTACTAATGAAGCACACCACAAGGAATAGAAAAGGACAGGAAGAAGAAACAAGAGACAACCCTGCTAATCCGACACCCGTAGCATCGGCCTCCTCGACCGTCAACGCATAAGCCCTGCCCTGCTGGGGTGTATCCCTCTGCTGGTGCGGGGCATGATGCTGTACCACAGATGGCCTAGCTCCAACTCTCTGATCCTGTGCTCCACCCAATGGAGGTGCAGTGGGGCAATCTCGCATCTGGTGAGCAGCGGATCCACAAAACAAATACACCTTCAGCCTCCTCCTACAAACATCCCAAGTGTGTCCTGCCTTCCTGCAGTAGGCACAAGTGGGCACCCTCTGATCCTGACCCTGCTGCGCTGCCTTCTGCACATAGGGACGTTTAGCTGGTCCCGTACTACCACTGGCACTGCCTGAATCATCCCTGCCTCTCTTGGACTTGAGCTCCAAGTCATCCTCTGCTCTCTGAGCATCTCCTACTATCTGCTCAAAAGTCGCCTCGCGGTCGCTCCTGGTCAAAGACTTGACCGCCATAACCAAGCCCTTGCAAAACTTCCTCGCCTTTGCTGCCTCACTCAAGCCATCTACAAATTTGCCCAGACGGTAGAACTCCGCTGCGTACTCGTCCACCGTCATGCTCCCTTGGACGAGTGCCTCAAACTGGCTCTCCAAAGCACTGAGCGTCACATCTGGGAAAAACTTCTCCTTAAAAAGCCTCTTGAAAGCCTCCCAAGTAAGCCCTGGTGCTGCAATCCTCGTATTTGTACGATACCACATCAAAGCGAGGTCGAACATCTGACTGCCCGCTGCCTTTATCTGCATGCTGTCTGGAATCTGCGCTAGCCTGAAGATGCCCTCGATCTGCTCTATCCAGTCATCCGCGTACAGGATCCCTTCTGTACCACGAAACTCCTTGGACCGCATCCTCTGGAAGTCGATAATACTGCCCGACCTCGGATGCTGTGCCTGATCTGCCTGTGGCTGAACCTGTGCCACCCTATCTACTGCCGTCATGGCCACCTGATGGGCGTTCTCAATGCCCAGCCTCATCACATACACCTGACGGTGCTGCACGTCCATCATCTTCCTGAAGAACGCAAACAACTGCGCGGCATCTACTGGAGCAGGAAGTGGTGGAGGAACCACCGAAACGACTGGGTAGTCCTCGGATCGACAGGTGAAGGAGGATCCCCGAGAGAAGCAGATGCTCCCTCAACCGCAGGAGTGGTGAGTGGAGCGGTAGCTGCTGCCTGAATATGAGCTGGACGAGAGGTAGCAGACCTCTCAGTAGCAACTGCTGGAACGGTACGATGGGATCGTGTCTTCGGAGGCATCCTGAACACAGATCAAAAGAAGTCAATACGGTGCAAGATACGATATCATCAAAGAAGGACAGTAATATTTCAAAAGAAGCAATTTCAGAATAATTAGATTGGAATTGTTCCTAGTCGTGATTGAGTACACTCTCATCATAGATCCTAGATCCTATAGCAGGCTCGCAGCAATACAACTAAGTTGTTGTACCACCACGACATCGCACTAATTGCGAATCGAGACCTGCATGGGCCACCACCAAAAATTTGTCATGACCCGCACCCGAAAATCGGGCATGAGTCGTGGGTACGTCCAGCCTACGCCGCAGCATCGGCGGTAGAACGCTGTCTAGGTCAACTATCTAGATAACTCACAAAAAATCTGCCATGACCTCTCCAAAATGAGGGCAACCACGCAATCAATATATAAACCTGTCAAGATCTCAACTCCAAACGGAGGAGCAATATCATAATAATAATCTCAAGTACTCAATCACGAATCTAAGCACGATAAGATAACAAAAAAGACTAACAACTCCAAAGTCTAACCAACAATAACTACTACAACAACCACAATATCAATAATAATACATCATCCAAATCATCCAAAATAATATACAATACAAGGTCTCAATCCAAAACCGGAGATAAATCCGGTGCTAAAAGCTAATAAAACAACAACAAGGTCTCAGTGATCCCGGCTACCAACCTGGAAATCACCCCTAAACTAGAGGGTCCCTGTCTGCACCATCAACAGGCTCAGGTTTATAAAACGTCGGACACCAATCCTCCGGATACTCTGAAAAATATGTCCAGTCAGGACTGGAGCAAGTACATCTCTAACAGCAGTTCCATTTAAATGATAAAAACTATAAAACAGTTATAGCAAGTAGCAAGAAGAATGAAGCAAGTATGAAATAAGAAAATATGTATAACTGGTGCATAAAGGTAAAGATGCATGGATATCATAGCAAGATAGTAATAACTGCAAGATACAGGAAATCTAAGCTAAGATCAAGTCCGTGCACATGAACGTGTAGTGAGTCCAGCATGAAAAATATGTAGTGAGTCAAGTCCAGAAACATGTAAGTGAGACAAGTCAATAATTGCATGAGAGTCCAGACTATAAAGAATGAACTTGGTGTCTTTGAAATACTTATTTCGACATGTAAACGGCTAGGGGTAAGTACGGCTCACCGCGCACTGGATGCGCGGCTGCTATCATTCCAGATTAGACCAGAGGGAGTGATTCCTGATGATTCCAGATGGGAATGTTTACATGTCTACTCGAGTATTTCCCTGCCCCGACTAATACAAGTGGATCCAAGACCCGACACGCAAATCAAGATGAGTCCAGCCTGAATATGAATGATGCCTGTAGTGATGCCTGTAGGTGATGCCAGTAGTGATTCCAGAATAGAGGCCAGAAACATGAAATGTACGTGTCGTAAGTAAATGAATCCAGAAATACCAATCAGTGTCCCGTGTTGTGCCAGAATAATCAGATGATACTATACTAGAAGCTGAATCATAATAATCATCAGAGAATGTACTCGCCTGACGTCCTGAGCAACTAGCGATCCGAACCGGTGTCGCAAGGACCTAATACAAAAAGCAAGGTTAAACATGGTTCTAATGAGTTAAAAAGATATAAAATAACAAAAAAATAGACTTCTATGGTCGTTCTAGGTCAAACGGGTCAAACCGGTGAAATCTGGGTTAAAAAGTCAACTCTAGGTCCAAAAAGTCAACTCTGGGTCAAAACTAGGTCAAAAGTTGACTTTGGCGGTCAACCGAGTCAACTACGGTCAAGTCTAGGTCAAACTAGGGTGCTCTTGAAATTCTAGGTCAAACCGAGGTCATTAAGCTGGAAAACTCACAAACTCGCCTCCTTGAGATACCGGGATACCCTCAGTATCCGATACCTCAACAAACGCTATATACCCCGCCTATGCCCTCTAAAACCTATGCTAGCACGCGTAAATATATATATATAAACATATAAAAATCATTCCAAGACATTTCCTAGGCTAATGCTCAAATACCCTGCTCGAAACTCAATACCTTGGATATCTCAAGGTATTGAGATACCGCTCTCAAACCCCTCTAACTAGCTATCTAACTAATAATTATATACCTAGTTATTAATCTAGGCTAGGTAATATAGATATCTACCATATTTATATATATCTAAGTATGTATATACCTATATATATAGATATCCACACACATATACATATATACCCTTTACCTTACTTATACACATATATATATATATCTAACTATAATATATACCTAGCTCTAGGTATATATATATATATATATATATATATATATGCAATAGATATAGGTATCTACCATATACCTATCTATCTATCCATAGATATAGGTATCTATCTATGCATCTACTTATCTATATATCTATCTAAGTAACTATCTAACATACTATCTATCTAATTATCTATCTTACCTATTTATCTATCTATTGATATATCTATCTATCTATCAATATATATATATATATATTAATCTCTCTTTCTCCCTCACTAGCCCTCGCTACCCCTGCATACTTGCTAACCCTGCTGCTGCTCTTGCTGTACCTGCTGATGCTGCTGCTGCATGTACTGCTACTGCTGCTGCTGTGCTTCATATTGGCTGCTGCTGCTACCCCTTGTTGCTGCTGCTGTTGGGGGCAGCAGCTGCTGCTGCTGTGCAGTCTGGTGGCTCCCCCCCCTCCATCACAAACACACACACACACACGCGCCTATATACTTATATACATATCACCCTATCTATATATATATACACACATATAACTATATATATACACTACTAGATAGATATATATATACGCTTATATCTACTCTCTAACACTCAAACTAACACACTCACAAACACACTAACACACACACTCACACACAAATATATACATAGCTACATATATATATATATAAACACACATATTAATATATATATGCACACATACAAATATATATATATACATACCAATACACACACACTCTAAGATATATATACATACACATACACATATATATATATATACATATACACACACAAGCACACTTACACAAACATATATATATATATATATATATATATATATATATATATATATATATATATATACATATATATGTACATACACAAGTACATAGATATAAATACACACATATATGTATACTTACAAACACATATACATATATATAAATATATATATATATATAGACACACACATAAATATATATATAAAGACACAAATACACAAACACAACACAACACACAACAACACACAAACCACACGCCCCACTCACGCCCAACGACCCCGACACTCACTAATACTCTAAAATATATAAAATATAACTCGAAAACTCTAGCACACACTCCCCGATACTAACCCAACGCGCACACAAGCCCGATACGAGGAACCCAAGTCAAATGGCCGTTCGGTCATTTCGACGAACACGTGGTGCGCGGCTCGGAAAACCTCCTGAAACGCACACCAAACAAACTCGGAATCGGCCCAAAATTTATCCACGCGCTCTACACGATGTTTAGATCCTAGAAAATGTGCTCCCGTATCGATTCTAGGTCCATGGCAGAAACGTGCACGCACTTAGAATCGGCGACGACGAAAAGCCCCAATTTCGCCCGAAACGCCCGTTTCTCTGCGACACGGCTTCCCGTGTCCGAACGGAGACACGCACTCACCCTCAAGACACCCGACAACGTCTACCTAGGTCCGTCTAACCTAGAGCATCACCCAAAATTGGGCCAAATTCGGATTCTACCCGAATTTGACACAAAACCTAATGTCAAAGTCTCTAAACTCAACCAAACTAGTTCCAACTTCCTCCTACGGGTAGGCTTAGGGTCTAGGAAGGTTCTACAACACTAATTATACTACATAAAAATAATTAGCAAGGGGAAAGTTAGGTTTTACCTCTTGGGAGTTAAAATCCCAAGGCCAAAGTCTCACAACCCCTAGAAATCACCTCCCTCAAGCTCCAAGCCACCAAATCTCGCTCCCACACTAGATCTAAGCTCCTCACACCTAGGTTAGGGAAAATACAAGGTTAGGGCTAGAATAAGGAGAAGGAATGGAAGAAAGAAGGAAGAAAAGTGAAGAAGAACTTACTTTGGAGAAGAAAGAAGAAGAAAGAAGAAGTGGAGAAGAAGAAGAAGAAGGAAGAAGTGAAGAATGAAGAGAGGGGGAGAAGAAGCTGCTGGCTTCTTGCTGTGATTACACGGGTGGGGTAGGTAGGGGGCCGGCCAAAGGAAATAAATGGGGTTTACATAAGTTCCACATTTCCAAAACGCCCCTACTTGACTTGGTTTCGGGTTTCGGGTTCCAAAAGCACTCAAACTAGCTCCAAATCTCTCCCACTAACCTTCTAAAAATATAATAAATATTCTAAACCCAAAAATAAGTCTCACAGGGGTGTGGGCTGGGTCGGACATGGGTCCACTAGGGTCTGACATGGGTCCAAGCTAGCCAAAATCCTAAAACAATAAATATAAAAATAATACAATCAATAATTAATTATAAATACAATTAATTAAAAATAATGCACAATTAACTAAATTAAAAATAAAAAAAATACCCGACTTTGGAAATGGGGTGGTGACACCTTATCCTTCAGGGATACCCCACATGCTCCTCCTTACGAGAGTTTCGTTGAACCGATAACTCCAGCAGATCCAGTAGGCCAGGGCCAAATTTTGATATTGGACCAAGGGCAAGCATTAGTAGATTTTTATCAGCCGGCTCCGCAAGTCATGTATACCCAGCCAGCACATTCAGCTCCACCAGTCTTGCCGAGATGGCCAGTTCAGCCCGCCCTATCGATCATACCAGTCCAGCCAACCCATACAGTACCGCTAGTTCTTCCAGTACAACCAGGACAAGCAGGCTCACAATCCATGTTAGAGATGATCCAAGCTATGATAATAATACAGAAATAATAACAGCAACAACAACTCCAGCTTTAGCAACAAGTGGTCCAACTCTGCCAGCAGTTTCAGCAAGGGCAAGAATAGACCAACACTACTCTTTGCTAGGAAGTTAGAGTAACACTAAAAAACAACTGGCATTATACTCACAACACGGTGACCAATGTTAGTCGCATGTGCCCGACCAAGTACCTCGTCACAGCAGATACAGTTTTAGCAGATTCTTGGCTCTAGGACTTTGAGGCCATCATGGATTCAACCAAGACCCCTTATGATGAGAAGGTAGCAGTTGTAAAGCTATAATTATTAGATCCTTCCCGAGATTGGTGGGAAGCACAAGAAATGGTTCTTCTGAAATCCATTGACTGGAGGACGTTCAAGGAACACTTCCAGAAAAAGTATTTTAATACGACTGCCAAGTTTTAGCTCCAGCAATAGTTTATCAACCTCCGCCAGAACACAAGATCGGTCAACCAGTATGCGGCCGAGTTTTGTCAACTCAGCCAATTTTTTTCCCTTATGGTAGCTTCCGAAGAGGACCGAGCCAAGATATTTGAGCAAGGGTTACATCTTGAGCTTCAACAGTTTACGGTGGGTCATAATTATACCACCTACGATGCAGTACTCAGGGTAGCTAGGTCCCAAGAACTTGTCGGCCAGAGATTAGTAGTAAGGACCGGAGGCCAGAAGAGGTCACACTCATCCCTGAGAGGCATCCGTATTCAGGCCTCACCTCCAGCACTAGCAGTCAGAACTCCTCGTCCGCTAGTACCTCCAGCCTCTACAGTAACCTCAGTGTAATCTACCCGACAGTCTTTATCATTAGGATGCATCCACTACGGTAAGATAGGGAACACCAGAGATTAGTGTAGGAGGGATGAAGGACAGTGTCTTAGATGTGCGGCATCTAACCACATGATTATTTTATTTCTTCTTCTGTATCAAGAGGCTTCTTCAATCTAAAAGTTACCAGCTCTACCTCAGGCAGTGACTGAAGGCCCGCAAGGACTAGCATTAGCAGTTCGACCACTAGCCCAACGACCTCTCCCGACGCAGACCCAACAGTTCCAGCATGTAAACCCCCTCGACCAAATTTAGGTCTAGTTAGCTTAGATAAAGAGACTAGGGTTAGTTTGAATCGAATTAGAATTAGAACACAGTATTTTAGATTTATTGTGCAATATTTGTATCACTTTGTGCACCTTATCGTTGCTTCGATACTTGGAGCGCTACACTAGCATTTGCCTCCAAACAAATTTTACACACTTTTTTTAGGCGTGCCAACCTTCCATTCTGACCCTTCTGTAACTTATAAATACTCTCTCTTGTGCTTCATTTTAGTCGCACAATATACATTACAAACGTCAATTTTTAAATCTAAATAAATCCAACTTTACATCTTTGTCCGTTCCAATCAAAATTGGAGACACAACCTCGATCCGTTTTGCACAACCCAATTTATGACAGTATTCTATTCTGAGTCTACTATGTCCATGACACTTGTGTCCTATCTAATTTTAACCATATATATTTCTAATTAATTAAAGAGCACCACTTACACTAATTTTAATTAAATTGGTGTAAGGACCCAACCGCACCCAAAACTAGATCCAACTCCAACTCAAACCCCCACTCATACCCTCAAGGTTCATACTAAATACCACACACCATTTTAACCCACTACATCACACCAAACATGGTATTTTTCCTTATCCAATCCCAAATTTTATTACTTGTGCATTTTTTTAATTGTTAGGGACCTTTATGCAAAAATACAATAAGGTGTCCACCCCGCATCGGATCCACTCCATGAAGAAATCATCCTCCCCTCTTTAACTGGTCTAGCCAAAATTTTCCTCCCATTTGTTGTATTTTATACAACTTTATTCTCTTACATCTTCACCCTCCATTTTAAATCTCCATTATCCTAGCCACTTATTCATCATGTAGAGGCTTCCCTCACCCCTAGAAATAACCCACAGCTGGCCTTAATCCCCAGAAGAACACCCCCCTCTCTCTCCTACATATACAGCCTCATTCTCTCCTAAAATCATAGCCATATCATCTTCAACCCGAAACCCTAGAAAACCACTACACCTTCATCAACAACCCGGCCACCACCCTATACCCGGTCACCTCCTCCTTCAACCCGACCACCTCCTATACAGCCCCGCCATCTCAGCCACGACCTTCCTCCTCTGCCTATCCCCCCCTCGATATCAACCCGCCGCCACAGCACCACCGCCAGCCATCTCCGCCTCCTCCATTCAAATCATCATCATCACCATCACCAACCCGCACCACCTGTAACCCGACTCCTCTCCTTCCCAATCACCATCCACGGCCACCCTTACCACTATCTCTACCGCCACCAGGATCACCATCTCCACCGCCACCGTCGTCACCATCACCACCGACATCATCGTCACTACCACCATCAACAACACCATCATCATCATCACCAGTACACCACCGTAGCCACCACCTGACTCCCCCTCCGTTCATTGCCACCATAGTGACCCACCTTGACTCTGTTAATCTCCACTACTGTCATCCCCACCTCACCGTCTCTACCACCATCAACAACCATCATTGCCACCACCGTCGTCTCCACCACTCCCATCACCGTCACCAACATCACTATTACCAACACCATCATCACCATCACCCGCACCCATCCTCTCTTTCCTGACCTTCGTCGGAGACCAGCACCACTTTAGCCACCGTCCTCCCACAACCATTCCCCCGCCGCCAGCAACCCACCACCGCCGACCCAGACGCTGCTGTTGCCGCTGCAAGCTGCTGCCATTATTGCAGCTGCTGCCAGAGTTGCTGCTGCTGCGTGCTGTGCTCGCCGGAGTACCACCCTCCCTCGCCGAAGCCAGGCCGCCGACGAGCCGCGGACACCTCGCCCCCCAGACACGATCACGACTAGGTATACATATTTCCTTCTTTTCGTCATGTACGATTGCGTCGATGTATTATTGTATGAACATGCATAGTTATGAACCCTTGTGCATTGTGTATAGGTGTATATATTTTAGAATAATAATAGTGTTAGTGAATACCTCATAGAACTTGATTATTAATGTGTTATACTTGTGTTGACCTAGGTGTGTAGACAAACTAGCCTTGTGCACACTAATATGTTAGCTAGGATTTATATTTTTGTATTATACGTTATTTAGTTTCGTAACATATTTTGATAACTCGTTGTCTTACTCTGCACAAAAATTGAGGATATGACACTTGTACGTTTAGCTGCGTGCACACGCGACCATGCTAGTTGACCAGTTGTGACCCCTCTTGCGTCAGTTCCTAAGTGCAGTGTAGTTATAGTTCCCGTGCGTACTAGTGTAATGACTGATGATTATATTATATTATATTATATTATATTATATTATATTATATTATATTATATTATATTATATTATATTATATTATATTATATGTATAGGGTCACTGGACCGCTCGGGCGAGACTTTGGGAGCAGGATTTTGGTACTCGCAGCTTGAGGTCCCAGGCAAGTATACCTTGCCTAAGTTACTATTTAATTTAAATTATAAAATGTTGTATGATATCTTCTTACAATACTACATATAATTGTGCACGTCCGAGAATGACTCGGGTGCAGTCGACGAATGCGTTGATGTGTAGTGTAATTGACTTAGTCACTAGCAGACTCACCTACCATTGTAAGAATATTCTGATATCTTTCTAGACCGTAACATTTTTACACGTATCACGATGACAAACTCATATTAGGATGCAAATTCGCGTACCCGACTAGCTATCGGTGCATGTAACATGCATCACGGTTAGTGCGTAAGCAGGGTTAACTAATTACTTGAGACTTGGCATATAGTTACGTGGTATGCACGTTGTGTATTCGACTTGTATATCTGTATTGGGTATAAAGGACAACTGGTAGGCGTATAGGACACACACATTAGTACCCGTAGTATCCGTCGGAGCTACAGGGACTAATGACCCCTTTATTCAGATTCCACGTTCTACGAAATGATATGGACGTTATACTATTCATATTCCATGTTCTGTGAAACGATATGGACGTTATACTATTCAGATTCTATGTTCTATGATATGGACGTTATACTATGCAGGTTCTACGTTCTTTGAAATGATGGACGTTACATGTACAGATACCACATTTTTCAGAGTGTGGACGTTATGCTTATACCTACCCATACGTACCAAGGTTGTCCTCATATTGCATTCACTTAGATGGTTAGCATACCCCCTTTATTTTATTCAGTATTTATATATGGCATATATTTTTGTATCTTGTTACTTCCCTCTGAGGACCTGGTTCCCTTCCAGATTTGGACGAGGCATACTATCCTACCGTGTACGGGCCAGGACAGGAGACGAGGTATGCGTCCGAGGAGGAGCTTGAGGTGCTACCATCAGAGTTACCTTGATCACTGGTAGGCCTTCTGCCTAGGACTGGAGCATCCTTATCTAGTTAGCTGATGCTTTAATCGCATTCTCTTATCAATACTCTTATTTTATTATTTGTAGAGGGTTTGTTCCCATCAGAAATATCTGGATTGTACTATGACATTTCAGACTCCGCACTTATTTTTCAGTATTTATTTCAGTACTTCTTATTTATATTGTGGATGAGATTAGACATTTACCTGATATATGTTAGTATTAGACTTGTTAGTATTTTAGGACAACGTAGTACGCTTCGTCGGGTCCAATAAATTGGGTAATCCCTCAGAGTCGTATTAGCTGGCCATTGCCACATGGCCTAGTCGCGTGTATTTTGGGACTGGGTTGTGACACAGTAGTAATGTCTAGTACAGTATGCGCAAGTCTAGTAAGCCCAACCAACAAGACAAAATCAGCAGCAAGTTAAAGCCACAACCCCTAGACGTTGGCCTGACGAAATATTTGGCAAACTAGAGCAGTTGATAGCCGAAGGTGCTATAATTGTGAGTGAGATTTTGAGCTCTATTTAGCTTGTCTTATTCTTGGGTTCTTGTCGAACGATCTCCTATTTTGACAAGTTCGAATTACGGTAGTTGTCTCAATCCTTTCATTGAGTAGAGACGAGTTTTCGTCCTACTCTTTCGCCCTCGTATCTCGTGGCACGTGATGTCTATCATGTGAACCGATTACGAAGGTACATCTTGGATCGGAGTCATATCTTTGATAAGATCGTTGGAACCGACTTACTCAAGGCTTCGCTTTTGTCCATTTTGTGAGTCAGCATAAGGCAAGTGAGGACGAATTCCAAATTGACTGACTCAGGTGTATATATATCCATATGCCTCTATTATTTTCCTGTATGATGCTTCTGTGCATTTATTCATTAGTTACTTTTGCAGTTATTTTTATTTTAGTTACTTGCTTAGTATAATCCTTTAAATTGTGATGTAATTTCTTGAGTTTTCTCGTGTGTTCCAGCTCGACTAGCCTTGGTAAAATTTTGAGGACAAATTTTTTCTAAGGAGGGTAGAGATGTCACACCCGATTCCAGATTTGGTATTTCTTGAATTTAATTTTTTTGATAATGTATTCCTTCTGTACTTCTCATGTTGGTTCCTGTTATTTTATTTATTATTATTTTTTCTATTGTTGAGAGAGACTATCCGAGACCAGTAGAATACCTATTGGCATTGCCGTAGAGCTAGTTTAGGACTCGCATGATGAACGGACACTTGATTCGGTTCATTTGACTAAATCCATGACTAAACTATTTTTTCTCTCCTCTTAGTATATATATGAGTTTTTCTCTCTCTCATCTATTTCTTCTTCTTCATTTTTATTTTCTTCTTCCTTGCTCCCTTCTCCCTCACCCCCGTGCACCCCCCTAGCCGAAACCTAGCACCAGACCTAGCTAGGAAGAGGTCGTTGGACCCTTAGGCAAATACATCTTGCTCAATTATAAACTTTAATTTTTGTATTTTATATATATATATATGTTTTTTTTAAAATTGATGGAAATGTCCCCTTGTATTCTACATTATTTTTAGTTATTGGAGTTTTTGGTTTTGGTGGATAGATTTTGGTAGATCTGAGTTTTAAGTTAGAATTTTTCATGGATCCTATGAGTTTTCTTTGGTTTTGATCTATTAAAACTTAGTGTTTTCGAAAACTAATTATTCATTATGATAGAGCTTTTCATTAAGTGCAACTTGGGTTTTGTTTCACTTGATTTGGAGTTAAAATAAAGTTTTTATAAAGAAAATAATTTTTTTGGTTTTTGGAGCTTTCGGCCATGGTTGAACGTGCTGTTGGAGAAGACAAAGTCTTTCATGCGGCCAGCGACCTATGCGGCAGAGAGCGCTGTGCAGCCCGAGATGGTTATGCAGCCCGAATTCCTTGCCGCATACTGACAGCATGCGTCCACCTTGTTCGATGTATGACTGTTCATTACACAAAGTGTTCTGGAGCTAATCCTTTAACTGCTTATGTTTTCACTCGCTGAACGAATGAAAAATTCGCTAAGTCCAAGAGGGGCATATATGCGACAATCTGAGCATGCAGCAAGCGGACTTATGCGGCACTGACACTATGCTCCTCATCTCTTTTGTCGCATAACTCTGCTTCATCCTTGCATATCTTTTTATGATTCTTGTCTTTTCTTTCTGACACACTTTACAGCCTGTCACATCAATCACTTTATTTTACCTCATTGACACTTCATTTATTAACCCATCACTCAGCACTTGTCCCAAGGAGTAGACTTTAACCCTGTCCTTGCGGCAATTGAGTCCATGCGACAATTGGGTGTATGCGGCCAATGAGTGAATGCGGTAGTGAGTGCATGTGACCAGTGGGTGCATTCGGCAAGTGAGTCTATACGGCCAGTGGACGCATGTGGCCAGAAATTCTTGTGTGCATTTTGTGTTCTTTTTAATTATGTCCATTTAATAATTTCTTTTGGTGATTATTGTTGTGTGTTTTCTTATGTCGATACAAGTTTATATTAGTTCATAATTCTCACCACACTGTGGAAATATTTGTGTATGAAAATCTATTGCATTTGGCGTTGGGCAATTGAATGTGAGTATTGTCTAATGTATCACGTGTCGCGAATACGATAACTCATAAAAAGCTCGTACTCGCGACTCGTCATTCTAGGAATTTCTCAAGTGTCCACGACTCGAGAACTCAAAATAATTTAGTAATAATTAAACAAAATAATAATTTCCTAGATCATTGGGAAGGAAGAATACTGTACTACCGGCTACCCCGATTTCTAAGGGCCCCATGCAACATGGAGCAACCCTGCTAGGCAAGGGCTCTATGACTCACCAAGTTTACGCATGTTATGGCACTACGAGACAAGTTTATATACAAGTTTATGTCTATAAAGCAAGTTTATGATCACAAGTTTAAGTTTATGCTTATAAGTTTAATTAATGTTTCCGATAGAGTAAGTTATATTGTAGTAATGTTGAATGTGCATTTAAGTTTACTCGACAAGCGTACCCTTGGCCATCCGGGTTGACTGTAGTGCCGGTGGTAGAAATATTCTTAAAACATGCATTTAATAATTAAGGCATGTGACAACCCTAGCTAGTTAATCGTAGCAAGACGTAGAGCTGTTTGGCCGTACGATGAATGATGCTACTTTCATTATAGCTCGCTCTTCTAGTTTCTTTTCTTTCGATGCATGGTTAGGGTGCTAAGTTCTGCTCGGGTGAAGGTCTGCAACCCCGGTCCTTGTTTGATTTAAGGGTTGCGGTCCCGATCCAGAGTAGTTCCTATGCTCTCTTATCACTCGTCGCCTTACGTTCCTTTTTAAGCATTTTTGTTATCAGTTCTTACAGTTATATTATTGAGACAAGTACATTGATGCCGTACAAGTCTCGATTTGCGTTTATTCTTATATGTCTTTTTCTGCTATTTTGTGATATATTTTTTCTATTACCTTGAGCTCCTTTGTTGTACTTGTTGCTTGGGGTTCTGACCCTACTGGTTTTGTATGGTCAGATTACCCCGAGGAGAACCAGGATCCACCACACATTTAGCAAATGGCTCGCACTCGTAGGACTACGACTGAAGTCGTGAGCAAATTTTCTTTCTTCACCCCTCGTCTTGATTATTTCATTTTGTGGTGTTTAGCTAGGGGCAGAGTTAGCTCCTTATATTTTTGAAACTACCGTCAACATGATGTATATATTAGACCATGGCTGGTATATTTGATCATGTATTATTATACACTGCTAGTGCAGCATTTTGTATTCACTAGCTTCATGATCATATGCGACATGTAATTTGGGATGCCGTCTGTACTTTCATGTATGATATACTCTTGTAATTATTGTTGTTGGATTGAGATACTAGGATCTGTCGGCCTTAGGACTGACGTCATAATATGCTAGAGTTCACACATATGTCTTCATGACAACCTTAACACATTGCGACTTACTTTGGTATTCTGCAAGGTGCAGTTGGCCATGTCAGTTCTCGTATTTTTTTAATATTCTGGGAGCGGGACGTGATAGTTATTTTTTGTGTTTTTTATCTGTCTTTTTCGTTTTTGGTCATTTTTTGTATTTTTTTCGTTTTTGGTCATTTTTGGTAGTTTTTTTGTTTTTAATCGTTTTATCATTTTTTTGGTTTTTTGTCATTTTGTCGTTTTTGTTTTTTTATCATTTTTTTCTTTTTTTTCTTTTTTGTCGTTTTTGTCATTTTTTTGTTTTTTGTTCTTTTTTTCATTTTTATTAATTTTTTATCTTTTTTTTATTTTCGTTTTGGGACTTTTTTTTATCAATTTTTCATTTGTTTGTTTCTTTTCGTTTTTTATTTTTCGTAATTTTTTTTTATTTTTCGTAATTTTTTTAATTTTTTTTGTCGTGGTTTTTTGTTTTTATTGATTTTTTTTCATGTTTGCTTTTTCTTTTTTCCTTTTTTTTCTAGTTTTTGTTTTCTATTTTTACTTCCAATTTTTTTCCTTTTTCATTTTTTTTGGGAGAATATTTGTATAGTCACCCAATAAGAAAATATAGTTTTCCAGAAAATTTAATTACTTAAAATTTTATTCATGAAAATATAGAATTCATGGCTATATAGTATTTCGCGTACCAAATGTCCCCTATTAACTATAGAGTAGAAGGATTTAGCCACAAAAGTACGATCTAAGTTAAAACTCCAAAAGAAATTATGATCTTCCTTATATTCATAATTAATTAAGTAACAACAAAAACCAAATACTCATCAGCTAAACTATTATAAAACTTCTCAAAATAAAATTTCTCCAAATCTTTGTACCACTATATAAAGTAAATTGAGATCCCACAAAAAAAAAAGGATTAGTAGCATGTTATAGAGACTAGGAAACACAAAATTTAAACCATTATATAAAGTAAATTCAATTGTGATCTTTCCACAAGTTAAATGTCTCTTTGGATAGATTTTATTTAGAAATTTAGTTATGAAAATAACTTTTAAAGATGTTATAAAGTTATTTTCTAAGTATATAAAAATAATTTTGTATTTAATTACTTTTATCTGAAAAATAATTTAAGAAAAAAATTAAAACTTATATTGAGTAAAATATATTTAGAAAATAATTTTTTAATAAAATTTAATAAAATATTTGTAGTTTTGCTAAAAAACAAAATTGTAAAAATGAGGTTGGATTTATCTGTCAATGAGATTTAATGTTTTTTTTTTCCTTCTCCGAAAATGAAGTTTAAACGTCAGTTTTGAGAATAATTTTTGGAAAACTAAATATGGGATGTTCACATTCAAACACTGTTTACGTAGGTTGTCACATTTAAACGGATAATGAAACAGGGCCGCCTAAACTTTTTTGTTTTTTCCTTGTCCACACTCTTTCTTAATACCAATATGGAAAATAGGAATAGCCTTCCAACTACTAGATTAACACATGCATAATGTGAATAGCCTTCCAACTACTAATTAACACATGCATAATGTGACAGCTAGAATAGGATTTGAAGCAGACACCAACTGCTACATTAGTAGCCGTCCAATTATGCTAGTCGTAATGTGTGTTCAACCAAACTGATGTCGCACCGCACTACAAGGGCTCATAAGAATTATTGGCATTTAGCGCAACATCAAGCATTATATTTGGATTTGTGATAAATGTACTACAAAGTACATTCAGAACTAATCCAGTATTAAAACTAGTCCAGTTATGAAAAAAATTTATTCAGCTAGTCCAAATTTTACTCAGGCTAGTCCAAACTCTTCACCTCCATCCTTCTGCTTCCCCCGTTCTCCACCGCCGCCCCCGCGCGCAGCAGCAACCTTGTCTTTCACCGCGTGAGGGCTCCGTCTCCGCTTTCGTCTCCTCCCCCGTCCTCCACCGCCGCCTTCCGCCGCGGCCTCCGTCTCCTCCCCCGCATCCCGCCGCCTCCTTCCCCTCCCGCTCCTCCGCCTCGTCCCCCCTTTCGGGCTCCGCGCAGGATCCACCATCCGAACCCACCCCCACCTCCCTCTACCCCCGTCCCACCCTCGTCCATCTCAAGCACGACTACCTCGATACCATCGGCGTCCGCCGCTCCTCCCTCCCCTCCTTCTTCCGTCGCTACCCTCAGGTCCTCCACTCCAGCGTCGTGGATGACTATAAAAAAATTCGGACTGTTAAAATTTTTACAGTCCTTCCAATTGGTAGGACTGTCAAAATTTGACAGTCCTGATTATAAAATTCTGAACATATCCTAACTACCTACCCCAAAATTATACTAAATTTGAATACTACTACATATGCCGAAATTACACTAAACACAAACCTAATTGTATACATCTCCCCTGAACTTTTGCTCCATAATCGAGTATATGTCAAATTCTTAACATATCCAAACTCCAAAATTTTGACAATGGCTACGTGTTATCGAGGGTGTCATGTCTCGTATTATTTGTTTTGATGATCTGGATACGTCTACCACACGTTGAACATATGTAAGATTTCTGCTGAATCTTGTCTCTGTCGATTATGCACACAATGTTCCTTCCTATCGTCCTTTTGCTTTGCTTTGTTATGGTGATCTTGCAGCTGCTCAAGCATCTCTGGTTCTTATCCCGTTAAGATCAACATCACTCTTCTTCCCATAGAGAATTTGGTGATATTGTTAGTAACTTAGTAGATAACCAACAATTATCATCAACACAACAGCAGCAAGACCAGTCAACAATTATCATAAACACAAAAGCATCTAGACCAGTGACGAGGGATAAAATAACAACGTTGATAAAATAGGCATATGGGAAATGTTGGAACTACTTATAGGAAACAAGAGTTGATTGTTTACCTTCAAATATAATGTAGTCTTTAGTGTGGAAGGGTGCAAGCAAAATGGGGTTCACTCAAACTTATAGAGACTTTCGTTCAAGTCATAGACGCTATTGGAAGGACTGTCAAAATTTTGACAGTCCTACAAATTGGAAGGACTGACAAAATTTTGACAGTCCTAAAAAATTAACATATATTTTTAGGACTGTCAAAATTTTGACAGTCTTAACAATTGGTAGGACAGTCAAAATTTTGACAGACTTAACAATTGGTAGGACTGTCAAAATTTTGACAATCCTGATTATAAAATAAAATCAATTGGAAGTGGACAACCCGGTGAATAATTTTTGGGAGTAGCAAATTTGTAATTATTAATAGTGAAAATTTAGGCTGTTCCGAGTGAATTTTTGGGAGTGGCAAATATTTTCTTTAAATAAAGTATCAGATATAAAATGGTTTATAACTTCATGCCTATTGGAAGTAACCAACCAACCTACTTTTTAGGACTGTTAAAATTTTGACAATCCTACCAATTGGAAGGACTGTTAAAATTTTGACAGTCCTGATTATAGAAGAAGATGAGAAGTGGACAGTCCGGAGTGAATTTTGGAAGTGACAAACTTGTAATTATTAATAAAAAAATTTGGACTGTTCCTAGTGAATGTTGTAGTGCCCTTATCAACACCCTATATTTGACAGGTGCATAGATTCAATTATAATGAAAAATGTCACATGGAGTAGGTTCTACGCCTTATGGTTCCAATTTGTCCTGAACTAAACCAAAAATCGTCCTCATCCTCGATCGGGATCGTGTCGTTTCTTATACGTCTACCGAGCCCACACGCACTTGTGTACATGTGGAATCCTGCAGATATGTTCTCTCTGATTTGTACACCCATTGGATTTTGGCCAGGTCCAAAATTGCAATCTTCCTAGTTTTTTTTTGTAAGGGAGACTATTTGTTGATATATCGATATCAGTGTTCTCTGATTCCACATGTTACTCAAGGAGCCACAGTAAAAGTTCTGGAACATAATGAGCAACTGTATCTTTGAATTACAAATCAACACATGCTGGAAACAAACATTGACAAGGTATACCATATTATAGTTGTGCATGGCTCGATGAGTTTACACCATCAAGTACTTTAGATATATATATTTTTAATTGTTTTGTTATTGTTCTTCGCATAGGTTAATTTTTAGTATGATATATATAGTGTAAACGAAATATGAGCCATAGACTCATATTTTTAAATGAACCAATGTATATGTGGACCAATATGATTGAAGTGTACTAGTGCACATGGGTACACATATGATGTTCTTCGCATAGGAATGGAGTGTACTAGAACACATGGGTATACATAGGATGTAGGAATCTATTCCTATTGGTGCACATGTGCATGGCTCATATAGAAATATGAGCCTATGACTCATATTCCTTTTTTCCATATATATATATATATATGGGTAAATTTGAATAAGAGTACTATATTTAGGACATAATTAGACTCTGGGTACTCGTTTTGTCCATTTTAGACTTTGGGTACTCGAATTTTTTTAGTGACAATTAACTGACGAAATTAGACTTTCAGTAATGAAATATATTTTTAACACTACAAAAATACATTGTTTTAGCGACGGAATTATCCGTCGCTAAAATGTATTTTTCTGTCGCTATTTGCATTTAGCGATGGATTAGCGACGTAAAGCTTCCGTCAGAATAACTAACGTCGCTACGAAAATTCTGTCGCTAATCAGTCGCTATATTGACGGATTAGCGACGGATTAACGACATAAAACCGACAACGTATAACTTTCTGACAACTCACTGACGGATTTGCGAAGGATTAGTGACGGATTTTGTGAGCCAAAATTTGTTAAATTTTTTAGAAGGTTTTGCACATTCAGGGCTCACAGAGTTCGTCGTCGTCACTCTCAGTGACGGATTAGCGACGGATTTTAGCCACAGATTCTTATACATAGTTGGCACATTTTGTGTGTATCAGAGTTTTAGCGATCAAATTTTCGTCGCTGAGTAGTCACTGGCCTGAGATTTTTTATATTTTTCGTCGAAAATCTGTCACTGACCTGAGATTTTTCAGATTTTTCGTCTCTATTACGTCGCTAAAGGTAATATTTTTTCCAGAAATCAATTTCTGTTGAGCATATACCTATTATACATTCACCAATTTTCACACAAATAAGTTTCACACAAGCAAATTCCACAAAAACTAATAAAATCCACACAAACATGTACAAATGTTATATACACGTTGAAATAATAAACTAGAGTAATCCAAACATGTACAAATAACTGTTATACAATCCCACAAAGTAAAATAAATATAATCAAGTTAAAAAAATACAATCAACTAAAAAAAATTCCACAAACACAAAAGAATCATCAAGTCGACGGTGGAGGGGGAGGCGAAGGCGGCTGCCGGCTAGCAATGTACTGCACCACAACTATAGCTATGATATCCTGTAGATCATCAGGAGCAACGACAGACGGAGGAGTGGCATGAGCCGTCGTAGGAGGTAAGAGGAGCCGTCAGAGTAGCTGTAAGAGGAGCCGTCAGAGTAGCCATCAGAGGAACAGGTGCTGCAGCATCACGAGTGTCTATCAACTGTCAGACCAGCCTATGTAGCTCATGCACAGTCGTCGTGAACTACTCCAGAGATATCGCACCAGAAGGAACGTCGGAGCCGGACACTAATGGAGCTGGAGTAGCTGTTGGAGGAGCTCTGGAAAGAACCGACGGCATCGATGCTAACGATCCGGTACAGTACACGCTGAGATCAAATCAAATATAGCAAATATAACTCAAATTTAATTAGATTATTTTTATAATTTAATTAGATTCTAGATTTCTAGGATATATGAATGGTCCAATACCAATTTCGATTTCGATACTTTGAACCTTGGTTAATATCCTATTTTAAGATATCATGGAAACCAAATATAGCAAATATTATGATATCTAGTATCTAATATGATACTTTAATCAAAATCAAATATAGCACATATAACTCTAAAATCCTTAACTCTATACTATTTATATAAATAAATATAGGAGACATATGAGACGTTAGAGGGGGACGCTGAGAGCAGTACGCCGACTGAAAGAAATGATCGGTGGGTACAAGTTGTCGGGAGAGAAAATGCGGCAGCAGTATACGATACCGGATCGTTTGTATCGATGTTGTCGGTTCTTTCCAGAGCTCCTCCTCCGACTACTTCAACTCCATCAGTGAGTGCCCGGCTCTGGTGTTCCTTCTAGTACGATGTCTCTGGAGCATCTCACGACGATTGTGCATGAGCTACATAGGCTGGTCCAATATTTGATAGACACTCGTGATGCTGTAGCACCGGCTCCTCCGACAACTCCTCTGACGGCTACTCCGACGGCTCCAGCTCCTCCGGCGATATCAATGGGTCCTCCAGCTCCTTCGACGACTCCTGCCACTGCTCCATCTGCCGTTTTTCTTGATAATATATAGGATATCATCGCTATGGTTGTGGCGCAGTACATGGCTAGCCGATAGCCACCGCCGCCTCCACCGTCGACTTGATAGATTTTTTGTGTTTGTGGGATTTTTTTAGTTGGATCTATTTTTTTAACTTGATTGTATTTATTTGACTTTGTGGGATTGTATATCAGTTATTTGTACATGTTTGAATTACTCTACTTTATTATTTCGACGTGTATATAACATTTGTACATGTTTGTGTGGGTTTTATTAGTTTTTGCGAAATTTGCTTGTGTAGAATTTATTGGTGTGGAATTTGTTGAATGTATAACAAGTATATGCTCAACAAAAATTAATTTTTGAAAAAATTCATTACCTTTAGCGACGGACATGCGACGTAATAGCGACGAAATATCTGAAAAATCTCAGGTCAGCGACGGATTTTTGACGAAAAATCTAAAAAATCCAAGGCCAGTGACTACTCAGCGACGAAAATTTTCGCCACTAAAACGTCTAAGACACACAAAATGTGCCAAATCGTTAGTATTACTATTTACTTTCTTATAATCCATTATTAATAGTGGTTGCTTAATTTAGTAAACAAAATTTTACAAAATTAAAAATTGGGAGAGTGGGTTTACACAACATGTCTTTTAAATCCATTGCACAGAGTTGTAGCATGTCTTCGATAATCTAATTTACCCATTATGTTTGACTGTCAGTTTGAGGATGGTAAGCTAAGCTAAACTTTAACTTGGTCCCCATTGTCGACTGAAAACTACTCCGAAAACTTGACAAGAATCGTCCATCTCGATATGAGACAATAGATATTGGAACTCCATACAAACAAACTATTTTGTTAAGATAGATCTAAACCTGGTAATTAACTCTCCAAGAGAGTACTTTGATTGTAATAAAATGAGTTGGCTTGGTTAATCGATCAACAAAGACCCAGATGGTTGCATCTTTGGCAAGCCAATAGTAAAGTCCATACTGATGTATTCTCATTTCCACTCTGGGATGATGGGGTTATGTATCTCCCAGCCAGGTCTCTGGTGCTCGACCATTACTCGTTGATAGGTCATGCACTATGATACGAAGAGTGCCACATACCTCTATATGTCTTTACCCTATAAAGTCGTGTACAAATTCTTATACATTTTTGTGCTTCCAGGATGTAGCTCGTATATCACATAATGAGTCTCCTTAAGAATTCCTTCTGGAGCGTCTCCTCCTTTAGGAAGCATAGCCTATCCTTCAATCGCAATACACCATCTTTGCTTTCTGAAAACTCTGTGACCTTTCCCACTGTTATCTGCCCATGAATATTTTATAGGAACTCATCAAACCTCTGTGCTATTTTGATTCTCTCGGGCAGACTTGGTTCGAGTTGGAGCTGAGCTAACTACACATTTTATCTGCGAATCCAAAACTCAATGCCCATATTCTCTAAGTCCTTCAATATCTCTAGTGCTATAGAAAATGTGCCGACAAATATATGGCATAATACATCTGTGACAACATTCACCTAATTGCCCGGTATATATAAAATTATTAAGTTATAATCTTTGATAGGTGTAAGACACCTTCCTAAATTTAGTTGTAAAATTTATAATCCTAATTTCTATCCATTTAGAGTTTCTTAGACCATTCAATTTTTTATATTACAAATTAGTAGTAATTATTTCTTAAGCAAATTTATATTTGGTAATATTAATGATATAGTTATTGCTATTTTATTTTTATTGCAAACACCATGAATTTTCTTACCAAATTATTCACTATGTCAAGTTCTAACCAGACCTAACCCCTCTTCAATTAATTTCTAGTGAATATTTAACTTAGCCCACTATTGCTATAACAGGTTGGCCCAGTCCACTATGCCCAAATAAAACTTTATTTTCCCTTCTTAACACCATTTTCCCCCTCCTTAGTCTAAGCCGACAAAATTAGCACAAACCTGCCCTATGCAATCATCTTCTCCCCATACCATTTCTATATAACCTATAAAACACAACAAGGGTCGCAAATCAGTGTTCTTCTCTCCATCTTCCTTCTCTCTCTTCCACCTTCTATAAACAACACTTTCATCATCTTCATCTTCATCTTCATCTTCTTCTTTTTCTTCTTCTTCTTCGTTCTTCTCTTCAATACCACCATAATTTCTATTTCTTCATCTCCTCCGAGCTCAACACTCCTCGAAGCCCTTGTTCCACTCCCTAGCTCCTCGCT
Source organism: Iris macrosiphon (assembly GCA_036927795.1). Taxonomy (NCBI): domain Eukaryota; kingdom Viridiplantae; phylum Streptophyta; class Magnoliopsida; order Asparagales; family Iridaceae; genus Iris; species Iris macrosiphon. The sequence goes on from JAYESA010000011.1 coordinate 54,604,012, forward strand.
CTCCGACGAGCTTGGCTCTCCTCGGCCTCGACACCAACCCATACTAAATCGGAGCATCAACAGCTCCCATTTTCTTCTCGACCGCCGAGACATGGCGCTCGCAGACCGCCTCATCCTTTCGACCCAACCACCTCCACTGTCCAACTCTACCTTGCCGATTTCCCAACCCGACACAACGATGTCTAGATTTCCCTCGGCTTCTCGACCTTTCCACACCAGAACACCCTAACTGCAGACCTCAATACCGGAGCCCTCGAGCTCGGTCCCTCTGGGAACACACAAGTCTGTCATGACCCTTCTCCAAAAAGTCGCTAAGTCATCATCGGACGTGACGTCATACAATTCTATGTTGCACACACATGTACTAGGCAAGAATGTTTATTTTGGTAATTCTTTTGAACAAAGATTGAAAAAACATTTCAATAGAAAGTTGAACACAGAGTATAGGAAGAAACCATCTTTTTCATTGATAACTTGCAGTAGAAATTATATTGATATTAAATACATTGATATGTCGTCTCGAATATATTCTTTAAAATAACAAAAAGACTAACAATCTGCAATAAAATAATACTTGTCGTCCCATATATTATACCCTTGTATATATTAAAATAAATGCCTCCAAAATATGAAGAGCTTTAAGTCGCCTCTCCAAACATCAGCTAGTACTGAGCAACCTCAGGATTTACGACACCTGTAGAGTTTGGGATCATTACACTTAGGAATGCACTGGTGAGAGGGACGAACCCACTCGCCTAAACCGATATTGCTTATTAAGGGAAGCATTCATTCAAAGTTATCTTGCTAATTAGAACTATGATAAATTACAGTTCATATCATCAACAAACTTGAAAAGCAGTAAACATTGAACCATATCACTTTTCAGTGATAGCTTATCAACCGATGTGCTCGTCCCTGCATAAATACAAAGATGATACTTATACCGCCCATGTATAAGACAATATGTTAGTATGAGCACCCTAATTTTTATATAAGGTTATTTTGGTAATTAGTATTTATTATTATTATTATTTTTTATTATTATTATTATTTATTATTATTTATTTAATTTAAATATTTATTAGACAAATTATTGAACTTTAGAAAGCGATCCCAATGGTCTTAAGATCTTGAGTGCAACACTAGCCTCTTTCTTCCAACGAACTTTGTATGCTAGACTTAGATGAGCCAACTTAGGCTCATGCCATGACTGTCACTCATAAATTCATATTCTCATGCTTCGTTTTGGTCACACAACTTTTGTGACTCAATTTCGAGAAAATGATAATTAATTACCCCTTTGTCATTGCGTACTAATTTAATATGCAACATGAACTCATTTCGTCCAACCAACTTTATAATCACAAGTGTAACTGGATCTAATATGTCTAAGATGATGGTGTCCCATTTATTTAAATTCCCACATGCTCTATAAACTTTGCATGATCCAAAATCTAGATTTAAATTGATAATTTTTACTTTTAGAATCCAAATCTTTGTACATCTCTTATGCACCTATTTAAACCAAAAATAAATATTTATAAAATTATCCCAATGACCAAGAGAGTCCTAGCAAGTCATAATGGGCCATCAAAAACATTTCCCTATAGGATCAAACCCAAACCAAACAACCAGAATCCAAGCCTACACACATAAGTATATAAACTTGCTCCCTCTCATATCACCCAACCCTAGCCGAAACCTCCTCCTCTCTAGCTGCCAACACAGCCCCAAACCCTTCTTCTTCCCTTCCTCTTATTCTTTCTTCCTTTCCTTCCTCTTATTCTTTCTTCCTTCCCTCTTCCCCACGAGCAGCCCACACAGTCCCATGGACGAGAACCACCTAGGCCGGCCTTCACCCGTCCCCACCTTTTATTCGACTACAATTGTTGCTATTTACAGCAGTAAAAACACCCCCAAAAAACAATTTTTTTTCCTTTCTTTTAAAGTCCCCTAGCATCTCCTTGAGTTTCGTGAAGTTTGGAGGTCGTTTAGTACTCCAAAAGCCCGTAGTGGTGAAGATGGTCCCCATCGTAATCGCAATCGCGTTATAAGTTTTGTAGCTTTGATTTCTATTATATTTTTCCATGAACAAAATATCATACAAATCCATGCAAATGTTACATATTAAATAGAATAATCCCCATGCAATAGAAACACATGATTTTATGTCCAAAATAATCCCAAGTTGATGTAAAACCAAGACACGATCAAGTTGCACCATGATTGATTTTAGTTCTATAAGTTTTGACATATTTAATTACAAAATAAAATTCCAAAATTTAATTTAATAATATTTCAGAATATTAAATTTGTTATTTTTATATTAAATTAGATTTTGATGCAAATATGGAAGTTGCGTGCACAAACTACATGTCGAAGTTGCTAAGAATAACTAGTTGATGCCTATTGAGCCTTTTTGCATGCAATGATATTGTATTGGTTATTTTTATTTAATTATAAATAATTTCAGAATATTAAACATATTTATTTTAGTCTAATATGATGTTAAGTTGCTTATTCGAGAGGTTCCATGCATGTTTCTTGAGTAGGATAGCGTTGTTGAGAGTTTTACGATATTGTGATGAGCCTACGAGCGTATAGGACTATGCATGTCTAAACATGTTTAAATGCCTATATGTATGCATGGTATATCAATGTACGAGACACTCAAGACATGTTAGAGAGTAGAGTGGTATGTGTATATTGGCACGTTGTTCAATGCCATGCAAACGTTGGATGGTTGGCACGAACATCAAAGTATTTATCGATGTTGTACGACTACCTTTCATTTGATATAGAGTAGAGTATCTTGTATTAGTATTGATTAGAATGTATTCGATAGGGGAACTTGGGTCTACTACTCGTCCAGTCAAGGACATCGGACATGCAATACCGCAACAGCAGACAACAGGCAAGTGTACATTGCCATCCTTCATAGATCTTTTTTCTTGTATTTACTACTGGTTCTTATTGTATTCTATTTACTGCTTATATTATATGGTGTCCATAGGACCATGGATGATACTTAGCGTCCGAGTTTTATTCGGGTTTCGACATCCGTCAGCGGAGTCGTGTATCGAATAATTGCATTATCGATGTAATAACCTGTTCGTGCTACTCCTTGTACGAGATGCCTTAGGACACTTGACATGACTTGCATCGATAGGATCCATACTTAATATATTCAGGGATTTCAAATTCTTTGCTAGGTAGGACTCATGACATGAGATAGAGAATATGTTTATATTTACACAGTTGACTTGATATATATTTAATATTTTGTCTTGCGTGTTATGGATAAAAGATGTTTGATACATTGGGACGGAGATAAGACTCATGTCATTGGGCTACAACTTATATTATAGTTATCATTGCATGCGCTTCGGTCATAGCAGTGCATGTCATGTCCCGATCCCACAGGGTCCCGTTTGTACTCGCTTGGGTCCTTACAGGACCGATTCGTCCTCGCTTGGGGCGTGATACCGTACAAGCCTAAGCTGCGCTTGCACAAGGCCAAAGCTTTGAACAAGGGCAAGTAAGCTATTCAAGACAGGAGCATCGTTACAATATTGTAGAAAAGTAAAGAATACAATGGCATATAAAAAATAAGCTCTTTATTGATAATCAAGATATATTACAAGCAACGCTTGGCCGAGATTACAGTTTGCTCAAGCTCTCTTTCTCTCGATTACAATGACATCATTCCATACATTACATCCCTTTATACAAAGCAGCTTAAGGCAATCTCGATATGGCTCAAGGCATCGACTCTAGATTTCTGGGTTATTGGGATGAGGTACGACTATCACTTCCTCAGATGATCCGGCAGCTGAGAACAAGCAAACTGTTGGTGTGTCAGCACTTTGGAGAAAGTACTGGTGAGTATAAATCAACGAACAGAAAGAACATTTCCTGAAACTAATACTAAGTAATCATGTGGCAAAATATTACTTTACTAGTAATCTTTCTAGTTTTACCTATGTTCATTTTATACAGTACAAGAACAGAGTCATATTACTTCTTTTGTAAATATCTTTGAAAATAGAGTTCATGTTCGATATATAAGCAAGCAGGCAAGGTAAGCAGTTCATATACGATATGCAAGATCAATTACTATCTCTGGTGCGCAACATGTCTCGTGAGTCATTTTTATTTCTATAAAGACTCTAGCATATGCATATAGTGGATTATCTTCTTAGCCTCTCTCTATCTCTTATCATAAGTTAACATCTTATTGTGGGCATGAGATAGGAGCATATATGAAAAACAAGACTTCTCTATGAAAGCATTCAATATAAAAGAGCACGTTCGATAGCATGCATATCACTTATTCAGTAATTCTTACCATTTTGTCAAACGGTTATCCCTACAGCAAACATACAAGTTAGCAATAATTTGCATAAATATATATGTATAATATTCTTTTTTCCCTGTTCGTCTCTGCATCAAACAGTTAGGTAAGCGAGACGACTGAATCCTAGCATGCAACCTAACTATATGATGGTCCATGAGTCTACTTTCTCATGATTAGACGACTGATCTCGCAGGGCGCCGTTCGTCCTTGCTAGGATCCTTACGGGATCGATTCGTCCTCGCTTGGGATGTGATACCGTGCAAGTCTAAGCTGCACTTGCACAAGTCCAAAGCTTTGAACAAAGAAAAGTATTCTATTCAAGATGGGAGCAGCGGCACAATATTGTAGAAAAGTAAAGAACACAATAGCATATAAAAAATAAGCTTTTTATTGATAATCAAGATGTGTTAGAAGCAGCGCTTGGCCGAGATCATAGTTTGATCAAGCTCTATTTCTCTCGATTACAATGACCTCGTTCAATACATTACATCCCTTTAAAAAAAAGTATCTCAAGGCAATATCGATACGGCTCAAGGCATCGACTCTAGATTTGTGGGTCCTTAGGATATGGTACGGCTATCGCTTCCTCGGAAGATCCAGCACCTGAGAACAAGCAAATTGTTGGTAGGTCAGCACTTTAGAGAAAGTACTGGTGAGTATAAATCAATGAACAAAAGCAATATTTTCTGAAACCAACACTAAGTAAGCATGTGGCAAGTCATTACTTTACTAGTGATCTTTCTAGTTTTACCTATGTTCATTTTATGCAGTACAAGAACAGAGTCATATTACTTCTTTTGGAAACATCTTTGAAAATAGAGTTCATGTTCGATATATAGGCAAGCAGGCAAGGTAAGCAGTTCATATACGATATGTAATATCAATTAATATCTCTGGTGCGTAGCGTGTCTCGTGAGTCATATTCATTTCTATAAAGACTCTAACATATGCATCTAGTGGACTATCTTCTTAGCATCTCTCTCTATCTCTTATCATAAGTTAACATCTTCTTGTGGGCATGAGATAGGAGCATATACAAAAAATAAGACTTCTCTATGAAAGCATTCAATATAAGAGAGCATGTTCGATAGCATGCATATCACTTATTCAGTAATTCTTACCCTTTCGCCGAACGGTTATCCCTACAGCAGACATACAAGTTAGCAATAATTTACATAAATATTTATATATATATATATATATATATATAAGGTTCTTTTTTTCCTGTCCGTCTCTGCAACAAACAGTTAGGTAAGCAAGAAGGATGAATCCTAGCATGCGACCTAACTATATGATGGTCCATGGGTCTATGAGTCTACTTTCTCATGATTAGTAGCGATATTTTTACGGCCCAGCACTGGACTAATATACTCACTCATATACTAGATGCTTTGACTCGTGAACCAGCTATCTAATAGACATGAATACCCCCCTGATCGCGAGGACCTCTTTGCCTCAAGGTATTCCTCTGATCCCCCAAGGGCGAACGGTCCCCAGTGCCCTGGGAAATTGGTCATGGGATTTTTCTTCTGAACAAGTTATCTAAAGACCAATACATGAATGCAACTCTATCAGATAAACTCTATATGGATGAAACAGTTCAATAAACAAGCATCTAGTCAATCTCTTCTCTCTCTGTCTCTGTCTCTGTCTCCGTCTCTGTCTCTGTCTCTGTGCGGACAGGCCGCCATCTCTATAATATCATTTAGCATTTCAAACCCTTCTATAGAAATATTTAACTATCTTTATTTAAGCAAGCAAGCATGGAAACAGTTCTCTATAACTTTTAACTAAGCATGCAGTTCTACTCTTTCTTTCTTTTAGCATACGATAGAAACATATGAAAATTCTTTTACCCTTATTTATTAGCATGGCAATGGTTCATTTGATAGCGGTGTTTGTATAACTAAGCATGCAATATTTCTATCTTTTTTTAGCATGGCAATGGTTCTATCTGTTTTAGACAAGCATTCAAGTTCTCTAGTTATGCAAGCAAATTTATTTCAATGACAAGCAATACGAGTTCTCTTATTAAGCGTGCTGAGTCGGGTTCTATTATTCTTCTTATGAAACTAGCTTCATAGAACAAGCAGTAGAAAATTTAGATTCATTATTAAGGCGTTCAAGAATCAGAGAATGAAGTTCTGGCCACTCACTTAGATCGATCGTCTTGTGTTTTGATTGGGAACTATCCGAGAAGACTTCCACTCCAGTCAGCAAATCTATATCTCTTGTACATAGTACCTACGTGGAGCGGGATACTATAGTACAGGTACCCTGGGTGGGGTTTCTGTACGCACCTTTCATAGTATCATAGTTACTATCATGTCTAATGTGACCTACAATCATTGGTGGTCTAGTGGACGATTGTGTTTTCAGATACATTCATATAGATGGTTATATTAGTTACCATTGAGCACCTTGTACTATTTACTGTTTGCTTTGGCATGTTCATTATGTACCTTGCTAAGTCCCCTAAGGACATGGATCTAGATTTTGTCCCCAGGTTTTTGCTCAGCTGGATTAGTGGAGTATGTTTGTGGATGATTGTTTCTCCAGGATTCAGTTATATGTAGTTGATATATACATCATATTCTTTCATATTCATATTTATTTCTCATTACTTTTTTTTTGATGTAGCCTAGTGTTTGTAGACTCATGTTGTTTCTTTCGAGTCTATTCGGACAAGTATTAAGTGGGGTGCACACCATGATATATGTTGTCCATTCTTGTATTTGCTTTACTGTGGATTAAGACATAGATATATTTATGATGTTATCTAGATACTGACCATTATAGTAGTATTCGAGTCGGATTGAATGCGTAGCTGGCATGTTTACGTATTCTTAGTCCTACAAATTTTGGAGCTGGGGCATGACATATTTATGTGATAGCCCATTTCTTTCTTGAATAAATTATCTCGGTTACGTTACTGTACCGAGTGAGCCTGTGTAGGATTATTATGTTAGGATCTCAATCCATAATTGTTTTGAACCTTCTTTTGATTTCTATTATTGCCTTTGAACCTCGAAGATCGTATTCGATGATACCCTTCTTGAACTCCCTTTCATTGATTCTCATTCTTCCCTGTTTTGGAAGGATGAACACTTGTGCTTGAAATTTAGTTATCTATTTATTATAGAATATACGAAGGGTTGATAGAATAATTCATAAGAGGAAAAAAGAGAAGATAGATGACTATACTAGGTAGACTACTAGAACAAGATGATAGCTTGGAGTTATAAATAAGGATTAGCCTTATCAAAGAACTTTCCCTTATCAATAGATTTGAGAACCCCCACCAGCAGTAGGTTGGACTAGAAGCATTACCATTCATAAATATTGATCAGAATAGATATAAAATTTTGTAATGACTGAGAGTAATGACTGAGACGACTATGGTTACTATTTTAGAAAATACCTAGTTAAACCTTAGAAATTTTTGTAGCTCCATAAATCAATATGACCAATCTTAAGGAAGACTTTAGAAGATATGATTTAAGATTCTCTTTATGAATAGAATAGTTCAATAATTTGTGTAGTTAATATTAGACCTAAGCCTGTATAATCATACTATCTCAATAAGTTTGATAAAGTTATCACTGAGAAGAGATGATCATGACTTCACGATTGTGGTATAGGATAGTAACCTAGCCAAGTGGACTTCCATGATTAAAGATACATATTACATAACAGAGACTAGATGAATAATAATACATAGGGATAGGTAATAGAAGGGGTAAGTTGTATAAGAGTAGATAGACATTCAAATCGAAAGATTAGACTAGTATTGGAATGACCAATCCCAATCGTGATTTGAATTGTGTCCTTAATAAATAGTATGCCATGAGTGATAGATCCGGTTACATGCTTAGTTTAGCTTTGACCATTACCTACTAAGTTAGGAACATGCAAGTTAGACGAAGTTGTAAGAATTGTATAGTGCTTACATTTAGCTAGAGGTAGTTACCCATAGTATGAGTGAGATTATATAGAATATAACTTATAGGAATATAGTATTGAGATTAAGGATTTATTGCATTACTTTATCGACTACATTCCTATCATTCCTATCAATAATTCCTATCTTATTTTACATTCATAAGCCACTGGTTTTAGTGTAGGGTTAGTTTTAGAATTTTAGGGTAAATTTGAATTTATTTGGTATTAATTAGGTTTAATTTTAGACGGATCATTAGGGTTCAAGTAGACCCCAATCTTTTAGAAGTTTTATTTTATCTTACTTCTAATCATAGTTTTTAATCTTGAGTACTTATCTCTCATTGCATAGGAAATAAGTTTTTATTACTTCCTTAGACATTCTACCTGTATGTGAATAAAACCCTTACCCTTCTTCTTAATTTTCTTGCTTATGGTCCCTTATCTGTCATTTTGGGCTTCAACAAATATGTCCTACAACTGTGCTATCTCTTTGGAACAAACCCTTCCTGACTTGTCTATTAATCGTTCATTTTGAATTTTGAGGACGAAATTCTTTTAAGGTGGGTAGATTGTGTGCACCTTGATATTTATATAAGGTTATTTTGGTAATTAGTAATTTGTTTATTATTTTCATTATTAATATTTATTTAATTTAAATATTTATTAGACAAATTATTGAACTTTAGAAATCCATCACCATTGTAGGAAGATCTTGAGTGCAACACTAGCCTCTTCCTTCCAACCAACTTTGCATACTAGACTTAGACGAGCCAACTTAGGCTCAAGCCATGACTATCACTCATAAATTCATATTTTCATGATTCATTTTGGTAGCACAACTTTTGCGACTAAATTTCGAGAAAATGATAATTAATTACACTATTGTCATTGCGTACAAATTTAATATACAACATCAACCCTTTTCGTCCAACCAACTTTATATTCACAAGCCTAACTAGACCTAATATGCCTAGGATAATAGTGTCCCATTTATTTAAGTCCCCACTTGCTCCATAAACTTTGCATGGTTCAAAACCTAGATTTAAATTCATAATTTCCACTTTTGGAATGTAAATCTTTGCACATCTTTTATGCACCTATTTTAAACCAAAAAAAAATATTTATAAAATTAGCCCAATGACCAAGAGAGGCCTAGCAAGTCATAATGAGCCATCAAACACCCTCTCCTATAGGATCAAAACCAACCCAAACAACCAACACCCAAGCCCACACACACAAGTATATATACTTGCTCCCTCTCATATCACCCAACCCTAGACGCCCCCTCCTCCTCTCTTGCCGCCAACACATCCCCCCAAACCCTTCTTCTTCTTCTTCCTTCCTTACCTCTTTTCCACGAGCAGCCCCTACAGCCCCAAGGCCGACCACCACCTAGGCCGGCCTCCACCAGACCCTACCTTGCTGTTGGCTACTACTATTGCTATTTACTGCCATTTATAGTAGTAAAAACACACAAAAACATGAGTTTCCCCTTCCATTTGAAGTTCTCTATCACTCCGTTGATTTTCAAGAAGTTTGGAGATCGTTTGGTACTCTGAAAGCTCGTAATCGGGAAGAAGGTCCCCTCCGTAATCGCAATCGCGTAAATTTTGTAACTTTGATTTCTATTCTATTTTTCCATGAAATAAATCTCATACAAATCCATGTGAATGTTAGATATTATATAGAATAATCCTAAACTTGAGAAACCTATGATTTTTTGTGCAAAACTACCCCAAGTTGATGTAAAGCCAAGACACGATCAAGTTACACCATGGTTGATTTTTGTTCAATGAGTTTTGACATATTTTTATTATAAAATAAAATTCCAGAAATTAAAGTAATAATATTTTAGAATAATATTTTTTTATTTTTTATTAAATTAGATTTTGATGCAAATATGAAAGTTGCATGCACAAACTACGTGTCGAAGTGGCTAAGAATAACTAGTTGGTGCCTATTGAGCCTTTTTGCATGAAATAATATTGTTTTGGTTATTTTTATTTCATTATAAATTATTTTGGAATATTAAACCTATTTATTTTAGTATAATATGATGTTAAGTTATGTGTTCAAGAGGTTTCATACATGTTTGATGAGTATGATAGTGTCGTTGAGAGTTTTGCGACATTGTGACGAGCCTACATACGTATAGGACTGCGTATGTCTGAACACGTATACATATCTATATGTACTCATGATATATCGATGTACGAGACACTCATGACATGTTAAAGAGTAGCGTGGAACGTGTATATTGGTACGTTGTTTATTTCCCTACAAACGTTGGATGGTTGGCTCAAACATCAAAGTATTGGTCAATGTTGTGTGACTACCTTTCGTTTGATATAGAGTAGAGTATCTTGTGTTAGTATAAATTAGAATGTGTTCGACAGGGAAACCTGGGTCTACTACTCATCTAGTCGAGGATATCGTACATGCAACACCGCAACAGCAAACAATATGCAAGTGTACCTTACCATCGTTCAAAGTTCTTTTGCCTTGTATTTACTACTGGTTCTTTTGTATTCTATTTACTGCTAATATTATATGGCGACCATAGTACCGTGGTAGATACTTAGCATCCGAGTTGTGCCGACATTAGTCAGCGGATTCGTGTATCGAATAATTGCATTATCGACATAATAACCTGTTCGTGCTACTCCTTGGACGAGATACCTTAGGACACAACTTGAATTTACAAGATCCATACTTGAGATATTCAGGAATTTCGTATTTTGTGTTAGGTAGAACTTGTGACATGAGATAGATGATATGTTGATATTTACACAGTTGACTCGATACATAGTTAGTATTTTGTCTTGCGTATTTTGGACATGAGATGTTGTAGAAGCATGAAAAATACGCCGGATGACTATACGCAACCTATTGGTGCAGGGCAGCGTAAAGAGATGACCTCAGAGCTAGCAAGCAGGCAAGGCAAGAGCTTCGCAGGACCATCCGCGTAAGTGCAGCATGTCCAGGCCGCCTCAAGCGTAAAGCAAAGGGCCTCGTCGCCCCTATGACATAAAAACACATCCGCTTTCAAAGCGTACGAGGACCGATTCGTGTTCTCCGAGACGAACCTGTCAGACCCTGCAATGAACCTGACGTCTGAACTTCTGACAAAGGGATACTGCTCGGCTACCCAGACGACGGCTATAATGATGGCACGGCACTACGACCCAGGCTGTCAGTCACCGCCATCTCTCTTACGTAAACTGTTTCTTTTACATACACAAGGGGATATGCTGCCTTGTTTTACACGGGCAGACGTGAACTGTTTACGCTCCACAGCGGACAAACCGACTGCCACGTCAAAAGCTACACTTTGCGCAGGGCTCGAGGCACGTCTCTGCGATGGGCGCACAAGGCGGTAACGGTCTTCTCGAGGCACGATTGACGCACAGAAGGGCTGCAGGCCTTCAAAAATATGCCTCTGCATTTAATGCACAGAATGATGGCGGATCTCTGCATTTAATGCAAGGGATTCGAACCATCTACGCCCCGCGGAAGACAAACAGACTGCCACGTCAAAAGCTGTTCACCACACATGGCTCGAGGTACGTCCTTGAACGGTGGCAGGCCTTCAGAATACGCCTTCGTAATTAATACACAAGATGATGGCAGATCTCTGCATTTAATGCGAGGGATTTGATAATATCTTCAAAAGCCGCGATTCCGGCTAAAGGACGTCCACGTCAGCACTCAGCACATTACGCAGCGGCGTCTATGCCCGTTCAGCTTCTGTGCCCAGATGGCTTCTACGCCTCCTCAGCTTCTATGCTCTCTCGGCTTCCACGCCTCCCCAAGCACATTACGCAGTGGCACCTACGCCCGTTCAGCTTCTGTGCCCAGATGGCTTTTACGTCTCCTCAGCTTTTATGCTCACCCGGCTTTTATGCCGTCGGGCTTCTACGCCCATCCGGCTTCTATGCCTACTTGGCTTCTATGCCACAGTGACAGACATCGGCTTTTACGCCCACCTCTTCTACACGGGGGATACCTACCTACGTGGCTTTTACGCCGTGATCTTCGTAACAATTGTACGCATTGTGTCCCTTAGTAGGACCCGCGTCACACGCTTATTCAAAAGATCATCCATATGCAGGCATTGGTTACTTTAACCGTCGTGTAAAAGGGTGCTGTGTTGTCCACTTCTCAGTTTTTACACCAACTGAGTGGTCACTGTCACTAAAACTCTATAAATAGAGACCTCTATCAACAGAGAAAAATGTCAAAAAATTGGAAGATCGAACAATTGAAGACTCAGAGAAGAGGTCGAACAATTGAAGATCGAGCAAGGAGAGAGAAGATCGAGAGAGAGAGAGAGAGAGAGGAACCCGGAGCTCAGGCAAAGGACAGGGATCGGCGACCGGGGCATCGTGCATCCACCCTTTTCTGCAACCTGCGAGGCTGCTTTCCGTCTTCTACGGCACTTCTTCACCATCGTGTGGTCCAAGGGCTAAAGTGATCGACTGCAGATCAGACACCTATAGCAATTTATACCCAGATTAAATAAATTGTACTCCCACATCCTCGTATAGGATTATATTGTACAAGTTTGTTTGTAAACAAAAGAACACGGGTCCTGTGTAAACCCTGTCTTGAATACATCTTTCATTCTTTTCGTTTTCTACCACAAACAAGATGGCGACTCTGCTGGGGACATCTTTCTCTTCTGATGAGAAAGTAATTGCTCAACACGACGCGGTATCTATAGGAACCGCGAAGAAGACACTGGTCGTCCAGTTCGACCAGTCTGCCTACGAAGACATGCTTCGAACAGGGGGTAGCTCTCACCCTCTCTCCGTCCAAGACAACAGGAAGCTACGCAAGGTCTGGATGCCCAAGACATCCTCTACCATTCCTGTGGACTCTCCGATCTCTCCGATCTCTTCGACCAATAAGGTTGTAGCATCGCTCCCTCCGTACCCCGTACGTAAAATTCAGTCTCCCGCTACGCGCGGTACAGACAAAACTTCGGGCAAAGCCTCAGCGCTAACCCAGAAGTATCCACTGTGCTCTACGTGTAGAATTCAGTCTCCCGCTACGCGCGATACAGACAAAACTTCGGGCAAAGCCTCAGCGCTAACCCAGAAGTATCCACTGCGCTCTACGCGTAGAAACTAGTCTCCCGCTACGTGCGGTACAGACAAAACTTCGGGCAAAGCCTCAACGCTGACCCAGGAGTATCCACTGCGCTTTACGCGCAGAAACCAGTCTCCCGCTACGCGCGGTACAGACAAAACTTCTGATGATGCCTTAGCACCAAATCAGAAATACAGGTCACGCTCCGCACACAAGACGACATCTGACCTCTACGGGGACCCAGATGAGCGCTGTGATCTCCGCAAGGGAAAACAAGCGGCAGAATATGCAACTTCTCGGCCCTTATGCCTGCGAGGGAACAATCTGCATACCCTTCGGATTATGCGAGAAGCCGATGGCCGACTGAGGACCTCTTCAGCTTCACGCCAACCTGAGCAAATCTCCAAAATACGCCAGGCGAAGTCCCTCGGCGTAGTGCAAGCTCAATTTGCGGAAAGACAACCTCTCCGGGGGTTATCCGCCACCCAGACGGCCAACCTGTTGTACACAGGTGGCACAGCAAGAGCCATGGTGCCCAACCTCCGTATGATCACTGATGGGAGCAGAGGAAACAAACAATCACCTTCTTCTGCAACTCCTCCTGACCTGCGCAAATATCTAATCCAGATGCGTAAAGAGAGGGAACCTTCCAATATGTCTATTACGCCTCCTGGCGAGCACTGTTGTAATAGCCATAGAGTTGTGATTAACTGTTGCTGCTCTAAAACAAGACGACCGGTTTTTGACCTGTTAAGCTACTCTCTGTCTTTTCAGGAAAAGGAGCCCGCGCATGCATCTGTAAACATGGCCTCACACATGCCTAGACGAGGTTCGAACTCAAGACGTCATCCCTTCAGGCCTCCGATCCGAAGGAGGATCAATGAGCTCCTCAGAAACGCTGAAACCGGGGTGTTCCAAAATACTCGTACAAAGTCACGACAACCAGCTTCATCCTCTTCTGATCCCGACGCCGAGGACCGCCAAGCCCCCGAATCAGATGCTGAAAGTGTAGAGTCGACTTCTACAGCAACCTACACTCATCCTTCAATGGCACCCAGGGAGACGGGAGTTTATGCCGTTGAAGATGAACGCGAGGAGGCTTCACCATCAGGAAACGCGAAGCAACGCATCACTACGCTGGAGACATCTCTGAAACAAATGCAATCCATGATGGAAAACATGCACCAGATGATGCTAACCCAGCACGCAACTGCCATGGCTCAAGCATCGGTCCCGCCAACTCAGATACGTGTGGGGGTGGACTTGCCACCATCTAATCCAAGCCAAGGACCTGCTCTAGATCAAGAGTCGGCGGTTCCTCCGCTTTCGGAGAATATATTGCCTCCCGTTGGAGTCACGGTACAACCAACTCCACACCACTCCGTAGTCCCGCTTTCGGCTGAAAATTCGATGCAGGCAGTACGGGAGTTGAAAGCCCAGTTCGATGCCTTGAAGTACAAAGATCAGCTCAAGAAACTGGGAATCAACCAGCCTTACCCAGCTATCTGGGAAGAGGTCCCTTTCCCTCCAAGGTACAAACCTCAGACCATGGCCCTATTCGAAGGGAAAACGTCGCCAAGTCAATACATGAACTATTTTAGTATGATGACGGTGTTGCTGCAAGGGAACGACACCCTCCTCACTCGGGTGTTCAAAGGTTGTCTCTCAGGAGTAGCCTATCAGTGGTACCGTAGCTTGGCGGACAACTGCATCACTTCCTTCGAGACTTCAAAGCTTTATTCTTCACGCGATTCTATGAGGAAGGAATGGACATGTCCATGTCCTCTCTCATCGAAGTCAAGCAAAGAGAAAAAGAGGACGTTCGCACCTTCATCGAGCATTTTCGCCAGGCCACCTTACAGATGCCTCCAGGAGTTCCTGACTCTGTGTTGGTAGACATTTGCATGAAGAACCTCCTTCCCGTGGTCTCGGTGTTCACAGGACCATATCAGTTCCGTGATTGGCCCTCATTCATCCTCTCGGCCGTAGCCGCTGAAGACAACAGTCGCAAGGCGCACGACAATGGCATCATGATCTCCGCCTCTGACAGAGGCAAGAGGTCATCTCCCAGTAGCGACCATCCTCGTGGTCCAAAAGGGAAAGAAGCTCTGACGGTCAATACGTCTAGACAAAAGATTGCGGCAACCACGCAGACGAGACCAGGGACGTCCAGGCCTGTAGAAGTCTACTCCTTTGACGACGAGGATATCACAAGTATATTCGAGTGTCTCATCAAATGTGGCAAGATCACCCTTCCGGAGTTGAAGCGGCCCCAAGAAGTCGGCAGTACTAACGACCCCAAATACTGCATCTTCCACAGATATGTGCACCACCCGACAAAGGCGTGTTACATACTGAAAAGGAAGATCCAGGGTTTGATCGATGCCAAAGCCATAACTCTGCACAACAATGAGAAGACGGTCACAGCCAACATGATCTCTCTACAGTTTGGCAATCTGCCTCCCCAGGAGGTCCCGAATGGTGTTGCGCCTATCTCTCGGACCACGATGAACATCGTCAATCTCCCTCCAGCTAGGGGTCAAAATCACGACCTGGTACCCCTAACCACCCGGCGGGACGAGATTATGTGAGTTCATTCGGATTTGGTGTCAGAGCTCGAGAAGGAGTCTAATGCTACTAGAGCTGCGTCTAGAAAGAACTCAAAATGCAAACCATGCCATATGGTTGCAACTTCTTCACCGTCAGACGAGGATGAGGTACTAGCCGCAACCCGTTCAGGGCGAGCTTACCTCAATGACTACGAAGCAAATCAGGAAGGTGCACCGGCGGATACTTCAGCCACCAAACCTTCGGGACCCGAGTCCGTCATGCCAGAGATCGATCCTGCAAGGCCGACTCCAACGGACAAGGGGAAGCAGAAAGAAGTTCGCTTTGATAAACCTGTGAGAAGCATCCCTAACAAAGGTTTAGAGAAGCCATACAACTTCGACATCCTGGCCCAACTGGCTAATACACCAGCCAGGCTGTCCGTCTTCGAGCTACTCAGGCTCTCCCAGGACACTCGTCTAGCCCTGAACGAAGCACTAATGCAGGCGGAGGCATGCTTGACCCAGCTCAAGTCCCCCGATGAGAAACCAGTGGCGTATCCCCAGTGCCACAGTGTGATGGAGGTGGTGCCGAATATCACTTTCACTCAAGACGACATGCTATTGAAACATAACAGGCATGACAGGCCCCTCTATTACACCGGGTACATCGATTCCATGGAGGTCGACCGGATTCACATAGATCCGGGATCGTCAATCAGCATAATCCCCCACAGTCTGCTCAGGCCGCTGAGGATTCCTACTAGCGAATTAGCTTTCACCACCACCACAATCGTGGGTTTCAACATTAGAAAGAGCAAGCCTTTGGGAAAAATTTGCCTGAGGATCCAAATTGGCAACCTCAGATCGGTAGCCACATGTTACGTCATCGATTCAGAGGTATCCTACAACATTTTGCTGGGAAGACGGTGGATCCACGACCACAACATTGTTCCTTCAACTCTACATCAATGCCTTAAGTATGTAGACGCACAAGGAACAGTACAAACGGAGGTTGCTGACCTAAACCCGTTTAAAGGAATAGAATCCTACTATTCCGATGCCGTATTGTACTCTCAGGATCACACGAAAAAAGTGCGAGGCGAGGCAGAGAAGGAATCCCACCGGGAGCCAGAAGAACCCTCTGCCACACTACCCCTGTCAATCAGGGTAAAGGGATGAACCACTCGTCCAAGAGCTATGGAACCTATGGCTATCCACCTGAACAAGCCCAGGTCAGGAAAAGGGGGTGATCCTCTCGTGATCACTTTGAACTAGAAGCTTCCTCCCTTGGTCATCAACCTTCGGCGCCACGAGCAGCCGACTGATGTAAATGCAACCAAGAACCGAGCCCCAGATGATAATAAACATCCTTTTTTCCAGTATATCAACTCTCTGATTCCGAACCAGGAATCCTCTCCCCATGGCGATATAGAAACATTAGCACAGAACCTCTTGACAGCTATGGATTCTTATCATTCGTACATATGGGAGGTAGCATCATCGTCCAACGTCGTCACAACGTATGGACCGCAAGAGGACTCTATCTTCCTTGTCCCGCCTACCAGCGGCAATCAGCGTACAATAGTCTTTGTCCGCGTGCGCAATCAACCGACTGTCCAAGAGGATTCTCTCGATGACGATACTGGAAAAATGCAGGTCCACCAATACAGCCCACAGGCATTGAGGATCATGCAAAACATGGGCTACGACTTAGAGCGGAAGCCAGGTCTCAACTACGGGAAGGGCAAACGAAGGCCACTGTTCGGCAATCCCCGCTATCAACAGACCCCTTTCGGGTTAGGGTATGCCACCTCCTCCAAATCAAGAGAGAATGTCCTTTCCTCCTATCAGGATGGCTCGTCACCCTCCGACTCACCTGACGCTCTCGAACGAACATTATCAGTAAATATGGTAGTGACAGATCCCTACGAAGCAAACGAGCCAGAGTCTGAGCCATTCAAAAATGACTCTTGGGCTCAACAAATGGATACACAATGGGAGTTCCGCTTCGAGCAGAGAGAACCTCCCACTGAAGATGAAGTTATCCAGATCGACGTTGGGGATGAACTCTCACCGAGGCCGATATTTATCAGTAACAATCTTTCCCCAGCCGAAAGGGAAGAAGTTATTCAACTGATAAAAGAATACATCGGCGTCTTCGCGTGGAATTATGAGGATATGCCAGGAGATGATCCAGAGATGGCTACCCATAAACTCAATATATCGCCCGATTCAAAGCCTGTAAAGCAACACCAGCGCCGGTTCCGCCCGGATATGATGGACGGCATTGAAGCCGAAGTCAAAAAGTTGATAGCCTGCAGTTTCATCCTGGAGGAACAACATCCCGACTGGGTCGCCAACGTTGTCCCAGTCATGAAGAAAAATGGGAAAATACACATCTGCATCGATTACCGGGATCTGAATGCGGCCTGCCCCAAGGATGAGTTCTCTCTTCCCATCACGGACATCATGATCGACAACACCTACGGTTTTGAACGCATATCTTTCATGGACGGATTCTCAGGGTACAATCAGATCAAGATGCATCCTGGAGACGAAAAGTATACCGCCTTTCGAACGCCACTGGCGGTATATTGCTATACAGTAATGCCCTTCGGATTAAGAACGCCGGGGCAACATACCAACGAGCTATGAGTAACATATTCTATGAGCATTTACGCAAAACGGTGGAATGCTACGTGGATGACATAGCTGTCAAAAGTTGCCTCAAAGATGATCACATTCGAGACTTGAGGTCGGTGTTCGAGTTGATGCGCCAACATCAACTCAAGATGAATCCTACGAAGTCTTTTCTGGGTGTATCTAGTGGCAAATTCCTGGGATTTGTCATTACCACCAAAGGCATCCAAGTGGACCCTGAGAAAGTCCAAGCCATCGTAGGAATGCGATCGCCTCACAATCTGAGGGAACTTAGGGGATTTCAAGGTCGTCTGGCTTACATCCGGAGATTCATATCCAACCTCTCCGGAAGATGTCAGCCTTTTTCTCGCCTCATGAAGAAAGGTGTATCCTTCGTATAGGACGAAGCCTGTCAACAAGCGTTTACCGATATCAAATGCTACCTCACTCATCCTCCAGTTCTGGTGCCTCCCATCGTAGGAAGACCATTCTTCCTATACGTTCGAGCAATGGACCATTCCCTGGGAGCTCTTCTTGCGCAGAAGAACGATGTAGGGCATGAACAGGCTATCTACTATCTAAGTAGAATGATGGTCGGGGCCGAACACCGGTACAACCCAGTGGAGAAAGAATGCTTGGCTCTGATGTTCGCTATCCAGAAGACGCGGCACTATGTCACCGGCCAGACTATCCATATCATCTCCAGAATCAACCCTCTTTGAGTACTAATGAGCAAGCCAAGTGCTCTTAATTCCCGACTCGCAACTTGGGCGATGTTGTTAACACCATATAACATGGTGTACGTCCCTCAGAAGTCCATCAAAGGCCAAGCATTGGCCGACTTCCTAGCTGCTCATCCAATCCCGGAGACCTCCAAGTTGTACGAGGACATCCCTGACGAAGTTGCAGAATGTAATTCTGCAACAGAAAGTGACGCATGGCAACTATTCTTTGATGGTGCCTCCAGAACTGGTCCTAGGGGAAGTGTGGTCTCAGGAGTAGGAATCATCCTGGTTACTCCCGACAAACTCGTCATCTACCGGGCATACTGTCTCAACGAGCCCTGCTCCAACAACATGGCAGAATATAATGCTCTGTTAATCGGGCTCCAAGTCGCTAAAGAGCTGGGGGTCGAATCCCTGGAAGCTTTTGGTGATTCTCTGCTTATCGTCAATCAAGTCAGAGGAATATATGAAGTCCGGAATCCAGACCTCATCCCCTATCACCAAGCAACGGTCGAGATAGCCATGACATTCAAAGGGTTCTTCCTGGAGCATGTACGTCGATCCCAAAATCTTGAAGCTGATGCCCTAGCCAGTCTAGCCGCAGATCTGGCTACTCCTATTAGAAGGCAGAACTCGGTAATCCTTCTTAACAGAGATTTATTCTGTGTAAAGAACAACTCTCACATAAGACGTAGCTACGATGCATACACCGATCCTTCCAGACGAGATTGGAAGAGTCCTTTCATAGATTTTGTGGCATACGGAATCTTGCCGGAAGACCCTAAAGAAGCAGTATCCGTCAAGAGGCGATCCTTACGCTTCTACTTCGATGCATCTTCACAATGCCTATATCGCCGGACCTATGACGGACTGCTATTGAGATGCCTCTCTGACGACGAGGCACAGCTGATCATCCGTAAAGCTCACGACGGCATATGCGGGGCGCATCAACCCAGCCCTAAGCTACAGGATCGTATCAGAAGAATGGGCTACTACTGGCCCACTATGATCACAGACGCGATCAACTATGCAAGGCAATGCAGAGCCTGTCAGGTCCATGCAGACTTCATACATCAACCGTCTGAATATCTACATCCCACGGTTGCGTCCTGGCCTTTCGAAGCATGGGGCATGGATGTCATTGGTCCTATTCATCCGTCTTCTTCCAGGGGTCACCAGTTCATACTGGCCATCACGGATTACTTCTCCAAGTGGGCAGAGGCGATCCCTCTTGCGGAGGTAAAGGCGTCTAATGTGATCAGCTTCATCAAGCATCACGTCATCTTCGTTTTGGGGTACCTTGGAGGATAATTCACGATAATAGGCCTCAGTTCATCAGTCAAGCGTTTCATCGATTTTGCGATAAAAATCGGATACATAATATTGCCTCTACGGCATATTATCCAGCTGCTAATGGTTTGGCGGAAGCTTTCAACAAAACTATTATCAAACTCTTGAAGAAGTTTGTCTCTTCAAACAAGAGAGATTGGAATGAGAAGCTGGGCGAATGCCTCTGGGCATATCGCACAACGGTACGAACACCGACAGGTTGTACTCCATTCTCACTGGTCTACGGGAGCGAAGCAGTTCTCCCCATTGAAGTCCAGATCCCGTCACTCAGAATAGCCGTGGCTAACGAGCTGACTCAAGAGAAGAATGACCTATTAAGACTTCAGGAGCTAGAAGGATTAGAGGAGAAATGCCTCCAAGCTCAGCAGCGCATCGTGCTCTACCAAGCACGTATTTCCAGAGCTTTCAATCATAAAGTAAAGGAAAGAGTGTTCAAAATCGGCGAGCTAGTTCTAGCCGTAAGAAGGCCGATGATTCTTACCCACAAGAGTAAAGGCAAATTCCAGCCCAAATGGGAAGGTCCTTATGTGGTCGAGACAACGTTCTCAAATGGCGCTTACAGGTTAGCCCAGCCTAATGGAGACCTGTTAATGGCTCCTATCAACGAAAAATTCCTGAAAAGGTACTATGCTTAATCTCCTCTGCTCGGGTAGAATATAGCGAAAACCTCAATTCTGACAAAACTACTTCCAAAACAAGCCTTAGTCAAAGCATATTCTATCATGTCCGTATGACCTCTGAATAAATGTGTCCTGCTAAAGTTTCTTGAGAGCCTATCATGTCCATATCACCTCTGATAGTATCTTACCTACAAACCTTAGTCAAAGCATATTCTATCATGTCCGTATGACCTCTGAATAAATGTGTCCTGCTAAAGTTTCTTGAGGGCCTATCATGTCCATATCACCTCTGATAGTTTCTTACCTACAGACCTTAGTCAAAGCATATTCTATTATGTCCGTATGACCTCTGAATAAATGTGTCCTGCTAAAGTTTCTTGAGAGCCTATCATGTCCATATCACCTCTGATAGTATCTTACCTACAAACCATAGTCAAAGCATATTCTATCATGTCCGTATAACCTCTGAATAAATATGTCCTGCTAAAGTTTCTTGAGAGCCTATCATGTCCATATCACCTCTGATAGTATCTTACCTACAAACCTTAGTCAAAGCATATTCTATTATGTCCGTATGACCTCTGAATAAATGTGTCCTGCTAAAGGTTCTTGAGAGCCTATCATGTCCATATCACCTCTGATAGTATCTTACCTACAGACCTTAGTCAAAGCATATTCTATCATGTCCATATGACCTCTGAATAAATGTGTCCTGCTAAAGTTTCTTGAGAGTTTATCACGTCCATACTACCTCTGATATCACTCTCACCCAAACCTGTCATTTACATTCCGAAATGATGGGTCCACAAAGTCAGAAAAGAGTTCGCTTTATTCCCAAGAAAGAGCAAAATTACAATGGGAAGCAAGAAGAAGAAAGGGTACATCATTGTGGGGGAGCGGTCAGATCGCGAATCTGCTGCGCTAGTACAGCTATCCTCTCATCCCTGCAGGCCAAGGCATCAGCGCGGGCCTGCTCCAGCCGTGCCTCATTGTCTCCCCTGAGGGACAATTCGGCCCTCGCCCGACGAACACCCGCACGGGCAGCTTCTGCACGATCCAGATCCCGTCGCGCTGCGCTCAATCGAGCAGTCGCTACGTCTAGACCTGCCAACGACTGGGAAGCCCACTCCTCCGCCTGAGCGAGCTTTTCTCTCAACTTGCGAGCCCTCGCTACGTTCCCTTCATGCTCGGATTGGCACTTCAGTTGAAGGGCAAGGGCCTCCTCCACGACGGTCTTTCTTTCGTCCATCTCCAGCTGACGTGTTTGAACAAGTTTATCCAAGCTTTCCATCTGTTTGGTAAAACGTGCAGTCATGGAGTCGTATCTGGACTGGACCTCAGCTTCAATGCCGTCCTGAGTTAGCCGCAGATATTCGTTAATGGGTTGCTCCAAACCATTAACCATCGCCTCCAGGGCATCAGCTAGCCCGGTGCCGTCAAAATCCCGGATCGCCTCTATCGGGATCCGAGAGGAGTTCTTCAGGCGCTCGAGGTCCAGATTCCCCTTCAGCACCATCGGTATCAGCGCTTTCAAAGTAGCATAGAAGACGCTGGTATATTGCTTAATCAACGCAGCTAGATCCGATTGGGCACCAGGAGTGGCCGCAGCATTGGCAAGTCCCCCTCCAGGAACGATTGCAGACAAAGTGGTCACAACCGTCGCCTCGACAGGTGGTACGACCAAAAGAGGCACGTCTACCAAAGTAGTCTCAACGACAGGCTCTCCCTCTTCTTGGGATATCAAAGCCTCTTCAACAGGCGAACCGGCCCCCGAAGATATTTCCTCCTCAAGGTCAAACGCCTCCGTATCATCGCCAGGAGCCGGAGCAGAGCCAGAAGGCGCTTCAAAGCTGTATTCCCCGTGGACGCCATCCCCTGGGAAGAGGACAAGGGAGTTGCTATCAATATGATGGTACTCTTTCTAAAAAGAAGACCTAAAAGATGACATTTACTCGTGGCCAGCGGCATATACGACGCATCTGCAGCCGATGTAGCTAAATCATGCCTTAATGAGATAATGCGAACTGTCATACCTGGAGAAGGGGGTGGGCCAACCGACATCGCCAGGAGCTCTACCAAGCCTCCACCAAGACGCAGTCGAGGTTCGTCAGCTGGAACCTCGCCAGGCATACTCACGGACACGGCAGGGGTTTCATCCGTTGCTGGTCTAAGGGAAGATTCTCCCATCTGCCTCAGCCACACCGGCAATCTCGTACCACTACCGGAGGCAGTAGCGACGACGGCATCCTCAAGAAGAAGTATCCCTGTACCGCCAGCCAAAATTGAGGGTCCCTCCCTAGAAGGCGAGGAACCTCCGATCAAGGAAACATCCTCGACAGGCGAAACAGCAGATCCCTCTCTAGGAGCCTCGATGCCAGGAATTCGAAGAGAACGATTGACCGTCCTCTTCCTCTTGCGAGGAGAAACCTCCTTGGGAGCAGCGGCCCTTCACTTCCCAGAGACTACCAAGGCCTCCGCAGGCAGAGGCACTTCACACCTCGGCACCGACACCAACGGCTCATCAGGAGTGGCGAACTCCTCACCCTCGTCAGAAGAAACCGAAGGGACTTTAACTCTTCCCCCAAGCATGGAAGACGGCACCCTAAAACTCCCACGCATGTCAAAATCACGGTGGAAGGTGTTAACTGCCACGTAGAACTGGGCATACGAATGTAAGATGCGCAGCTCCGTGGAAGGTGTGACGACTGGCACGGTAAAAATTGCTCCAGTGCATCCCATGATGAAATATCGCCATCCTCTGGCTCCATCAATGAGTCCGCCCCTGGACCTGAAGCTGGTGACGGCATTGCCCACGTGCAACTGGTCGTACCCAAATTGTCTGGCAAACCGACTAGGCAAGTAAGGCTCAAAGAAGCAATAATCTTCACTTCTATACAACAAGTTGGAAGGCCTGATACAGATCAACCACTTGAAAGCCTCCGGAGAAAGATTGGTCTTCTCTCCACCTAAATCCTCCAGCCTGATCCCCGATTGATTACGATGTACTGAGGGGACAATACAAAGGTGCTTCCAGCCGTGACTAAGGCCCAGTGTCAACCTACAGTCTAAAACTGTGTTCACATTCCAGGAAGAATCCTTGTAATTCAGCAGGAAGCTACCCCCCGGGCTACTACCGGAGCCAGGGGACATCACCTGGGGGTTGTGCAGAATTAACCATCCCATCAAATACTGGTATGGTAATTCCACCCGAGGAAAGCTTTCACGCCGAGTCTCATCGACGAGCAGCCCGTCAGTCATGGCTCTCAGGCCAGCTTGTATACGGCACACCATAGCAGGGAGCAAGCCCAATCTTGCCCCAAATACCAGATGTACCGCAGGCCAAAGGATATTCCGGTGAATACGGTCCGCAGATGCAGTGTCGGGCACCACTACCCGACGCAGCCATATGGAGAGAAAACCGGCCAGCTGGGCTTCCTTAGACAGAGGTCTGCGGCAACGCCTCAAGTAGCTATAGGCCTTAGTGCCTTCGGGATACTTTCCTACCCCGTCGTCAAGAATCTGGTCCGGAGCCTTGGCGTCATCCATAAGAGCCTCGACGACCTGGGCACTAAGCACGCCCAAACAATTTACAGGCTCATCCTTGCCCCCCGAAACTTTCTCTGGCTTGGCGGCCCTGGCCCGGTGGAAGAAGAGGTAGGACGTCCACTTGATGGTATGGGCCAAATCAGAAGGCTCGTCATAAAAAGCAGTGCACGCGAAGTAGTGGCACATCAGCTCCTGATACACCTCTACTACCCGAGGGTCCGAATCCCCCAACTCCCGATTGGTTGGGACATACTCTTCATAGGGGGTATCCCCCATCGGCAGCCTCGAGATCACTGCCATCTCATGGAGGGCCAATCCCAACTCCCCCAGCGGAGTGTCAAAAGTCCCGGTGAGCGAAATATATCGCTCCATCAGTGCCAAGAACAGGTTAGGGTTAGGAGGCAACCCAATACTGGTCGCGCTCACAGCGGCATACAGCCCAATGCACTCTAGCTCTCTCTGACAGTGCTCTAAGGCCCAGTCAACTAGGCAAGCCCATCGACGGTTTGTTGGAGTGATCCACCCGTTGCATCGAGCATTCTCCATGGGATATACTCCCCCTCGTCCCATGAAGTCATTGCAGAAAGTCGGCAACTGGACCGGCTGGATCACTAGACTATCTTCGCTCGGGGCACCGCCCGGGCACAGTCCCCTGAACAACGTCACGAGGCCAGAAGGACGGCTGACGAACGACCCCTGGTCAGCTCCTTTCAGATGAAAGATCTTCCCCGGTTTGCCGTGAAGATAGGGCATCAGGATCCACGACATTCTCCTAGGGTGTATCGCGTGGAAGAAGGCCGAGATGGGATAATCCCTCGGCATCGTTGGCAGGTACAAAACCAGGTTCCCGGCAAGAAATACCCAAGGTTCTCTCTTAGGCTTCGTCTGGGACCGTTTATCAATCATGTCCCCAAAGAGAAAAGCTGGCTTTATGTACTGCTCCCCGTCTATATACGTTAGGGGCTCTCCGTTAATCATATTCAGCAGCGTCCGCTCGCCCTGAGCTGATATCAAAAGCTCCCTTCTCTCAGGATACTGGGGTCCGGAGATAGGAAATGTCACGTGGGACAGATCCTCCAAATAGTTCGAGTGCAGCATCCCGGCAGCGGAACCCATCACCTCGGCCAGTGGAGACTCACCCAAATTAACTACAAAAGTGCGAGGAAAACACGTCATTACAAATCTTGCAAACATGAGGACCCAGAAGCCACAGTCTGTGCTTTACGCCAAGACTGTACAAATTTGGTCACTTTACGCAGGAAGTCTCATCCAGAGACGTAACTGGCGGCATACGATCCGTGCTTTACACCGGGATACCAAAATTCTAATTATTACGCCGGAGGTTCCGCCCCCAGGCGTAAAACTAAAATTTTATAGTATACACCAAGTTTTCGGCAGTCAGAGCTGTTACTCTCGAAACTGCGGAAACATGGGACCCTTACGCTGGCATATTAGAAATATGGGCGTAAAAGATGAAAATGTCTCCGTGCATCATCTTCCTCAAAGAGGCTGTCAGCACAGAAAATGACCTAGCACGGTCACGTTCAACGTGCGCGAAGGAATTTTTGTCGTTCTTTGTCATCCCGAAGGCTCTACCTCTAAGACCGGGAGCGCTGCTCGTCGGCGGGATACTTTGCTCAAAATGAAGTTCGCCTTGCCCGACCGAAGACTCCCTCGCCGGGGCAGAAGAATGGGAAGAAGAACATACACCCTTTTCCTTAGCGGAGGGGGTTTGCTTCTGCGCCATTTATGAAGACTCTGAGTGCTCGGAGAAGCAACGGAGAAAAACTCGAACAGACAAAGGCTCTCTTTCGCAGAAGACGGATGAAAAGTTTTCTCACAAAATCTTGGGGTATATATATAAGGTTCGGATCGACTCCTCGAATCCTTGGACGGATTCCTCGAAACCCTAATCAAATCTCGCAAATTAAATATCTGGTTATGATTGGGTACTACGGCAACCCACTACTCTCGAAAGACGGACAGTCAGCAAATTCGAAGAGTTTTTCGTGTAAAGCAGATTCGCGGTTCTACGCTAAAGAGCTTTCTACGCTCGACGGCTACAGATCTACGGTTTTACGCTCACAAGCTATAAGTCTATGGTTTTACGCCCGGATGCCTTTTGTGCTCAGTAGCTTTTATGTTCGAGAGGCTATAAACCTACGACTTCACGCTTAGCAGATACTAACCTATGGTCCCACGCTCGGTGGTGTTTAGTTTACGCTCGGAGGCAACAAGATCCACGACCTCACGCTTGGAAGACTTTTTTTTCACAGGCTGCAAATCTACAGTTCTACGCTAAGGAGCTTTCTACGCTCGACGGCTACAGATCTACAGTTTTACGCTCATAAGCTATAAGTCTATGGTTTTATGCCCGGATGCCTTTTGTGCTCAGTAGCTTTTATGCTCGAGAGGATACAAACCTATGACTTCACGCTTAGCAGATACAAACCTACGATCTCACGCTCGGTGGCTTTCTACGCTCGGTAGGCTACGAACTCAGGATTTTTAGCTCATCTACACTAACGGATCTCTGACTTTCTGCATATCCGAACAGTGCTCAAAGCGGTCAATTGCAGGAGTTCACACAGAATATACTCCCTCTTGACCTCAAAATTATCCCAAGTACCCGAAGCATGCAAGAGTTCAACATTGAAAATCACTCTTCTTCGTGGGTCGACTCGAAGTTCATCCAGAAACCCAGTCTGAATATTTTATCTACAGTTCAAGACGGCAGCTCTGTTTTATAGCCATTTCTCGCCCTATTCCAAGGGACTTTCGGGAAATCACTCTTGAAGATGATGTCTGGGACAAAGAATTCTACGCGGTCCCTATATTCCTAAAGCAGCTGCGCATCACTAGTTATGCGTAAAGGACAGGACGGGACCTAACACTCTTTTTATCAGAGTCGACGTACAGAATCAGACGTGTCGAAGCTACACATATTCAAACTTCACAGCGACGTATGGCAAATAATCATATGCAGAGAAGAAAGACAACTTTATTTAAAGTTAAAATCATAATTACATATAAGGGAAATCCTATCTACAGGAGATTTTTCTTCATTTTCCGTGATTACATATGAGGGAAATCCCTTCTACAAAGGATTTCCTCATCGTCGTCTGAAGATCACGCCGAGAAGCCGCTCTGACAGGGTCTCGCGCTCGTGATGGTCTTTCTATTCTTCCAAGAAGATGATCGGTGGCAGGAGGATACAAAACTGGGCATAGACCCATCCTCCAACGGAAGGAAAGCAGGGTAACTCTGCTTTCCTACAGACTACCGTCACTCTGGCCGGTCTGTCTGCCTCTCGTCACCAGAGGTAACGAGAGGAGGCGCCACTTGCAAGCGGCCTGGTCAAATGTGACCCCTCCCCACTCTCCGAGTGACATGCCGCATGAAGTTGCTGATTATACCGAGCAAGGGAGGCTAAGATATCCTTCCAAGATTTATCGTTGCAGATGACACTTGCTCGAAGACGCCGTCTTGTTCGGCTCCTTACATGCTGGAAGAACATGGTCTTCTTCTTCCTCAGGTCAACCCGACGAACTCCAGCGATCATCTCAGCATGGTGAAAGGAAATGTGGGAAGAACAGGTTAACTCCTCAGCCCTTTTATAGGCAAGCGAGGTCACACCTACCCCCAATAAATCCGCCATAAAGATCGGCCTGAAAGAACGTGTCAAAACTTGACCGTTTTACGCTCCATTTCAGAAGGCATTTCGAGTTACGAGGGACGGTTCATGCTTTATTCAAAGCGTTTCAAATTCCGAGGAATTTAAAAGCTTTGAAGGGGTTCTTGTAGAAGCATGAAAAATACGCCGGATGACTGTACGCAACCTATTGGTGCAGGGCAGCGTAAAGAGATGATCTCAGAGCCAGCAAGCAGGCAAGGCAAGAGCTTCTCAGGACCATCCGTGTAAGTGCAGCATGTCCAGGCCACTTCAAGCGTAAAGCAAAGGGCCTCGTCGCCCCTATGACGTAAAAACACATCCGCTTTCAAAGCGTACGAGGAACGATTCGTGTTCTACGAGATGAACCTGTCAGACCCTGCAATGAACCTGACGTCTGAACTTCTGACAAAGGGATACTGCTCGGCTACCCAGACGACGGCTATAATGATGGCACGGCACTACGACCCAGGCTGTCAGTTACCGCCATCTCCCTTACATAAACTGTTTGTTTTACATACACAAGGGGATATGCTGCCTTGTTTTACACGGGCAGACGTGAACTATTTACGCTCCACAGCAGACAAACTGACTGCCACGTCAAAAGCTGCACTTTGCGCAGGGCTCGAGGCACGTCTCTGCGATGGGCGCACAAGGCGATAACTATCTTCTCGAGGCACGACTGACGCACAGAAGGGCTGCAGGCCTTCAAAAACATGCCTCTGCATTTAATGCACAGAATGATAGCGGATCTCTGCATTTAATGCAAGGGATTTGATAAAGAGTCACCAAACCGACGTTTAGTGACATTTCCTTTGCATAAACTGCTTTTACGCATACAAAGGGATACGCTGCCTTGTTCCATACAGGCGGACGAGAACCATCTACGCCCTGCGGAAGACAAACAGACTGCCACGTCAAAAGCTGTTCACCACACATGGCTCGAGGCACGTCCTTGAACGGTGGCAGGCCTTCAGAATACGCCTTCGCAATTAATGCACAAGATGATGGCAGATCTCTGCATTTAATGCGAGGGATTTGATAATATCTTTAAAAGCCGCGATTCCAGCTAAAGGACGTCCACGTCAGCACTCAGCACATTACGCAGCGGCGTCTATGCCCGTTCAGCTTCTGTGCCCAGATGGCTTCTACGCCTCCTCAGCTTTTATGCTCTCTCGGCTTCCACGCCTCCCCAAGCATATTACGCAGTGGCACCTACGCCCGTTCAGCTTCTGTGCCCAGATGGCTTCTACGCCTCCTCAGCTTCTATGCTCACCCGGCTTTTATGCCGTCGGGGTTCTACGCCCATCCGGCTTCTATGCCTACTTGGCTTCTATGCCACAGTGACAGACATCGGCTTTTACGCCCACCTCTTCTACACGGGGGATACCTACCTACGTGGCTTTTACGCCGTAATCTTCGTAGCAATTGTACGCGTTGTGTCCCTTAGTTGGACCCGCGTCACACGCTCATTCAAAAGATCATCCATACGCAGGCATTTGTTACTTTAACCGTCGTATAAAAGGGTGCTGTGTTGTCCACTCCTCAGTTTTTACACCAACTGAGTGGTCACTGTCACTAAAACTCTATAAATAGAGACCTCTATCAATGGAGAAAAAGGTCAAAAAATTAGAAGATCGAACAATTGAAGACTCAGAGAAGAGGTCGAACAATTGAAGATCGAGCAAGGAGAGAGGAGATCGAGAGAGTGAGAGAGAGGAACCCGGAGCTCAGGCAAAGGACAGGGATCGACGACCGGGGCATCGTGCATCCACACTTTTTTGCAAGCTCCGAGGCTGCTTCCCGTCTTCTACGGCACTTCTTCACCATCGTGTGGTCCAAGGGCTAAAGTGATCGACTGCAGATCAGACACCTATAGCAATTTATACCCAGATTAAATAAATTGTACTCCCATATCCTCGTATAGGATTATATTGTACAAGTTTGTTTGTAAACAAAAGAACACGGGTCCTGTGTAAACCCCGTCTTGAATACATCTTTCATTCTTTTCGTTTTCTACTACAAACAGATGTGAGATACATTGGGACGGGAGAACACACTCGTGTCATTGGGCAACCACTTATATTATAGTTACTTTTGCCTACGCTTTTGTCATAGCAGTACAGGTACCCTTAGTAGGGTTTCTTTATGCAACTTTCATAGTTTTATAGTTAATTTTGTGTCTATTGAGACCTACAGTCATTAGTGGTCTAGAGGACGAGTCCATTTTCAGAGGCAGTCACATAGCTGGTTATGTTAGTAACCCTTGAGCACCTTATAATATTTACTGTTTACTTTGGCATATTTATTCTGTACCTTGTTATGTCCCTTGAGGACCTGGATACGAATTTTGTCCCCAGGTTATTGTTGAGTTGGATTAGTGGAGTATGTTTGTGGATGATTGTTTCTCCATAATTTAGGTATATGTAGTTGATTGGTATATCATATTCTTCATATCTATATTTATCTCTCGTTACTTATTTTTGCTGATGTAACCTAGTATTTGTATACTCATGTTGTTTCTTTAGAGTCTTTCAGACAAGTATTGAGTGGGGTGCATACATGGATATATGTTGTCCATTCTTTTATTTTTTTATTATGGATTGAGACAACGATATATTTACTATGTTACCTAGATAGTGACCATTATATTACAGCTTATATATATTCGAGTCGGAGAAGAGTCTGGTTAAATGCATAGCTGGCATATTTACGTATTCTTAGTCCTAGATATTTTGGGACTGGGGCATGACAGTTAGCATATAATCTATCTTATATGTGGTCATTGGTGATATCGACTATTATTTAGAGCTCACTGGCTAAGACATAGTTTACTGCATCAAGGACTTATTCCAAGAGAAGTCAATCCATGAGTTAGAATTGTTCTCATATTATTCGTCTGAATCGATTCAATGTCGAAGGGTCCCAATTGAGTTGAACTAGCCACATGCCCATTACAATGTGCGTCATCTAGCTCGGAGCAGGATACTACAACATTCGTGGATAACTGCATTTATTTATTTATTTTGAAGTAAGAGTTTGTATTTATATGTATAAGTTAATGAGGGTATATTTATTTAGGTGCTGACTTATATTTATGAGTATGGATATATATATATATATATATATATATATATATATATATATATAGGCTCAACTGGCGGCCAAGAGACTGACTTTCAGAGGTCATATAAATTTAGTAGACACCTTTCACCTACTGAACGGAGCCAAGTTCTGGGGTACCCAGTGGTTCCACGTTGTTCGTCTATGATTACATTGTACGGTGTGGCACATATGGCGTGAGCATAACAAAAGGAGTTTTCAGGGTTTAGAGAACTCCATTGTTAGTCTTGGGTCATATATCGAGGATGATCTCAGTACCTAGCTGCCAAGAAACTCCCTATTGCATTTGATTATGGGTCTCCCGTACTCGTATGAACTTTAGGTATTTGATGTCGAGTGAATGGGTTATTTGCATTTTGTAATGGGTGCTCTAATTTGGATTTGGTGAACTATTCTTTGGATTTATAAAGAAAAGTTGTTACCTTTTCCAATATATATATATACATATATATATACAAAGAAAAAAAATTCCTACATGAGGATAAACGGAAAACGGGACATGTGCCATAGTGCTCATATTCTTTCATGAGCCATGCATATGTGGACCAATTTTAATAGAGTATACTAGTGCACATGGGTGCACATGGGTGCACATGGGATATAGGACTCTATTCCTATTGGTCCACATGTGCATGGCTTATGTAGGAATATGAGCACTATGGCTCATATCCTGTTTACCCATATATATATATATATATATATGGGTCGTTTGTGTCATGCTTCGGTCACAAAATACATGGAACTAGGCCACGTAGCAATGACCATCTATGTATCGAAGTGGACTACATTCCAACTAGTGTACGTATAAGTTGTCCAAGATTTGTATAGCTAAGTCTATATAATCTTTCTAATTCAGTGCACAAGAAAAGGAAAAAAAGAAGATATACATATATATATATATATATATATATATATATATATATATGGGTCGTTTGTGTCATGCTCCGGTCACAAAATACATGGAACTAGGCCATGTGGCAATGACCATCTACGTATTGAAGTGGACTAGAGTCCAACTAGAGTACGTATAAGTTATCCTATATTTGTATAGCTAAGTCTATACCATCTTTCTAACTCAATGCACAAGAAAAGATCATTAGAAAGGAAGATATGAGTATCAGTTTGCAACATAATAATCCTACTTGTCCGAAACCCAATAATCCTACTTGTTCGAATAGACTCAAAAGAAAATAATATGAGCCTACCAAATACTAGACTATCAAGCAGATACAAATATCAACATAAAATAAATACTACGAAAGAGTAAATACCTGAATGAAGTGGGTATTCACCATCAATCCATCAAAATGACCTCTGTAACCCACTCAGCTAACCTAAAAGGGAATCAGGTCCTCAGAGGGATATAATAAGATACATAATATACAAGCCATAATGCAATAAGTATAAAAGTCCAAGGGATATTCTATCAACTAAGTATAAAAGCAATGAAGACAACGTTCAACGAATGGAACTCTCTCTAAGGGGTACATATGCACTAGCGCTCCCCTGAGGCACCAGTATGCCGCTACATCTAAGTGAACACTACAGTTAGCTCCACCGCCTAGTGATTGTCCTCCCCACCCAATAAACTACATATGTCAAATGCTCAACATGCCAAATCCTAAATGAATATATCCAGCATATATAATATAATAAGATTACTAGCATGACCTATACCGTTGCACGTCCAATCGTACTGATTATTAGTCGGGGTACTGGGGTACGTGTCCTACTTGATACGTCATATCTCCGTATCCAAAAATATGTGTCAGGGTATTACAAAATATCTGTGTATCTACTCTGCAGTATAAGGGTAGCCTATAATAGCCTTAAGTTTGGAAAAGTAAAAAACTAACGCATCTCGTCGGCTGCACCTAAAGTCATGATCAGACGCGCATATAAAGTACACAATATAATATATAAAAACAAGCACTAAAATTGGAATAAAAATATAGTATAGTGGCAAAGTATACTTGTCTGGATCCTAAATGTTGTCAAGACAACGTCCAGGTGACAACATAGGAAATCAACGGTAGCAGAAAATGTAGAAGCAAAACAAACATCTCCAGATGCTAAAATAAATATCACAAACGTGTCTGAAATGAGTGAGATAGTCAAAAAACCTATCTATAAGTCCAATTTTGACAATTGGACAAAAAGTACGATATGAATTGAAGGTACATTCAGATTTGGATTCTGATGAGCTGATCACAAAAATGTTCGTTGAATCGGATCATGGCTCCCACAAAATGATGAAATGGTCAATTGTCTCTAAATCGAACCAAATTTGGGTTACAGGACCAACGTAATGTTGCGAGTCTAATGAGACAAGTTTCGTTACGACCCGACGAGCGTGCAAAAACTAATAATTTTTTTTAAAAGTTATAATACAGTGACTTTCAATAGATACGGGTCAAATTCGTCATGCACTCATGACCAATTCAAATTCTGTTGAAGGCTATACATTGAAAAATACCGTACGCGACTTTTGGTGCAATCGGTATTCGAGAGGTTATCCGGTTTGACGGGACCAACTCCGTATCACAAAATTTTATAATTTTGAAAACATATTTTTCTGTGATTTTCAAATTAAAATAACTTGGAATTAAGTTCAATATAAACAATTCTATTTAAAGGGTTTGGAAGAGGGTTAGGTTGTGATCGAACCTGCAAAGATGGATCACGAAATGATCGAGAGATAAGGAAGATAAAAGCCTGCAAAGTTGGTACCACAAAATTATCAAAAGGAATTCAGTTTAAACTTGCAAATTGGAGGTTAGTTTTAATATATCAAACGATCGAATTAACTGTTAAAACCTAAGGGAAGGTTAGAGCTATATACCAGATTGCGATGGATATTTCGGATTGTCGATCCAGCGGTTGGATTGTCCAAAAATTATGTGCAAAGTTGCTGTGACGAAATATATTTCTGACGCATGTCACGACAAAATTTTGATAGTCAGGTCGTACGGGGGGACATTGTTGTTGCCCGGGGTTGCATATGGCAATCACCGATAACGTAGCGATCGTGGGTGCGCTAGACGCAGACGCACGATTGTCCGTAGCTGGCTCTGCCATTCATTGGTCGGCCAGTCGTAATTCGGTTGCGAGGGGTGGCCGGGGGCCCAACTCTGTAGGCGGTCAGGGAGGGTTGTTATAGGGTGTCGGGGATGCGTACATGCCTGGGCAGATCTTGGTCGAGACCATCAAGGTAGTTTCAGGACAGCCGCACCACCTCTTGGTTCGATTAGGAGAGGACTTGGGAGGAGTTTTGGAAGGTGAGGAGGGAGAGGAGGAAATGAATGGAGAGAAGAGAATGATGGAAGATGAAAGAATATGGAGGAGATCAAGATTTAAGGAAGGAGACAAGAAATTTAGGAGGGTATCGCGGTTCTTCTGCGTGGACGAGTTGGGTGTGGGGGAAAATGGGTTTTGAAAAGGTTGGGAAAGAAAATTTTGTTGGGTTGCTTAGCCAAGGTTGTGGTATTGTTGTATACTAGGGAATTAAAGAAGGGTTGAATGGGTTTTAAGTATTAAGGGTTCTGGGTGTTCTATAGACCTAGAGTAGGGATTAATATTAATGGGTTTTAGGAAAATTATAGGTAAATAGGTTTAGGAAAAATACTACTAAATTACTACACAATATATGTTTATTTAGATGCATATATATACAACACTATATTTATATACTTACACACAAATATTTATATAAAAGTATACTTATACACATATTTTTATATATTCCCATATTTAAATACATATAAACAAGCACATACACAAAGTAATACAAATAATTAAATATATGCATTCATATAAATATATATATATATATGATTCTAGATTGTTATTAAAAAAATAGGGAGGGGGATTACAGTTTGCTAGGCTCTGGTAGATTCTCGGTTTACTATAACAGCATTAACTCGCACCTAGGCTTTGATATATCCTTGATACTTGCCGTCTCAACACCACTTTGGACGAACCCCAGTCAAGTATACCTTTCCTATTTTGATTTACTGTTCTTGTCATGCCCCAGTCCCAAAATATATGGAACTAGGCCACGTGGCAATAGTCAGCTGACACGTCTCCGAGGATATCCCAATTTAATGGATCCTAACGAAGAGTGCTACGCTGTCCTAAAATACTAACATGTCCTATGACAATAAATCAACAGGTAACTAATCTCATCCACAATGTAAACTGCAAGAATAATAATAAACTGCTGGAAGATAAATGCCAGTCTCAAAATATCATAGTACAACCAATAATGTCTGGTAGGAACAAACCCACTACTATGACGAAAGAAAGTACTGAAATGAATGATGAAAGATGAAGACTAGGGCATCTGCTGACTAGATAATGATGCTCCCAATCCTAGGCAGTAGGCCTACCAAGTGATCACTGAAACTCCGAAGGTAGAACTTCTAACTTCTCTGTAGTAGCAAATCTCGTCTCCTGTCCTGGGCCGTATACTGTAGAGTAGTAGGCCTCGTCCAAATCTGGAAAGGTACCAGATCCTCAGAGGGATGTAACAAGATACATAGAAGCATGCCATATATAAATACTGAATAAAATAAACACAATAAAGGGTGTGCTAACCAATCTAAGTGAATACAATGTGAGGACAACTTTGGTACGTATGGGTAGGCGTAGGCATAACGTCCAACACCCCGAAGATCGTGGGTAGTACAGTATATCATCCATATCGCTCCAAAGAACGTGGCAGTAGTACAGTATATCGTCCATATCGCTCCAAAGAACGTGGTAGCAGTGATCCGTGGCTCCTCTGGATACTACCGAAGCCAATGGGTGTATCCCATACGCCTACTAATGTCCTCCCCATCCAATATAGATACGCAAGTCGAATACTTGACGTGCATACCACGTATCTATATGCCAAGTCTCTATCAATAAAATATAAACTGAACTACGTACTAACCGTGATGTAGGTTACACGTAACGATAGCTAGTCGAGTACGCAAACCCGCATTCCAATATGAATTTGTCTCAGTGAACGTGTAAGGTGTCAGGTCTCAGGCGATACATGGTATCATCCAATGGGTAAGTCTGCTAATTACTAGGCCAAGTATACAATCATCGACGTATCCGTCGAATGCACACGAACAATCTCTGTCACTACCACATTCCAAAAATAGGGGTATTTTTGACTTTTATATATTATTAATATCGTGGTATTTATATTAAATGATTTCTCGATATATGTGTTAAATTAAATAATTGTATGAGATGTGTATTTAAATGTTTATAGTGTTCATTAATGTTTGAGCTGGTAGACGTGACCTAGAAGCCCACTAGACGAACACCTGTCCGAATTATAGGATTTTGTGTTTAATTTGTATTAATTAGGATTTAATTATTGGAGGTAGTAATTAATTACCGTAATTTATTTCATTATTGTGCCTTGCCATTGCTTCGATATTTGTAGCGCTACCCTAGCTTTTGTCTTCCAATAAATTTCACAGCCTTGCCCTAGACATGTCGGCCTTCCATTCTGACATTTTTTGTAACTCATAATCATGCTCTCTTGTGCTTCATTTTAGCCGCACAATATTCGTCGTGGACGTTTATTTAAATTTCTAAATAAATTCCAATTTTGTATCGTTGTGCGTTCCAATCGAAATTGGAGGCAATCTTGACCTATTTTCCGTACAACCCAAATTAGGGTAATATTCTGTCCTGAGTCTTCTTCACTAATGGTATTTGTGACCCGACCTAATTTTGGCCCCATGTACTCCTAATTAATTTTTGAACACAGCTTGCATTTATTTCTAATTAAATTGAGGATACCATTTTGACTAATTCCGTTAATCCCAATTTAATTCCAGTATCCTACTAATTATGCCCATAGAACACACAATACCCCCTCACCCTACAAAATGCCAAACACCGAATCGTCTACCAAATTTTCATCATTTTATGTGTCTGTGTAAATACCCAAATTTAAGGGGGCTAATTTACAAATATTGCATTAGGTGTCAACACCCCATTGGTTCAACCAAATGGAGAAGCCCAACATTGACTAGTCAAAAACCCTCATTCCTACATGATTAAATCCCTCCATGTCAAATCCTGACCATCCATACTAGAGGGGTGCATCTACACCACTCATTCTTCTCTCACCTCTCCCTATTTAATGTCCCATCATCCCCTCTTCCCAAGGAAACCCTAATCCCCAAACCTAGGCAAGCCCCCACACTCACCCGTAGCCTCCTCCATTTCTCCATTTTTCCTTTCTTCTTCTTCTTCTTCCTTTCTTCCCCTTCTCTTTTATTTTTGAATTATTTAGAAGAGGGGGAAATTATCACCCCCACCACACTGTTCATCCCCGATCCACCCCTGTTCACCCTCAGCCCGGCGACCGCTGCTCAGCACTTCGGCCAGCCATGCTCAGCCGAGCTCCTCCCTGCCTGCACCTTACCCCACCAGTGCACCCGACCCCGGCGAAGCCTCCATCTCCTAGCTCCTCCTCCAGTCTCTATTCAGCCATCACCCCCGGCCACCCGGCTAAGCCCGACCCCGGCTGCATCCTCGGGCCAGCTTCACCCTCGAGTCCGGCTGTGCTGCACCAAGCTCACCCTCGAGTTCGGCTGTGCTGCACCGAGCTCACCCCCGAGTTCGGCCAACTCCACCTCTGTTCGAGCTCAACATCCATGACACCGCTGCTCTCCCCCAGCGGCCATCAGAATCATTTCCCCTCCGGCCAACTCCCACTTCCCTGCATCCTCTTTCAGTCCCGAGCCTACCCCGACTCCCCCCTACACAGGTTTCTTCTCGCCTGAACACCCCCACCGGCCCTCAGCTCTATCACCTCCACCATTAGAGCCGCCATCACCACCACCACATACTACCACCACCATCATCATCATACTCCACCACCACCACCACTGTGAGACCTCTCTCCCTCTCCCTCCTTCATTTTAGTATATATATGTATGAATACGTATTTGTGTATGTATATCATGTGCGTATACGTGTATATGTGTTTGTGTAATTGTATATGTACGTATATTGTTCTATTTTCAATAGTATATATGTATCATATATATATGTAACCAATATATATATACATATGTATATGTATGTATATTGGGTATTTTTATATAGTATATAAATTAATTCTATGTATGTATTTATATATATATATATATATATATATATATATATATATATTTATGTATATTGGTATTTTCTTATAATATGTATTTAATAAAGTGTATACTAGTATAAATTAAATTCATGTATTAGTATTTACGTATTCATCATATATGTTAGTATTGTATTTTTAATTGGTATATATATATATATGTACTTATATACAAGTATATAGTATTGTATTTTATTGGTATATCTATATATATATATATATATATATATATATATATATATATATATATATGTATGTATATATGTATATATATGTATTTCTCGAACTGATATATATATATGTACATATGTGTACGTGTTGTATGTGCATCCCTAGTACCCTTTTTGTATATGTATATATGTATATAGTATAATTTGATAAGTATATATATGTTTACAAATATATTTAATAGTGTAAATTCATTAAGTATATATATATATTGTATGCAATTAATTGGTAATATATTATGAGTATAATATATATATTTATATAAATATCTCTACTAGATGACCCGAGTGTAAATACGGATACCCCGTAAGTACACATGACCTTGTGACCTTGTGAAATGTTAGTTGACTGCCACATGTACACTGACGTACTGGCAAGTCCCGTATTATTTTGAACGACTGTCTTGCACAACAATCACAGACGCTATGCCCGTGCAACTTGACGCACTTGACCCTAGTTGACTAGTGCCATACCTGGCATAGCCCCTGAGTTTGATGTATTATTGATTGTGTTAGTATAGCATCTGATGCAAGTGTTGTATTATTTTATTATATGTCTATAGGACTGTTGGATCATTCAGATGATACTTTGGGACTGGACATTGGTATTACCAGCTAAGGACCCAAGGCGAGTACATTCTCTGATTAGCTTCTTATTTATGATATCCCCTATGTTCTTTGTATCTAGTATAAATATCTATATTCTCGACAAGCTGGTTACACGGATTGGTGTATACGGATCTCGTCATGAGATGTTATTCCTTGTTCATGGTGTAGCTTGTACAAGTCTTATTTTATTGTTATCTTGTACATGTATAGACACTGATTTCTGGGGAGACTTGCTACCTTCCTAGGGAATCCCGTGCCATAGCGTACCATGGTTGGATCTACTATACCAGTCGAGGGTCGAGAGTATTTTAGTGTAGATATGTGATCATACCCAACTCTACATGCATCATAGCTCACCCCATATCTCACATCGGGTGCGGCCTGACCATTACATGCCTCATAGCTGTTATATATGATTAGCCTGACGTCTACATACATCATAGCTAACCAACTGGTTAGCCTGACCTTACATGAATCATAGTTAATCATATGTAACCAGCCTGATCATGTTCCCAAGCCGATCATATGTTAAAGCTAGTACTCACACACTTAGTCATAATATTCTTGCTCATTGACATATTATTTCCTTTCCGTATTTACTTACAATATTTTAGTATTTCCTTTATTGTACATATACATGCATCTTGTATATTTCCATCTATTTTACTGCTATATATTTTTTATCATTGATATAGAACTGCTATTAAAAATGTACTTTGCTCCTTCCTGACTGGAAATATTTTTCCAGACTATGCCTTAGAGGACCGGTGTCCAACACTTTATGGACCATATGGTGAGTAGCTGCAGACTTGGACTTGGTAGTTCAGTTGTGATTCCGGGCGGTTTAGCCGGAATCACTAGTTATCTAGTTAGTTTCTCAGTTGTCTATTTTGGTACCGATTTTGTCTCCGGTAATCTTATTTGAGACTTGGATTATTGTTGAGTTAGATTATTACTTTTAGATTTGTGTTGTACTTGATTTTATTTCTTCGATATCTTATCGTGCTGTAGTTATGTGATTGAGTATGTTGTT
Organism: Iris macrosiphon; assembly: GCA_036927795.1. Lineage (NCBI taxonomy): Eukaryota > Viridiplantae > Streptophyta > Magnoliopsida > Asparagales > Iridaceae > Iris > Iris macrosiphon. The sequence goes on from JAYESA010000011.1 coordinate 54,644,656, forward strand.
CATTTATATTGTGTCATCCGTGCCTCCTTATGGAGATTGGATGCTCGTGTGAGATTGCTTAGTTAGTATCATGACCTAGACAGCGTTCTACCGCCGATGCTGCGGCGTAGGCTAGACGTACCCGCTTACTCTTGCCCCAAGGTGTGGATCGTGACACATTTTTAGTGGTGGCCCATGCAGGTCAGACTTTGCAAGTTGTACGATATCGTGGTAGCACGACGTTATAGTTGTACTACTGCGTGCCTGCTATAGAATATAGGACATAGGATACTAGGATGAGAGAGGATACTCAATCATAAATTCTTGAGAGATTCCTGGGACGACCCCTTGAGAATCTTATTATAATTTCCAATTTAAATCCTTCGCCCTTGTTTTCGTCCGTCCTCACCCGTTGATATTGAATTTGATTATTGTTGATCAGTTATTTTATTAGGATCTTGGTTTCATTGTAGAGTTTGATTTCATATCGAGATGAATTTTACGGACTAAACTTTACGATATCATCTGATGACACATATTGATGAGAACAGTAAGAAAGGTAAAATGTCTACTTTGGTTATGGAACCTAGAGTTTATCGCAGCCATACCGGTTGGCATGGTGAAGATTCTAAATAATATGACTATGGGGTTGCGTACTTTAGTTACGGAACCTGTCGTTTATCGCACATATGCTTACTGGCGTGGCAAGGATTCTAAGCGTCATGATTTCTGACAGACGTGTATGATTATCAGGTTGTATCTTAAATTGGTTCTTAAAGTATCATCTCAACACTTATCTATTTTTGTTATTACAGGACTTTATTCTATCGTTTCTTTTGGTTGCTAGCAGTAGAAATACCTTTAGTCCTCAACCCAGTTCCTTTTGAGCTTCTATTCTTTGAGGATTCCTTATTAAGTATGATAATTAGTGACTTGTAATTATGTCTATGTCTTGAGTATTAGTATTGATTGAGTGTTGCTAGTGAGTTATAAGTGTTCCCTAGTTGGACATGTGAGCAGTAGGCCTTAATCTAGAGTTAACCCATAGCATAGTACCTGTGGCAATAGTTCTAGGATAGGTGTCATTATAGTACTATGAGTAAAGGAGAGTATAGAGTATCAGTGATAGTTCCGAGAGTTAGTATCAGAGCCAACACACCCGTCCTAGATAATCATGATTATGTAATTGGATGATCTATGTAAACAATTAAGTATCCAGGAATTGTGTTAAGGATTAATGGAGCATGATGTTCAAATTTAATAATTGATATCGGGAGTGTTAAAGGTAAGGAAATATATATGCATAAAGAGTTATAATGGGATGTCATGAGTAGAGAAATATCAGAATTAGTAATAAAATTGGTGAAGCGTATCACAGATTAGTTTAACAGGCTGTAAAAGATTAAAGGGAAATACCTATACATCAATTGAGATTAAGAACCATATACACGCCCATGAGAGTAAAGTGGAACATGGGTGATATAGAAGGCGCAAGTAATTATGAGTTCTAATAAGTTTGATGAGATGATCCAATAATGAAGCTAGTGTTATCATACCAAGGGTACTAATAATTCTATATCGAGGATTAGTCGAGAATGATGCTAATAACAGTAAGCACTCTGCGTGATGATAATTAGATGATATACCAGTTGATATAGATTGAAAATCATGGAAGAAAATACATGTGATGATAACTTTGATCATTTGAAGGTAATAGTGCAAGTGATTCGGGCAGTACAATTTTAGTACACAGTTGTAGACAATGGGTGTATTTGAGTGCACCTCGAGTATTAGAGACCGTGAGCATTTTATATGTATGCTTGTGGATTTAAAATTTGAAGAGTGGAAATGAATTTCAATTTTAAGATTTTGAGGAGTTGAGATTCTATGTTATTAAATTTTGAGGATTCCAAATTTGATCCAATAAACATAGTCAAGCTATAAAGATTTTAGAAGTGATTAAAATTTTATTCGATATTGGGTATTTGACTTTGAGGAAAGTATACACTTTTTATTTTAAATTGTTCAAAAGTTAAATTTTGATGATTTTATTTTGGATGAGAAATATATATTATTATATGAGTAGATGATATACATGTGTAAGGATCTGTTGACTTAAGCATGATTGAGATGGCACCGCAGACTGGCTGGGGTGTCCATCTAGAGTTGTATTGGAGAGAGCAGTACTTAGTATGTTGTGTTGCACTTGACATGCACTTGAGTGATAAGAACAAATAATATAAACAATTATAGTAGGTAAGAGAGCTAGCAGTGAGTGTGCTTGTAGTAAAAACTATGGTACTAAAGAGATAGAGGTATCAAACTTGGATGTATTATTAAACCATGGTTATATTAGAGATCCTTGGTATCAGATTTTTGTATTAATAGACAGGTGTGTACAATATGGATGTATTCATGGATGTTGTGGACTAATGATTAGTTGATATGGGTACCAGTGTACAAGGATAGGAATTAGTTAGTGAATGTGCCAGAGTTAAGTGTATATCAGAGGATGAAGATATCCAAGTAAAGGGGTTAGAAGACTATGTTCTGTCCTTCCTTCTGTTCCTTTCTATTGGATTGATTGACTGATTTCCCTAGTACGTATGCATGATTTTCTTGTTAGAATGTAGTTAGTAGTACACCCTGACAGAGACTGCAATACCATGACAAAAGACACATGACCATACATATTTTTCTTAGATTGCATGGCTGTAGGTAGAATTCTCTTAGACTATGTTTATTGGGGTTTGACCATAGTAGATTTATGAAAAGGTTATGACTTGATAATAGAAACAAGATGCTTAAAATTTTGGAGGATAAGCATGAAGAGTTAAGGATTTAATATGGCAGAGTTGATGAATCATTGATTTTATCAAGATTGAGATATGATTAAATTATCATTAAAATTTAAGGATAAATATTAAATTAAATGAGAGGTTAAGAATTTAATATGGTAGGATTGATGATTATTGATATATTTATCATTAAAAAAAAAACTTGAGGAAATTTAGGAGATTATCATTATAATTATTTGACTGCAAGTTATGAATTTTAAATTTTATATTATGGACGTTGCATTTGAAGAATCCATAGGTATCGCGTTGTCGAGTATTTTGAGGAAAAAGGAAACTAAGAAATAAGATCATTGATGGATTAGTGTTTTAATTCAACTTTTTGGGACGAGATTTAGATTTATATATGTGCATTGATTGAAATTAAATTAGAGGAGTGGATATTAAATTTCGAGTATTTAATTTTTTAACTTAAAAATTCAGAGGTAATTGTGAGGAAAATGGAAACTGATTGTATTTCGAGGATTTTTCAGGAATACAATAATTTTAGAATTTTTGAAAATTATGAAATGACAAGGTGGATTTTTTCAGGATTATGTGGGTTGGTGAATTTAACCGTTGATGGAAAATAATATAATGAATAAACGCTACTATGAGGATTTTAAATTTCGAGGACGAAATTCTTTTAAGGAGGGTAGACTTGTCATTACCACATTCAAAAAATAGGGGTATTTTTGACTTTTATATATTATTAATATCGTGGTATTTAAATTAAATGATTTCTCGATATGTGTATTTAAATTAAATAATTGTATGAGATGTGTATGTAAATATTTATAGTGTTCATTAATGTTTGAGCTGTTAGACTTGACCTAGAAGCCCACTAGACGAACACCTGTCCGAATTATAGGATTTTGTGTTTAATTTGTATTAATTAGGATTTAATTATTGGAGATAGTAATTAATTACCGTAATTTATTTAATTGTTGTGCCTTGCCATTGCTTCGATATTTGGAGCGCTACCCTAGCTTTTGTCTTGCAACAAATTTTACAGCCTTGCCCTAGACATGCCCGCCTTCCATTCTGACATTTTTTGTAACTCATAATCATGCTCTCTTGTGCTTCATTTTAGCCGCACAATATTCGTCGCGGACGTTTATTTAAATTTCTAAATAAATTCCAATTTTGTATGGTTGTGCGTTCCAATCGAAATTGTAGGCAATCTTGACCCATTTTTTGTGCAACCCAAATTAGGATAATATTCTGTTCTGAGTCTTCTTCACTAATGGTGTGTGACCCGACCTAATTTTGGCCCCATGTACTCCTAATTAATTTTTGAACACAGCTTGCATTTATTTCTAATTAAATTGAGGATACTATTTTGACTAATTCTGTTAATCCCAATTTAATTCCAGTGCCCCACTAATTATGCCCATACAACACACAACACCCCCTCACCCTACAAAATGCCAAACACCGAATCGCCCACCAAATTTTTATTATTTTATGTGTCTGTGCAAATATCCAAATTTAAGGGGGCTAATTTGTAAATATTGCATTAGGTGTCAACACCCCATTGGTTCAACCAAATGGAGAAGCCTAACATTGACTAGTCAACAACCCTCATTTCTATATGATTAAATACCTCCATGTCAAATCCTGACCATCCATTCTAGAGGGGTGCATCTACACCATTCATTCTCCCCTCACCTCTCCCTATTTAATGTCCCATCATCCCCTCTTCCCAAGGAAACCCTAATCCCCAAACCTAGGCAAGCCCCCACACTCACCCGTAGCCTCCTCCATTTCTCCATTTTTTCTTTCTTCTTCTATTTTCTTCTTCTTCTTCCTTTCTTCCCCTTCTCTTTTATTTTTGAATTATTTAGAAGAGGGGGAAATCATCACCCTCACCATACTGTTCATCCCCGATCCACCCCTGTTCACCCTCAGCCCGGCGGCCGCTGCTCAGCACTTCGGCCAGCCAAGCTCAACCGAGCTCCTCCCTACCTGCACCTCACCCCACCAGTGCACCCGACCCCGGCGAAGCCTCCATCTCCTAGCTCCTCCTCCAGTCTCTATTCAGCGATCACCCACTTCCCTGCATCCTCCCTCAGTCCCGAGCCTACCCCGACTCCCCCCTACACAGGTTTCACCCTGCCTGAACACCCCCACCGGCCCTCAGCTCCGTCACCTCCACCATTAGAGCCGCCATCACCACCACATACTACCGCTACAATCATCATCATACTCCACCATCACCACTGTGAGACCTCTCTCCCTCTCTCTCCTTCATTTTAGTATATATATGTATGAATACGTATTTGTGTGTGTATATTATGAGCGTATACATGTATATGTATTTGTGTAATTGTATATGTACGTATATTGTTCTATTTTCAATAGTATATATGTATCATACATATATGTAACCAATATATATATACATATGTATATGTATGTATATTGGGTATTTTTATATAGTATATAAATTAATTCTATGTATGTATTCATATATATATATATATATATATATATATATATATATATATATATATATATATATATATATATATATATATATATATATATATATATATATATTGGTATTTTCTTATAATATGTATTTAATAAAGTGTATACTAGTATAAATTAAATTCATGTATTAGTATTTACGTATTCATCATATATGTTAGTATTGTATTTTTAATTGGTATATATATATGTACTTATATACAAGTATATAGTATTGTATTTTATTGGTATATATATATATATATATATATATATATATATATATATATATATATATGTATATATATGTATTTCTCGAACTGATATATATATGTACATATGTGTACGTGTTGTATGTGCTTCCCTAGTACCCTTTTTGTATATGTATATATGTACATAGTATAATTTGATTAGTATATATATGTGTACATATATATTTAATAGTGTAAATTCATTAAGTATATATATATATATATATATATATATTATATGCAATTAATTGGTAATATATTATGAGTATAATATATATATTTATATAAATATCTCTACTAGATGACCCGAGTGTAAATACGGATACCCCGTAAGTACACATGACCTTGTGACCCTGTGAAATGTTAGTTGACTGCCACATGTACACTGACGTACTGGCAAGCCTCGTATCATTTTGACCGTCTGTCTTGTACAGCAATCACAAACACGATGCCCGTGCAACTTGACGCACTTGACCGTAGTTGACTAGTACCATACCTGGCATAGCCCCTGAGTTCGATGTATTGTTGATTGTGTTAGTATAGCATCTGATGCAAGTATTGTATTATTTTATTATATGTCTATAGGACTGTTGGATCATCCAGACGATACTCTGGGACTGGACATAGGTATTACCAGCTAAGGACCCAAGGCAAGTACATTCTCTGATTAGCTTCTTATTTATGATATCTCATATGTTCATTGTATCTAGTATAAATATCCATATTTTCGACAAGCTGGTTACACGGATTGGTGTATACGGATCTCGTCATGAGATGTTATTCCTTGTTCATGGTGTAGCTTGTACAAGTCTTGTTTCATTATTATCTTGTATATGTACAGACACTAATTTTTGGGAAGACTTGCTACCATCCTAGGGAATCCCGTGCCATAGCGTACCATAGTTGGATCTGCTATACCAGTCGGGGGTGGAAAGTATTTTAGTGTAGATATGTGATCATACCCAACTCTACATGCATCATAGCTCACCCCACATCTCACGTCAGGTGCGGCCTGACCATTACATGCCTAATAGCTGTTACATGTGATTAGCCTGACCTCTACATGCATCATAGCTAACCAAATGGTTAGCCTGGCCTTACATGAATCATAACTAATCATATGTAACCAGCCTGATCAAGTTCCCAAGCCGATCACATGTTAAATCTAGTACTCACACACTTAGTCATAGTATTCTTGCTCATTGACATATTGTGTCCTTCCCGTATTTACTTACAGTATTTCCAGTATTTCCTTTATTTTACATGTACATGCATCTTGTATATTTCTATCTATTTTACTGCTACATAGTTTTTATCATTGATTTAGAACTGCTATTAGAAATGTACTTTGCTCCTTCCTGACTGGAAACATTTTTCCAGACTATGCCTTAGAGGACCGATGTCCAACACTTTATGGACCATATGGTGAGTAGCTGCAGACTTGGACTTGGTAGTTCAGTTGTGATTCCGGGAGGTTTAGCCGAAATCACTAGTTATCTAGTTAGTTTCTCAGTTGTCTATTTTAGTACCGGATTTGTCTCCGGCAATCTTATTTGAGACTTGGATTATTGTTGAGTTAGATTATTACTTTTAGATTTGTGTTGTACTTGATTTTATTTCTTCGATATCTTATCATGCTGTAGTTATGTGATTGAGTATGTTGTTCATTTATATTGTGTCATCCGTGCCTCCTTATGGAGATTGGATGCTCGTGTGAGATTGCTTAGTTCGTATCATGACCTAGACAGCGTTCTTCTACCGATGCTGCGGCGTAGGCTGGACATACCCGCGTACTCGTGCCCCAATTCCGGGTGAGGGTCGTGACAATCTCGGATGCGCACAATTGTATAATGTAAAATCAACAAGAATACAATACAACATATGCATAATTTAAATCAGACAGTAAATTTGGCAAGGTATCTTGCCTGGGTCCTGAAGCTGTGAATGCCAGAAGCTGGTTCCTGCATTATCTCCTGGCTGATCCAAAGGTCCTAAACACAAATATAATATAACAATCTCATATCAAACACTAAATATTAATTGTACATGACTACAACACGATGCTTGAACATTATCGCAAGTTCTCGTCTGTTCGAATACAGCGTCACATGTGCGCGTAGCTAAGGTGCACACGTGGTCTGTGTTCGAACATTCTGAACCTTGAGACAATAATTTCAAGTTACGGTCTGACCACGATCGCTGTTCTGTGCAAACACATGTTCCTTGGTTTCTATATTCATCATTACACGTGGTTTATGTACAGGTTTTAGGGTGAAAATGCTAGTCCTTGATGTTATACCTCATAATTTAGGGTTTGCTAGTAAATACACAGATTCTAAACCTTATTATTAATTAATCCAATTTACACATAATTAGGGTCGTGTTCGATATCAACATTTCTTGACACGTCGATACGATGCTACGATATTAACATAAAGAAACGGGTTTGATGTGGTTACATCTACGTGGCTTGCTCGGACAGGGTCTGCTCTCATCGAGGCATACTCCGACGAGACTGTAGCAGCGACGGTGGGACTGTAGCAGGTGCGGCAGCGGCACTGTAGCAGGCGCGACAGGGGTAGCAATGCACGGGGTGGGGTCGGGTTGACGCTGGCAACTCGTCGTACGACGGGGGCTGGGTTGGTCGGCTGAAGGGGCAACGGGCAGATGTAGGGTGGCTGAAGGGCCGATGTGGGTCGGCTATGAGGGGGCAATCGGGTGGATGTATGGGGTCAGTAGATGGATGTATGGGGGCAGCGGGTCGGCTGTGAGGGGGGCAACCGGGTGGATGTATGGGGGCAGTCGGGTGGATGTATGAGAGCAGCCGGGTGGATGTAAGGGGGCAGCGGGGTGGATGTAAGGGGGGTAGCCGGGTGGATGTAAGGGGGGCAGCGCCGGCAATGTAAGCGGCGGTGGTGGTGATGGTTGGGTGCAAGGGAGGGGGAGTATTCGGCTAGGTTAGGGTTTTGGTGAGGCTTTGTTGGTTTAGGGTTTTATATGGAGGAAGTTATGTATTTATATAGGGGATGGGATTTGGGATTGGTCTCGGGTTTGGGCCGGCCAGGGTCCAAGGATCTGGTTTGGTCAGGTCCAGTTGAGGTAAAATTAGCCATAAATCAATTAACTAATTAAATACTTATTTGCGTAATGCGAAGTTAATTCACATTGTGTAGCTATGGATGTACTCTGGGCAGAGGGTACTTGATATCGTCTTACAAATTATCAATTTTCTAAGTTTGCCCCTAGTCTCAGTTTTTAAAATTACACATAATCCCTAATTTGGTTGAGAGGGTTTACAATCTACCCTTCTTAGAGTATTTCCTCCTCGAAATTAAACGTACGCATAACAAGAATTCCTAACTGAATAAATAAAATGCTAATACGTACCTAGTACTTCGAAAAGGTGGGGGTAGCGCTGTCTAATATCCTCCTAGTGTTACCAAGTCGATTCGCCTGGTGCATGATGTCTCCATGCGACGTGGACTAAAGGAATGGTCTGACCTCGCAGTACCTTCTCACTTCTGTCCAGAATCTCAACAGGCTCCTCCAGGTACGATAAGCTCGGGCCGACTGTGATCTCTGAATGGTCAAGTACATGACTCGGATCCGATATGTATCTCCTCAACTAAGATACGTGGAAGACGTCATGGACTCCTTCCAAAGTCTGCGGCAAGGCTAATCTGTAAGCAACCTCTCCGACACGTTCTAACACATCGAATAGTCCGATGTACCTCAGACTCAGCTTTCCTCTGCCTCCGAATCTGATAGTCCCTCGAGTAGGCGAGATCTTTAGGAATACGTGATCTCCAATATGGAACTCTAAGGGTCGTCGATGTGCATTCGTCCAATGCTTCTGCCTGTCCTGTGCTGCTCGCAGGTGTCCTTGGATCTTCTTCACCTTCTCTACTGTACGAACAACCAACTCTGGTCCGAGAATCTGTCGCTCGCCTATGTCACTCCAACACACTGGGGAACGACATTTCCTTCCGTATAATGCTTCATAAGGAGCCATCTAGATGCTCGCTTGATAGCTGTTATTGTAGGAAACTTCGACCAAATGCAAATGGTCCTCCCATGATCCTTCAAAATCTAGCATACACGCTCTCAATATGTCTTCTAATGTCGGAATGGTGCACTCCGACTGGCCATCTGTTTGTGGGTGATACGCTGTGCTAAACTTCAGGCGAGTACCGAGATTCTCTTGCATACTCCTCCAAAAGTAAGATGTAAACCTCGTATCCCTGTCAGACACGTTGCTAACTGGCACTCCATGTAGGCGTACAATCTTCCTCATGTACATATCTGCTAAGGCCTCCGTCGATTGCCCAACTCTAAAGGGTAAAAAGTGTGCGGACTTGGTGAGTCTATCCACAATTATCTATACTGCATTGCGACTACTAGGACTCCTCGGAAAGCCCGTAACAAAGTCCATGGTGATGTGCTTCCATTTCCACTCTGGTATAGGGAGTGGTTGAAGTAGTCCTGCAGATCTCGGATGCTCAGCCTTGACTTGCTGACACACCAGGCACTTGGCCACAAAGCGTGCTATCTCTCTCTTTATTCCGTGCTACCTGTAGTACTGTCTCAAGTCCCTGTACATCTTCGTGCCTCCTGGATGTATAGAATAGGTTAAACTATGTGCCTTTGTCATCAACTCCTGACGAAATTCTCCATTTGGAACGTAGAGACGATTTCCGCATCTCAAAGTTTCGTCTTCATGTATTCTCAGTCCTGTGTGTAATCCAGCATCCGTCCTCTGTCTAAGCCTCTGAAATCTGGCATCTGTCGGCAAAGCAGCCTTGATTCTCTCCACTAATGTTTACTACAACTGAAAACTAGACAACTGTCCATCTACTCCGGGCATAACGACCTCTATACCCATCTGCTCTAGCCCTCTCAATAGATGTTGTTGGGTAGTCATAAAGAATGCCATGGGTCTTCTACTCAACGTGTCAGCTACTATATTGGCCTTTCCTGGATGGTACTGCAGCTCAATCTCGAAGTCTGTCATCACCTCGAGCCAACCTCGCTGTCTCTGATTCAGCTTCTTCTGGGTGTAGACATACTTTAGGCTTTTATGATCAGTAAATATCTCTACTCTTTCTCTATATAAATAGTGCCTCCAAAGCATCAAAGCAAAAATTACCGCGGCAAGCTCCAAGTCGTGGGTGGGATAGTTCTTCTCATGGGTCCTCAACTGTCTAGAAGCATCGGCTACAACCTTTCCATGTTGCATCAAGTCACATCCTAATCCTTTCCCGGATGCATCGCTATAGATCACGAATCCTCCGTGTCCAGAAGATTTGGTCAAGATAGGTGCTGTACTCAAGCGCTTTTTCAGCTCATCGAATGCCTTCTGACACTCCTCTATCCAAGTGAACTCCTGTGCCTTACGGGTCAAGCGGGTCATCGGCTATGCAATCTTTGCGACGTTCTCTACGAACCTCAGGTAATATCCGACAAGTCCTAGAAAGCTCCTCACTTCTGAGACATTGGTAGGGGTTCGCCATGTCTCTACATATGAAATCTTCGACGGATCTACTAAAATTCTATCTTCTGAGATGACATATCCAAGAAAAGCGACACGATCTAGGAGAAACTCATACTTGCTCAGCTTGGCATAAAGTCTCTCTCTTCTCAGCGTCTCTAACACTAGCCTCAAGTGCTCTAAATGCTCTTCGTGGCTCTTCGAATACACCAAGATGTCGTCGATGAAGACTACCACGAACTGGTCTAAGTATTGGTGGAATACTCTGTTCATCAAGTTCATAAATACAGCAGGTGCATTCGTTAGCCCAAATGGCATTACTAAGAACTCGTAGTGACCATAACGAGTCCTGAATGCTGTCTTCTGAATGTCCTCTCTTCGCACCTTTACTTGATGATAGCCAGATCTCAAGTCGATCTTTGTGAACACTACAGCTCCTTTTAACTGGTTGAATAGATCGTCAATCCGCGATAAAGGGTACTTGTTCTTGATAGTCAAAGCATTAAGGGCTCTGTATTCAATACACATACATACTGTTCCATCCTTCTTAGGTACAAACAATACTGGTGCTCCCCATGGTGATACACTAGGACGGATAAATCCCTTGCTCTGCAACTCCTCTAATTGTAGCTTCAGCTCATCTAGCTCCTTCTTCGCCAATCGGTATACATTAGAAGATACCAGTGCTGCTCTGGGTACTAGTTCGATAGTGAACTCTACGTCTCTAACTGGAGGTAAGCCTGGCAAGTCTTCAGGAAAAATATCCTTGAATTCTGCAACTATTGGCGGTGGTGGAATCTCTATAGCCATGCAAGTTCCCGCTATATGTCCTACTACTTTTTCGATGGTTCCTCGCATGTAATCGAACTCCGATTGATCTGGCGGCCTAAAAGTGATGCTACCCTTCTGGCAGTTCAGTACGGTATTATACTGGCTTAACCAGTCCATGCCTAACACAACATCAAAGTACGGCATAGGCAATACCAAGAATCATGCTTTCATCTCTCTACCACATACAATTACTGAGCACGTTCTGATAGTGCTGGTAACCGGCATGAAACCTCCTCCGGTAAGAATCTTCCAACTTTTGGGTAAGGGAGAAGTAGCTACTCTATGCACTGCTATGAATCTACTAGAAATAAAAGATAATGTAGCTCCAGAATCAAATAATACAATTGCAGGTAATGATCCAACCAAAATGGTAACTGTGATAGCTTTCCCTTATGTTTTCTCCTCTGTAGCTGCTAGTGCAAAGGCCTATCCGTGTCTCTGCCCTCCGGTCTGCTATCGAGCTCGGTCAAACTGTGCCTCCTGTGGGGCCAAGGGTGGTCCCCTCTGAAATCCTCCGGGAGATGGTGGACGTTGACCTCCTGGCGGTGGTAGTATCCACGAAACTGGTGCTGTTGGCCTCTGTCCGGCCGGCGGTGCTATCTCTCTGCGGTGCAGGCAGTCTCAAACTTGGTGCTGGTCTGACCCACAAATCAGACATGTCCTCAGTCTCCTTCAGCAGTCCTTCTCATAATATCCTCTCTTACCATAATGGTAGCAAGTTGGAAGCTCCTTTTGCTGGTATAGCGTCGCCTTTTGCTGTGTTTGTGCTCCGGTATGTCATATCGGTCCTCCTACTCTAGGCTGTGCTCTGGCTGGTATAGTTGTGCTGGAACATCTAGCTCCTCTGACGATGTCCTTCTGGATTCTCGCCTCCGCAAGGACCTCTTCATAAGAAATCCTCGCCTGTATGGTGGTATATCTCTATAGCTCAAAATTGAGACCGTGATGAAATCTTTGGGCCTTCTCTAGATCATTGTGTATCAGGACGATGCCAAATCTGCTAAGGCGGCTAAACTCTGCGTCATAGGTATTAACAGTCATATTTCCCTATTCTAGATGTAGGAACTGGGAGTACAAGGCATTTCTGACTGTAGCTGGAAAATACTTTGCATGGAAGTATTCTAGAAATTGTTCCCAAGTCTGGTTCTTGCCCACACTGCACTCAATGGAATACCACCAGTAATGGGCGTTGCCTTTTAGTTGGGCCCTCACTACGGTCATCCAAAGGTCTTGATGCAGTTATGAAGCCTCTAGTAACATCTCCGTGTTGGTAACCCAATCGGAGATCTGTTCTGCAGTCTCACTTCCTGAGAAAGTATCTGGTCCCATCTGTCGGAACCATCCAACAGTGCCACCTATCTGGACTGGTGGAGGTGCTGGTACGGGTGCTGGGATATGTGTCCTTTCTAGTACCATCATCAGACTCTGTCTCAATGTCTCTGTCTGCTGTTACGGTGCTTGCATCATTGCCTGGAAGAACTGAAGCATCTATGGCTGGCCATCTAGCTGTGGCATCTAGGGTGGATAAGGTGGAGGCGGTGGTAGTGGAATCTCTGGCTGTGCAGTAGGCATCTCCTCAGATGTCGGCCTCTCAGTCTGTGACATCGGTGTAGCTCCTGAAGTCTGGCCCTCACAATATTGCGTGGGGATTGTTTGGGAAGTCTGTCCCTCGGTCTGTGATGTAGGATCGCCCTGCGATGTCTCGTGCCAATGTATCTGCGGGGTCTGTAGCGGGGGTTGCCCTTGGGGTACCTCCTCTCCTCGAGTGGTATTATCTGGCACCGTGGCACGGGGTGCTCCTCGTCCACTGTGCAAATTCATCTTGCTATAAGAGATAGGGCTTCATTAGAAGAGTACAAAAATAACAAACATGATACAGATATTTAGAAGCAGTATGAAGGAAGTTCAAAGGCGAATCAAAAAGTGGATGAGACCTAGAAATTTCTATCCTATTGCAGGCTCGCTGAGTACGTTACCATACCATAAGCGAAACAGTCGAAGACCTGCGTGGGCCACCACTAAAACAATGTCATACCCCAGTCCCAAAATACATGGAACTAGGCCACATGGCAATAGCCAACTGATACGTCTCCGAGGATATCCTAATTTAATGGATCCTAACGAAGAGTGCTACGCTGTCCTAAAATACTAACATGTGCCATGACAATAAATCAACAGGTAACTAATCTTATCCATAATGTAAACTGCAAGAATAATAATAAACTGCTGGAAGATAAACGCCAGTCTGAAGATATCATAGTACAACCATTAATGTCTGGTGGGAACAAACCCACTACTATGACGAAAGAAAGTACTGAAATGAATGATAAAAGATGAAGACTAGGGCATCTGCTGACTAGATAATGATGCTCCCAATTCTAGGCAGTAGGCCTACCAAGTGATCACGAAAACTCCGAAGGTAGAACTTCTAACTCCTCTGCAGTAGCGAATCTCGTCTCTTGTGCTAGGCCGTATACTGTGGGGTAGTAGACCTCGTCCAAATCTAGAAAGGTACCAGGTCCTCAGAGGGACGTAACAAGATACATAAAAGCATGCCATATATAAATATTGAATAAAATAAACACAATAAAGGGTATGCTAACCAATCTAAGTGAATGCAATATGAGGACAACTTTGGTACATATGGGTAGGCATAGGTATAACGTCCAACACCCCGAAGAGCATGGCAGCAGTATAGTATATCGTCCATATCGCTCCGAAGAACGTGGCAACAGTACAGTATATCGTCCATATCGCTCCGAAGAACGTGGCAGCAGTGTAAAGGGAGTCATTGGATCCGTGGCTCCTTTGGATACTACAAAATCCAATAGGTGTACCCTATATGCCTACTAATGTCCTCCCCGCCCAATGTAGATCGCAAGTCGAATACTCGATGTGCATACCACGTATCTATATGCCAAGTCTCTATCAATAAAATATAAACTGAACTATATACTAACCGTGATACAGGTTACACGTAACGATAACTAGTCGAGTACGCAAACTCGTATCCCAATATGAAAATGTCTCAGTGAACGTGTAAGGTGTCAGGTCTTAGGCGATACATGGTATCATCCAATGGGTGAGTCTGCTAATGACTAGGCCAAGTATACAATCATCGACGTATCCGTCGAATGCACCCGAACAATCTCGGATATGCACAGTTGTATAAAGTAAAAGCAACAAGAACACAATACAACATATGCATAATTTAAATCAGACAGTAAATATGGCAAGGTATCTTGCCTGGGTCCTGAAGCTGTGAATGCCAGAAGCTGGTTCCTGCAGTGTCTCCTGGCTGATCCAAAGGTCCTAAACACAAATATAATATAACAATCTCATATCAGACGCTATATATTAATTGTACATGACTATAACGCGATGCTTGAATATTATCGCAAGTTATCGTCTGTTCGAATACAGCGTCACATGTGCGCGTAGCTAAGGTGCACACGTGGTCTGTGCTCGAACATTCTGAGCCTTGAGACAATAATTTCAAGTTACGGTCTGACCACGATCGCTGTTCTGTTCGAACACATGTTCCTTGGTTTCTATGTTCATTATACGTGGTTTATGTATAGGTTTTAGGGTGAAAACGCTAGTCCTTGATGTTATGCCTCATAATTTAGGGTTTGCTAGTAAATACACAGATTCTAAACCTTATTATTCATTAATCCAATTTACACATAATTAGGGTTGTGTCCGATATCAACATTTCTTGACACGTCGATACGACGCTACGATATTCAAATAAAGAAATGGGTTTGATGTGGTTACCTCTACGTGGCTTGCTCGGACAGGGTCTGCTCTCGTCGAGTCATACTCTGGCGAGGTGGCAGCGACTCCGGCGAGACTGTAGCAACGGCGGCAGGACTGTAGCAGGTGCGGCAGCGGTACTACAGCAGGCACAGCAGCGGTAGCAATACACGGGGAGGGGGGGTCGGGTTGGCGCCGGCAACTCGTCGTGCGACGGGGGCTGGGTTGGTCGGCTGAAGGGGCAACGGGCGGATGTAGGGGGGCTGAAGGGCGGCTGTGGGTCGGCTGTGAGGGGGCAGTCGGGTGGATGTATAGGGGCAGCGGATGGATGTATAGGGGCAGCGAGTCGGCTGTGAGGGGGGCAGCCGGGTGGATGTATGGGGGCAGTCGGGTGGATGTATGGGGGCAGCCGGGTGGATGTATGGGGGCAAGTGCCGGCAATGTATGCGGCGGTGGTGGTGATGGTTGGGTGCAAGGGAGGGGGAGTATTCGGCTAGGTTAGGGTTTTGGTGAGGCTTTGTTGGTTTAGGGTTTTATATGGAGGAAGTTATGTATTTATATAGGGGATGGGATTTAGGATTGGTCTCAGGTTTGGGCCGGCTAGGGTCCAAGGATCTGGTTCGGTCAGGTCCAGTTGAGGTAAAATTAGCCATAAATCAATTAACTAATTAAATACTTATTTACGCAAGGCGAAGTTAATTCACATTGCGTAGCTATGGATGTACTATGGGCCGAAGGTACTTGATATCGTCTTACAAATTGTCAATTATCTCGGTTTGCCCCTAGTCTCAGTTTTTAAAATTATACATAATCCCTAATTTGGTTGAGGGGGTTTACAGTTCTTATCTGTTCAGCTCAGTTTTAGTACATGTTGCATGAGATACTATTGTTGTTGATTCATGTTCTTTCTTTTTAGTCTTATTACCTGATAATGTGTGTGTCATATACTAGATTGTTTACACGGATCATGATACCCTTATTGATTATATTACTTGTCAGTGTTAGAATAGATGTATCATAGATTCGATACAAATAGTATTACGGGATAGAGGAGGACGGTTAGTAGGCATATGGGCTACCCCCTGGTGAACCATAGTATCTGGAGGAACTATGGAAGATGATAACCCTTGATGATTTATGATATATACATACAGATACATTCTGACGTTCACTGAATATTACAGATATTGTTATACATATGTTTGTTGATATATCAGGCAAGGGTCGTTAGTGTAATACCCCGCAACTGTATGGTGCATTACGCTGAGTCAGATTAAATAAGGCAATGGTTGGTTACATTTTGTTTTATTGGGTTCGGGAGCAAGTATTGATTTGAGTTGGTTTCATGTGTAGATCGTATGCAAAGTTTGATGAAATCAGGTATTTGTTCAGAGCAGTACTGGGATAGCGGGATTATAGCATAATACCATCTTCCTTAGTCTGATCGGTTGAATAATTTGGAAAGCACGGCCTGCTCGCATGGTCATACTAATTGAGTAGATCGTGCTTCGCATCAGACCACAGATTCAAGGAATCGAAAGTATAGGCAAGACAGAGTACTTAGAAAATTCAGACTTGGTGAGTGTGCTATTTTCCTTCTCCCCCGTCTTTCATGCTTAATAATATGGAACGCACGTAATTATTTGGACACTTGGACTGGAATATTGGAATCACCGCACTGTGACGTGCATAGTGTGTGCACCATTTGGATGGATAAAATTTGTGGCTTGAGTTGGTCTTATATTTGGGTAGTTGGAGCTTGAGTTGATCATCTTAGTTGTAATATCGAGGCACTTATGGCGAGCGAGCGGGCGTACATTCGTGCACGAGTATCAAGTTGGATGCTTGTCAAGCAAATAGTGTAGTTGTGGTTCAAAATTGGATAACTGCATCGGAGAGGGCATTATTGCACCGTTGCAGCATTGTACCTCGGAGCTTTCAGAGCAATGAGTGTTGCACCAATCGAAGCACTATATCCAGAAGTGATATAATGCCTATGGAGATAATTTGAGAATGGTGTCTTGGGATATAGTTGGAGAATAGTTTTGGTGCAATAGATGGATCGAAGATAGTATCACTGTGGCGAGAAGGCTCGATTCTCTTGTCGTACCTACTGTTGGAGTATTACATTGGTCACGGATAACCTTTTGTGCACAGGGTTTGGTTTTCTCGAACGAGATAGGCTCTGGGGTATTGAAATCGTTCGATCATGGAGGAAACAAATGGTAACGTGCCTTGGATACGGTACTAGTAGTTCGAGATGAACCGGCGGTCTAGATACTCAGTGCTTGATCGGGTCAAAATGCCTTGGATTAGTCCTTTATGGATTGGCCAGTTACTTCATATAGATAAGAGTTGGTTCGGTTTGAGTTTGTGCATTCGTTTGTGCGATGACGCTACCTTGCGTCGGGCAAGAGTGTCCGCATCGATGATTGGATTAGCAAGACTTGGATTATGGCATAGTTCGAGGATGGATATTGAGGTTTAGATTATGGCATGATTTAATAGATTGGAGGATTACAGTGCGATATGGTTTGATAGGTTCACGCTTGCTTTGGGTTTGAGTTGAACGGATTGTATGCTTAGTCTTAGTTTGAGTTGGATATAACTGCTAGTATATTTGCTTGAGTTGAATGCTTTCATGCTTAAACTACTTTATTTCTTTAATTAACATGTCATACCTCTACCATAAAATGAATCTAGGATTCAAGTAGAAAAATCACCATATAACTGTTTGTATTTACTATCTATTTAGTGTCGATTTAGATGAGTGGGTTACCCCGCTCACGAGTACGGCTGTGTACTGACCCATATTTGTGCGCATTATTTTTAGGTATGCAGGTGTAGTAGATCTGTTTGAATATATGGGACATGATATATGGAACGATATGTACCTTTGTGGGCAAGAGAAAGTGCAAGAGTGTTGCATCTCCTTTATGACACTCTCCTTTGTGGCATTTTCATTCGGACCCTTCGAGAGCTTCGTTGCGTATACTCTGATGTGTGCTTGGTACACAATACTTGAATTTTGTTGCAACTTGGTCATTTTAATGATAACCATGATGTTTGATGTCATCGCTTTGTATGAACGTAATTACAGGCTCGTACAACATCATGTCCCAATGAGAATGATTGTCCTACGGGAGGGCTGCAACATGGTGATTCACGTTCAGCGTGGACGATCGAACTTGCGGAAGATTGGGGCATAACATTTAACATAGAGCTATGTCGATTGATGATATATCTCAATATATGATGGGCCTTTAGTCTCTTGTTATGCCCTATCCTATTTAGCCTATCTCGCCCATACATCGAATGTGGTCCTCAAATGGATTTTACGTACTTTGGTCCTAGTGGTTTCTTAGTCTTCAGATGGTGCCTTACAAGATTTATGATAATTACCAGTTTTAGTTCGTACATGATATTTATGGTTGATCATTACGACATATATATTATGTATCTTGCTACGTCCCTCTGAGGACCTGGTTCCCTTCCAGGTTCTTGTTGAGTGCTAACATAGGATTATTGGGGATATTTTTGAGATTTCAGTATTGTTATATGATGCCTTCTTCATTACACTTCCGAAGATGTTTTCCTATTCTCTAGACATAGTACTATATAGATAAAGTTGTAGATATATGTTATTATGGATTTTTAAATATTGTATCAGATTCTGGACACGTAAGTACGCTTTGATGGGTCCATTTGTAACCACCTAATTCTGGAATAGGGATATTTTTGTCAATTCATAATTTGTTGTAAATATGTAGCTATATTTGATTTGTGTTAGTTATAATTATATTAGTGTTAGACTAGATATAATTTGTGTTGATTATGACCATTTAGTGTTTGGGTGCATTTGATTATAAGATGGAAAATATGTAGAAATGATTTGGAGGATTGGTGTCCGACTTATTACGGACCACGGGTGGGAGCAGCTGTAGCTTTGGACCCAGTAGTTCAGAAGTGATTGCTGGGAGGTCTAGCCGGAGTCACTAGTGATCTTAGCAATCTTTATTAAGTAATTTGGTACCGGATCTGTCTCCAGCTTTTATTCAGACTTTGGGATATTATTGTTTGGATTCCTAAACTTTATATTGGTGTTCTTAGACTTATTAGAATTGAGGGTGTTATTGTAACCAATTTTAGACTTGTGATTTAGATCTCTTTCCTTATTATCATATCTTGTTATTTACCTTCTTTCTAGATTATTGTGATTGAGTATTGTTATTGTCATTATATTTATATTGTCATCTTATCCTCTTTATGGAGTTAAGATATTATCGATATATTGAGTTTATATTATAGTATAAGATTGATAGTTTGATATATTGACCAAGATAACGTTCTACCGTCGATGCTATAACATAGACTTGACATACTCATGTGCTTGTGCACGAATATCCGGATGCGGATCATGACACAGTTTTGTGGTAGCCCATGTAGGTATCATCTTCACCAATAGTGTGATATTATGGTAGTACTATGGCTTAGTCGTACTTCTGCGAGCCTGCAACATGATATAGGATATAAGGATGAGAGAATACTCAATCACAAATTATGATTTTTGAAATATTCCTGAGATGACCCTTGAGAATCTTACTATAAACCCTATTTTGATTCTGTTTCTACTTGTTCGTTATAGAATTTGATTCTTGTATCGCATTGATTATTATGGACTAAATTAAGATATATTCTGATAACATATTTGGATGAGAACAGTGAGAAGTTAACTGTCTTTCTTAGTTATGGAGTCTAGAGTTTATCGTAGCCATACTAGATGGCGTGGCAAAAATATAGAGACCTGATTTTGGATGTACATATCTTAGTTATGGAATTAGAATTTCTTGCAGCCATACTAGTTGGCGTGGCAAGAATCCTAGATAACATGATCATAGAGGCACATACCTTAGTTATGGACTCTATAGTTTATCGCAGAGATATATATGATTATCATATTATTTCTTAAATTGGTTCTTAACTTATCATCTCTATCATTCAAACCTTGTTATCATTTATATTATGTTCTATCATCCTTACTAGCTTATGATAGAAATATCTTTAGTTCCTCTACTTAGTTCCTTATAGAGCTTTACCTTCATTAGTTCCTGAGGTTCTTTGGACATTGTAGTAGTATGGTAACTTACAAATAGATTGGTGTAAAGTTAAGTATTAGTGTTGATTGTTGAGAGTGTAGCTTGTGAGTCTGAGAGTGGTTCTTGGTTGGGTATATGAGAATTAGGTATCTATGTATAGGCTTGTAAACAACTCATAGTATAGTACCATTTGTAACAATAGTTCTAAGATATGTGTCAGAGTATAGTTATCAGTTGTTATCTTAGATTATTAAGCATGAATAGTTATGGAGTTATGTTTGTGTACCAAGGGTATCTAGAGAGTACAAGTGTACATGGTGTATCAGGATTGATGAGTAATAAGTGATAGGTATAGCGTATCAGTTTAATATTAGTAATTATTATTGTTGGTGATAGTATCGGCTAGGTGTATTAGTGTAGTATGAATATCGGGTATGTAATAGAGTATCATTAGAGTATGAGTGCAGGTATTTAAGGGAGTGAAGGTAGTGGGGTCTAGCTAGGCCACATGCAGTACATCAAATTGCCCTGCACCAGCAGTAGAATACACCCCAGCAGGCCAGGGCTTTTGTGATGACGGTCGAGGAACCGATGCTACAGGTATTGGGTTAGCAGGTTATGTTCTTATTTCTTCCTTACCTTTCTATCTATTGATTTGCTTGATTCCTTAGTACCTTATCGTTTGTATTAGTAATTTTTATGCTAGAATATAATTAGTAGTAACCCTTGATAGATACTGTAATATTATAACAGATAGAGACTATAACCATGCATGCTTAATAATAATTAGTGATTTCTTATTCAATAATTTGTATGCTTGCATGATTTTAGATATATTGGGTGTTTTGACCTAGATAGGGGTAGAACTATATTTAAATTTTGAGGAATTTTTTTTCTAAGGAGGATAGGATTGTAACTACCTAATTTTGGGAGAGGGATATTTTTGTCATTTCATCACTACTTGTAAATATATAGCTATATTTAATGTGCTAGTTATAATTATATTAGTGTTAAACTAGACCTAATTTGTGTTGATTAGAACCTTTTAGTGTTAGTGTTTATGTTAGCTATTTAAAATTAATTAGTGTTAGTTAGTGTGCTAGTTAATTAGAATGGCATAGTATTAGTTAGAATTAGTTAGTACCACTTATGTTGGTTCATGACTTAGTTGATTCATGACTTAGTTGGTAAGAATTAATTAAACTAGTATATAAATAGAATATTTTCTATTATTTGTAAAGATGCCTTTCATTAATTAATTAGATTCCTTCCTAATCCAAATAGATTTCTTTCATGACAATTTCTAAAACTTAATTAGAGAATGGAGAGGGGCAAACTTGACATTTTAGCATGACCCAAATGCTACTATAAGTGACAAGTTCTAATTAGGGTTCATCAATTTATCTCATTTCATCATCATTCGCCTCTTTCTTCCCCAAAATTCTCTTATTCCAAATTTCCCCAAATCTCTACTAAACCCTATTTAAATCTACTCATCCTTCTCCATTTCAATCACTATAAAGACCTAAAAGCTTTGGAGAGCAATAAGGACATTAGAGAATAGCTTGGCTAGGAGGAGATGTGTCCACAACCTTGCATGTGTCCATGGGAGGAGTTTCATTGGGATTCCAACTCCCAATAGGTATAATCCCTATTATCTATCAATTCTATGGTTAATTTGTCATAATAAACCTAT
Organism: Iris macrosiphon; assembly: GCA_036927795.1. Classification (NCBI taxonomy): domain Eukaryota; kingdom Viridiplantae; phylum Streptophyta; class Magnoliopsida; order Asparagales; family Iridaceae; genus Iris; species Iris macrosiphon. The sequence goes on from JAYESA010000011.1 coordinate 54,667,059, forward strand.
AGGAATCCACCCATGGCTAGGAACAACCCTATAGAGGAAGAATTAGATAGTAGAGGCCTCTAATTTGGTAGTTCTAGGTATTTTTGTGGTCAATTTAGGAAAAATTAGAATTATGTCCATCAAGTGTTTGAGGGAATAATCTTTTGAAAGTTTGGAAGCCTATTTCATAATTTGGTAGTGTGTACGTGTCCACAATTGGATACATATTGGCCATATCATGATATGTCGTGGTACGTGTCGGTAGATTTTGGTTTTATGAGCCAATATGTGTATTTCTTTTCATTTTTCTTATAACTAGCCAATATACATATTATTGGATCATAATATATATATGCATTGAGGGTTCTATGAGTTATTGAGATGTGTATCATGATGGTGGGGCTATTGAAAGTGTGTATCATGCATAACAGAGATGGATACGTGTGTGTATCATGGATGCACACCAAGTATTTGGTTTTACGTTGTATGTGTGTGTGTGTGCGTGCGTGCGTGTGTGTGTGTGTATATATATGTTTGTGTGTGTGTGTGTGTGTGTGTGTGTGTCTATATATATATATATATATATGTGTGTGTGTGTATGTGTGTGTGTGTGTGTCTGTGTGTGTGTGTCTGTTTGTGTTTGTGTGTTTGATGGGAGAGCTCTTGTGTGTTCTTGTGTTCATGGGAGCTTGTGTTGATAGAAACCTGAGTACAAGTGAGTGTATGTAGTGATTTAGAGTGTGGTGTATGTGCATCAGTGATCAGGTGAGAGATATGTGCAAGTGGTACCTGTGTTATAGTATATCAGTAAAGGGGATGTATCAGTATTTAGGGGAGTGGCACAACATTCTCGGGTAGGGGTCAGCAATGTGCAGGTTGGTCTGCAGGCATTGTGGCTAGTGAATGAGCTCGGGTTAGTCATGTAGAGGGGAAATTTAGTGTTAGTAGTTGGGGGTGTGGCATTAGCTGCAATGGGAAGGCTTCGGTGTTGCTCAGCAAGAGTTGGGAACTGGCAGTGGGTTTAGGCATTTCAATGCACTTGGTAGGATCTAGGTTTTGTAGCTTAGGGTTAAATTTGGGTGCATGCTTGATTGTAAGGTAGAGAGGGGTGAACTGCATTGCAGTTGTAGTCATAGGGGTACTAAGGTTTTTGCAGAAAGTATTTAAAGTGTGAGTGTAGGTCATGTATTTAGTGGTCAGCAGGGTAGTTGTATCAATAGGAGTAGGGATTGGCAATGTCAAATGTCAGAGTATATACAGGCTACATTGGAGTGTCCTTGTGTAAGTATTGTACTCACACTCTAAAGCTAACAAGGAGGAATTAATGGTTTGACACACCATGTGAGTTCATCAGTGTCATACATTAGAGGGGTGCAGGCCTGCTGCAGTCCAACAGATAGGTTGGTCTGAACATGAGTATATGGTGGTTGATCACTTCAGTTCAGTGGGGGATTCACAGCATTTTAGAAGAAGGGGTCGGGCAATGGTGTAGTGTGCTAACTGCACACTTGTATGTGCAGTAATTTGGGGACCAATTGTATCACCTATTCAGTGAAGAGGGGATCGAGTTAGGGACTACAGTGGCTTGGGATATTGGATGTACTCAAGGAGTTACCTGCATTCAATGCAGTGGGTAAGGGGTTTCCGGTTATGTTAGAATGGTACTGCTACTACAGGCAGTCTAAAGTCTAGTGAAGATTCAGTGGTGTTTTGAGTGTATGTGTGTGGGTTGTCAACTGTGGTATTCACATATTTGGTGGTATTTGTTGGTGATTTATGAGTTAAGGTAATAAGTAATATAAGTTAGTGTGAGTTGAGGGCAACGTGTGTTATTAGTATTAGAGTATAATATGAATGTATTGGAGTCAAGGTGAGAGTAAGGGAGATATGTTAGATTGGGTATTAGTGTGTTTGGTTGTGGTACCGGTGTACAATGGTATGGGTATTAAATAAATATAGTTAAGGTATTAGCTTAAGATACTAAGTATATAGATGAAGTATTATAAGGTATTGATATTTAGTGATACCAAGGTATGATACGTGTAATATGTTAAGTTAAAGGGTATAGTCGAGATACTATATATGATACTAGTATAATATAAGTTAGATAGTTAGTATATACCTAGTATTGATATAATAACAATAGGATACGAGTTAGAAACCTAGTATGAACCTAGTATTAGCTAGTATCATACCATAGGCTCAACTACTAACCTAGTTGAAACCCAAAAATAGATAATTACTAGTTTGAACCTAATTGACCTAGAAATGACCTTGTCATGCCCCAGTACTGAAATATGGAGACGGACATGATCGGCTCCCCCGTACAAGGTATAGAACATCGTACGACGATCACGGCTGTAACTAGACAAGGGAGTGCATACTACACGCAAGTCACTTAGGGTCACATAGAATATCTATTATCTCAATCAGTCAAATAAGAACAGTAAACATAAAACATATATGACAAGAAAGTAAGGTATACCAAATATCCTGCCATAACATTCAAGAAACCATCTGTGCAAAAATGAGAAGGCTGGCAGAGTAACAAGAGTACATGACCATGTTCCGCTGCAGTCTGATTAATTATAATCATGTAGAGAACTAAATATTTAAATTCACGGCTAATAAGTGTCGGTGGCTAAATGCCCCAAATGAGTAAAATATGAAATAATGAGCAGAAAAAAAGAGACCCACTCATTTTCCTTAGTAGCCATCCGCTTGGAGCGCGCCATTGTTCAGGGGTAAGTACGCTTGATCCTCGGGTGCGATGCAAAACCAGTAGAATTTGACCCAAATAGCAAGTCTCACAAAGGAAGCACAAATACAGAAATAAAACAAGATTATGAAATAAATACATATATATATATATATATATATATATATATATATATATAATTCTGTCTTACAGTTTTGGTTCATAGTCTATCGTGACATAAAAATCTCACCCTACAAGCAAACAAGGACAAGGGTTAAACCATCGTACCATGATAGTCCATGTCCCTAGACTATTCTGACAACAGATACAATACACAAACACGCTCAGTTACATAATCGTCCAATCACTTATACGACTTAATAGATGGAGTCTAGGTTATCCCAGAGATATTATGCATATAGATTTCTCAGATCGAACCTGGTACTAGCAGGGTTAGCCGAGCCATAAATCACCATATAATACATAATAGTATACACCGGTCTCTCGTAAGGCCACCGAGCTAAGATCGCATATAACACATAATATCATATAATAGTCGAATATTGCCATCCACTAATGAGAATTTAAATAATATCTATAGGGACTAGCCTGCATACCCCAATTCAGTTGACTGGAGGTGGCTTGTTGGGCACGTTCTCGAGATTCCATTCCCTCCAAATGCTCTACAAGTTTAGTTTCCTAGTTAACCCTAATATTAACTGGAATCTCAGGGTATGGTCATATGGTATTCCTCTTATATGAGGTACCATTGTACGACCACGCTAATCCACTTTGTCACTTGATAGTTGAATTTGGATTCACCAAGCGTGATGCAACAATCAACAGATCCTTGCCACGCTTGGTCATTGACTAACCCGTATGTCCATGCTGGAGATTGAGTCATATCACATGTTACATAGCACATAGGAACACCGTAGTGTAAACATGTAATATAATCCCGTAGGAACACTTAGCATATAGGAAGACATAGCATGTAGTAATTGTATCTGTAAGGTTACAAGTGGTCGGGTCATGACGCATAGATGGGTCTAATATTTTTTTGGTCATTAAAGTCACACATACATCTCATAAAGTCCAAAGGAACATTCATCCAAAACTAGTCCAATAAAACGTGTGCAAGGGGCCACGTGCACGCAGAAGGATTAAGGCCGCATGGAAATTAACTATCACATAAAATCAGTTGCCGCATAGGATCAGTTGCCTTATAGAGTAAGTCAAAGTTTACTCCTCGGTTAATCATGTAGAACGATGGTTAATAAATGCGTGTCAGAAAAGTGACTGATGTGATAAGCCAAAAAGTGTATCAGGAAGAAAAGACAAAACCATAGAAAGATGTTCTATGGTTTCAGAGTCATGCGTCCAAGGATGGTGGCCGCATACTCTGCTTGCCGCATAAGTGTCGGTATCCTATGGTGTTCGATGTCGCATGGAGTATTTTGGACATAGCAAAATTCTTATTCGTTTAGCGAGTGAACACAAGTTTTTAAGGACACTTGTGTGATGGAAGTCATGTGTCCAACAAGATGGACTCATGCTGGTCAATATGTGGTAAGAGCTTTAGCCGCATAATTCTCTTGGGCCGTATAGCACACCCAGCCATATAGCTCGCTGGCTGTATGAAGACTTTGTCTTCTCCAATAGCAGGTTCACCCATGGCAGAAAATCTCCAAAATCTAAATTTTGTTTTCTTCATAAAACTATATTTTAACTTTGAATTGAGTAAACCAAAAGCCAAAATATTCAAAATAAAGTGCTCCATCCTTCAAAAAAACTATTTTTTAAAAATACTATATTTTAGTAGATAAAAACTACCAAAAACTCAAGGAACCCATGAAATCCTTGTAGAAGCATGAAAAATACGCCGGATGACTATACGCAACTTATTGGTGCGAGGCAGCGTAAAGAGATGACCTCAGAGCCATCAAGTAGGCAAGTCAAGAGCTTCTCAGGACCATCCGCGTAAGTGCAGTATGTCCAGGCCGCCTCAGAGCGTAAAGCAGGGGGGCTTTATCGCCTATATGGCGTAAAACACATCCGCTTTCAAAATGCGGTATTAAAGCGTACGAGGAACGCTTCGTGCTCCCCGAGATGAACCTGTCAGACCCTGCAATGAACCTGACGTCTGGACTTCTGACAAAAGGATACGGCTCGGTTACCTAGGCGACGGCCATAATGATAGCACGGCACTGCGACCCAGGCTGTCAGTTACCGCCATCTCCCTCGCGTAAAACTGCTTTTACATGAACGAGGGGATATGCTGCCTTATTTTACACAGGTAGACATGAGCTGTTTACACTACGCAGTAGACAAACCGCCTGCCACGTCAAAAGCGGCACTTTGTACAGGGCTCGAGGCACGTCTCTGCGATTGGTGCGCAAGATGGTGACAGTCTTCTCGAGGCACGTCTCTGCGACGAATGCACAGAAGAGCTGCAGACGTTCAAAAATACGCCTCCGTATTTAATGCACAGAATGATGGCGGATCTCTGTATTTAATGCAGGGGATTTGATTAAGAATCACCGAACTATCGTGTGGTGACACCCCCTTGCGTAAACTATTTTTTCGCATACAAAGGGATACGCTGCCTTGTTCTACACAGGCAAACGTGAAACCGTCTAGACACCGCGGAAGACAAGCAGACTGCCTCGTCAAAAGCTGCGCTTTGTACAAGGCTCGAGGCATGTCTCTTCGCCTGATGCTCAGAACGGAGGCAGGCCTTCAGAACACGCCTTCGCAATTAATCCACAGGATGGTGGCAGATCTCCGTATTTAATGCGAGAGATTTGATTATATCTTCAAAAGCCGTGATTCCAGCTAAAGACGTCCACGTCAGCACTCAGTATTGCGTAGTGGCTTCTACGCCTCCTCAGCTTTTATTCTCTCAGGGCTTCTACGCCCCCTCAGCTGTTATGCTCTCAGTGGCTTCTACGCCCCCTCAGCTGTTATGCTTTCAGTGACTTCTATGCCTCCTCAGCTGTTATGCTCTAAGGGCTTCTACGCCCCCTCAGCTGTTATGCTCTCAGGGCTTCTACGCCCCCTCAGCTGTTATGCTCTCTCGGCTTCTACGCCTCCTCAGCTTCTATGCTCACTCGGCTTCTATGCCATCAGGCTTCTATGCCTACCTGGCTTCTATGCCTATTTTGGCTTTTATGCCATGGTGACAGACATTGGCTTTTACTTCCACCTCTTCTACACGGAGGATACCTACCTACATAGCTTTTACGTCGTGATCTTCGTAGCAGCAATACGCGTTGTGTCCCTTAGTTGGACCCGCGTTATACGCTCATTCAAAAGATCATCTATACGTAGGCATTGGTTATTTTAACCGTCGTGTAAAAGGTTGCTGTGATTCTACTCCTCAGTTTTTACACCGACTGAGTGGTCACTGTCACTAAAACTCTATAAATAGAGACCTCTATCAATGAGGAACAAGGTGGACAAAATTGAAAAGGTCAAAAATTGGTCAAGAAAACCAATACCAGATCCAAGGTCGAAGAAATTGATCAACGATCAGACTTCTGAAAAGGAGATCGGACAGGGTCAAGAAAAACAAGGAGAGATAAGAGATCGAGAGAGAGAGAGAGAGAGAGAGAGAGGAACCCGGAGCTCAGGCAAGGGGTAGGGATCGATGACCTTGGCATCGTGCATCTACCCTCTATTTGCAACCTTTGAAGCTACCTCTTGTCTTCTACGGCACTTCTTCACCATCGTGTGGTCCAAGGGCTAAAGTGATCGACTGCAGATCAGACACCTATAGCAATTTATACCCAGATTAAATAAATTGTACTCCCATATCCTCGTATAGGATTACATTGTACAAGTTTGTTTGTAAACAAAAGAACACGGGTCTTGTGTAAACCCCGTCTTGAATACATCTTTCATTCTTTTTGTTTTCTACCACAAACAAGATAGCGACTCTGCTGGGGACATCTTTCTCTTCTGATGAGGAAGTAATTGCTCAACACGATGCGGTACCTATAGGGACCGTAAAGAAGATACTGGTCGTCCAATTTGACCATTCTGCCTACGAAGACATGCTTTGAACCGGGGGTAGCTCTCACCCTCTCTCCGTCCAAAACAACAGAAAGCTGCGCAAGGTCTGAATGCCCAAGACATCCTCTACCATTCCTGTGGACTCTTCGATCTCTCCGATCTCTCCGACCAATGAGGTTGTAGCATTGCTCCCTCCGGGCCCCGTACGTAAAAGTCTGACTTCCGCTATGCGCGGTACAGACAAAACTTCGGGCAAAGCCTTAGCGCTAACCCAGAAGTATCCACTGCGCTCTATGCGTAGAAACCAGTCTCCCGCTACGCGCGGTACAGACAAAACTTCGGGCAAAGCCTTAGCGCTAACCCAGAAGTATCCACTGTGCTCTACGCGTAGAAACCAGTCTCCCTCTACGCGCGGTACAGACAGAACTTCGGGCAAAGCCTTAGCGCTAACCCAGGAGTATCCACTATGCTCGACGCGCAGAAACCAGTCTCCCGCTACGCGCTGTACAGACGAAACTTCTGATGATGCCTTAGCGCCAAATCGAAAGTACAAGTCACGCCCCACACGCAAGACGACATCTGACCTCTACGGGGAACCAGATGAGCACTGTGGTCTCCGCGAAGGGAAGCAAGCGGCAGAGTATTCAACTCCTCGGCCTTTACGCCAGCAAGGGGACAATCTGCATACCCTCCGGATTACGCGAGAAGCCGACGGCCGGCTGAGGACCTCTTCAGCTTTACGCCCGTTTGAGCAAAACTCTAAATTACGCCAGGCGAAATCCCTCGGCGTAAAGCAAGCTCAAAATGCGGAGAGGCACCCTCCCCCAGGGTTATCCGCCACCCATATGGCCAACCTGTTATACACAGGTGGCACAGCAAGAGCCATAGTGCCAAAACTCTGCATGCCCGCTGGCGGGAACAGAAGAAACAAGCAATCGTCTTCTTCTGCAATTCCCCCAAACCTGCATATACATCTGATCCAGAGACGCAAAGACAGGAGTCGCGAGCAGGATCCAGATCCCCTAGGCGTCAAATGGGGAGAGATCGTGTGGGAATATGCGTCAACATCTAATGTCATCATGATATATGAACTATGTGAAAGTAGGACCTTCATTGTCCCACCAACTCGTGACGACCAGCATCCAATAGTCTTCAGTCGCGGGCAGAGCGGTCCGATTGTACAAGAAGATTTTCGCGAGTTTGAGGTAGGGAAAATGCAAATCCATAGGTATAGCCCTCAATCTCTGAAGATTATACAGAATATGGGTTACGATTTAAAATTAAAGTAGGGCCTCAACTATGGGAGAGGCAGGAGAATACCGTTGCATAATAATCCTTACCATCGACAAACTCATTTCGGGTTGGGGTACACTGCATCCCCTGCACACTCCAAACTTCCAGAGGATGATCCTATAATACCAGAGACAGGTCCTTCCAAACCAACTTCTAGGAACAAATACAACGACAAGACGGGGGGTAGAACCCTCTCAAAATCTAGATACAATGCAACAAGGGCGGCCCTCCCGAAAGATCAAAGGACTCGGGCATCAGGATCCCAAAAATCGAAAAGGGCCTTTTCCTTCAAGGAAGACGACATCGTTGAAATCTTTAACATATTGATAAAAGAAAACAAACTCCAGGTTCCCAACGTCAGATACCCCGAGAGCGCCGGCGAAGTCAATGATCCAGATTATTGTCTCTTCCATCAGTACGTTCATCACCCTACGAGGACCTGCTGTTTGTTAAAAAGAAAAATTCAGGAGTTGATCAACACCAAGGTTATCACTTTACATCTATAAACGAGGGAACAATCACGCTGAGCTGGGTCCACCTTTTGCTTCCTCAAGAAAGGTACCGGATGATGAACCCCTGAAAGTGTCCCCGGTGGATCCTACAGGTCTATCCCCACTCGAGAAAATCATTATATAGTAAAGATTTCTCCAAAAGAAGGTTGTCATTTGTTTGGCTATCAATTATCATCAGTTGTCATCTACACTTAACATTCGTACTTAACCCTAAGTACACCAGCAGTGTTAAGTCCACTAAAACCGCCGCACTACCCCTGTCAATCAGGGTAAAGGGACGAACCACTCGTCCAAGAGCCGTGGAACCTATGGCTATCCACTTGAACAAGTCCAGATCAGGAAAAGGGGGTGATCCTCTCGTGATCACTTTGAACCAGAAGCTTCCTCCCTTGGTCATCAACCTTCGGCGCAACAAGCAGCCGACTGATGTAAATGCAACCAGGAACGGGGTTCCAGATGATAATAAACATCCCCTTTTCCAGTATGTCAGCGCTCCGATTCCGAACCAGGAATCCTCTCCCCATGATGATATAGAACCTATAGCACAAAAATTCTTGGCAGCTATGGATTCCTATCATCCGTACATATGGGAGGTGACATCATCATCCAATGTCGTCACGACATACGAACCGCAAGAGGACTCTATCTTCCTTGTCCCGCCCACCTGCAGCAGTCAGCATACAATAGTCTTCGGCCACGAGCGCAATCAACCGACTGTCCAAGAAGATTCTTTCAATGACGATGCTGGGAGAATGCAGGTTCACCAATACAGCCCACAGGTATTGAGGATCATGCAAAACATGGGCTACGACTTGAAGCGGAAGCCAGGCCTCAACTACGGAAAGGGCAGGCGAACGCCACTGTTCGGCAATCCCCGCTATCAACAAACCCATTTCGGGTTAGGGTATGCCACCTCCTCCAAATCAAGCAAGGATGTCATTTCCTCCTTTCAAGACGGCTCGTCGCCCTCTGACTCACTTGATGCTCTCGAACAAACATTATCAGTAAATATGGTAGTGATAGATCCCTTCGAAGCAGACGAACCAGAGCCTGAACCGTTTGAAAATGATTCTTGGGCTCAACAAATGGATACACAATGGGAGTTCCGCTTCGAACAGAGAGAACCTCCCACTGAAGATGAAGTTATCCAGATTAACGTTGGGGATACACTCTCACCAAGACCGATATTTATCAGTAACAATCTTTCCCCAGCTGAAAGGGAAGAAGTTATTCGACTGATAAAAGAATACGTCGACGTCTTTGCGTGGAATTACGAGGATATGCCAGGACTTGATCCAAAGATGGCTACCCACAAGCTCAACATATCGCCCGGTTCAAAGCCTGTAAAACAGCACCAGCGCCGGTTCCGCCCGGATATGATGGACGCCATTAAAGCCGAAGTCAAGAAGTTGATAGCCTGCGGGTTCATCCGGGAAGAACAATATCCCGACTGGGTCGCCAACGTTGTCCCAGTCATGAAAAAAAAGAGAAAATACGTATCTGCATCGATTACCGAGATCTGAATGCAGCCTGCCCCAAGGATGAGTTCCCTCTTCCCATCACAGACATCATGATCGACAACACCTGCGATTTTGAACGCATATCTTTCATGGATGGATTCTCAGGGTAAAATCAGATCAAGATGCATCCTGGGGACGAGAAGCATACCACTTTCCAAACACCACTGGGGGTATATTGCTATACAGTAATGCCCTTCGGGTTGAAGAACGCCGGGGCTACATACTAATGAGCTATGAGTAACATATTCCATGAGTACTTACACAAAACAGTGGAATGTTACGTGGACGACATAGCTGTCAAAAGCCGCCTCAAAGATGATCACGTTCGAGACTTAAAAATGGTGTTCGAGTTAATGCGCCAACATTAACTCAAGATGAATCCTACGAAGTCCTTTCTGGGTGTATCTAGCAGCAAATTCCTGGGGTTTGTCATTACCGCCAAAGGCATACAAGTGGACCCTGATAAAGTCCAGGCCATCGTAGGAATGCGACCGCCCCACAATCTGAGGGAACTTAGAGGATTTCAGGGACGCCTGGCTTACATCTGGAGATTCATATCCAACCTCTCTGTGAGATGTCAGCCTTTTTCTCGCCTCATGAAGAAGGGTGTATCCTTTGTATGGGACGAAGCCTGTCAACAAGCGTTTGACGATATCAAACGCTACCTCACTCATCCGCCGGTTCTTGTGCCTCCCGTCATAGGAAGACCATTCTTCCTATACGTTCGAGCAATGGACCATGCCTTGGGAGCTCCTATTGCGTAGAAGAACGATGCAGGGCACGAACAGGCTATCTACTATCTAAGTAGAACTTGATCGGAGCCGAACACCGGTACAACCCAGTGGAGAAAGAATGCTTGGCTCTGATGTTCGCTATCCAGAAAATGCGGCACTATGTCACCGGCCAGACTATCCATATCATCTCCAGGATCAACCTTCTTCGAGTACTAATGAGAAAGCCAAGTGCTTTTAATTCCCGACTCGCAACTTGGGGGATGCTGTTAACACCATATCACATGGTGTACGTCCCCCAGAAGTCCATCAAAGGCCAAGCATTGGCCGACTTTCTAGCTGCTCATCCGATCCCGGAGACCTCCAAGTTGTACGAGGACATCCCTGACGAAGTTGCAGAATGTAATTCTGCGATGGAAAGTGACGCATGGCAACTATTCTTCGATGGTGCCTCCAGGACTGGTCCCAAGGAAAAAGTGGTCTCAGGAGTAGGAATCGTCCTGGTTACTCCCGACAAACTCATCATCTACCGAGCATACTCTCTCAACGAGCCCTGCTCCAACAACGTGGCAGAGTATAATGCTCTGTTAATCAGGCTCCAAGTCGCTAAAGAGTTGGGGGTCGAATTCCTGGAAGCTTTCGGTGATTCTCTGCTTATCGTCAATCAAGTCAGAGGAATATATGAAGTCCAGAATCCAGACCTCATCCCCTATCACCAATCAACGGTCGAGATAGCCGTGACATTCAAAGGGTTCTTCCTGGAGCATGTACCTCGATTCCAGAATCTTGAAGCTGATGCCCTAGCCAGTCTCGCCGAAGATTTAGCTACTCCTATAAGAAGGCAGGATTCGGTAATCCTTCTTAACAGAGATTTATTCTGTGTGAAAAACAACTCTCACATAGAACGCAGCTATGCTGCACACGCCGATCCTTCCAGAAGAGATTGGAAGAGTCCCTTTATAGATTTTGTGGCATACGGAATCTTGCCAGAGGATCCCAAAGAAGCAATATCCATCAAAAGACGATCTCTACGCTTCTACTTCGATGCATCTTCACAATGCCTATATCGTCGGACCTATGACGGACTGCTATTGAGATGTCTCTCTGACGACGAAGCACAGCAGATTACCCGTGAAGCTCATGATGGCGTATGCGGGGCGCATCAACTCGGTCCTAAGCTACATGATTATATCAGGAGAATGGGCTATTACTGGCCCACTATGATCACAGACGCGATCAACTATGCAAGACAATGCAGAGCCTGTCAGGTCCATGCAGACTTCATACATCAACCGTCTGAATATCTACATCCTACGGTTGTATCCTGGCCTTTCGAAGCATGGGGTATGGATGTCGTCGGTCCTATTCACCCGTCTTCTTCCAGGGGTCACCAGTTCATACTGGCCATCACGGATTACTTCTCCAAATGGGCAGAGGTGATCCCTCTTGCTGAGGTAAAGGCGTCTAATGTGATCAGCTTCATCAAGCATCACGTCATCTATCGCTTCGGGGTACCTCGGAGGATAATTCACGACAATGAGCCTCAGTTCATCAGTCAAGCATTTTATCGATTTTGCGATAAAAATCGGATACATAATATTGCCTCTATGGCGTATTATCCAGCTGCTAATGGTTTGGCGGAAGCTTTCAACAAAACCATTATCAAACTCTTGAAGAAGTTCGTCTCTTCGAACAAAAGAGATTGGAACGAGAGACTGAGCGAATGTCTCTGGGCATACCGCACAACGGTACGAACACCGACAGGTTGTACTCCATTCTCACTGGTCTACGGGAGCAAAGCAGTTCTCCCCATTGAAATCCAGATCCCGTCACTCAGGATAGCCGTGGCTAATAAACTGACTCAAAAAAAGAATGACCTTTTAAGGCTTCAGGAGCTAGAAGGATTAGACGAGAAACGCCTCCAAGTTCAACAGCGCATCGTGCTCTACCAAGCACGCATTTCCAGAGCTTTCAATCATAAAGTAAAGAAAAGAGTGTTCAAAGTCGGCGAGCTAGTTCTAGCCGTAAGAAGGCTGATGATTCTTACTCACCGGAGTAAAGGCAAATTCCAGCCCAAATTGGAGGGTCCTTATGTGATCAAGACAACGTTCTCAAATGGCGCTTACAGGTTAGCCCAGCCTAATGGAGACCTGTTAATGGCTCCTATCAACGGCAAATTCCTGAAAAGGTACTATGCTTAACCTCTTCTGCTCAATTGGAATATAGAGAAAACCTCAATTCTGACAAAACTACTTTCAAAACAAAACTAGTTGGGTCGTATCCTATCATGTCCATATAACCTCTGAATAGATACGTTCGACTAATTTGGAAATACAATACCTATCATGTCCATGTCACCTCTGATAGTATCTTGCCTACAAGCCTTAGTCAAAGGATATTCTATCATGTCCGTATGACCTCTGAATAAGTATGTCATGCTAAAGTTTCTTAAGAGCCTATCATGTCCATATCACCTCTGATAGTATCTTGCCTACAAGCCTTAGTCAAATCATATTCTATCATGTCCGTATGACCTCTGAATAAGTATGTCCTGCTAAAGTTTCTTGAGAGCCTATCATATCCATATCACCTCTGATAGTATCTTGCCTACAAGCCTTAGTCAAAGCATATTCTATCATGTCCGTATGACCTCTGAATATGTATGTCCTGCTAAATTTTCTTGAGAGCCTATCATGTCCATATCACCTCTGATATCGCCCTCGCCCAAAACCTGTCATTTATATTCCGAAATGATAGGTCTACAAAGTCAAAAAAGAGTTCGCTTTATTTATTCCCAAGAAAGAGCAAAATTACACCGGGAAGCAAACAAAAGAGGGAAGGGTACATCATTATGGGGGAGCAGTCAGATCGTGAATATGCTTCGTCAGTGCAGCTATCCTCTCATCCCTGGAAACCAAGGCATCGGTGCGGGCCTGTTCCAGCCGTGCCTCGTTGTCTCCCCTGAGGGACAATTCGGCCCTCGCCCGACGAACCCCCGCACGGGCAGCTTCTACACGATCCAGATCCCGTCGCGCTGCGCTCAATCGAGCAGTCGCTACGTCTAGACCTGCCAACGACTGGGAAGCCCACTCTTCCGCCTGAGCGAGCTTTTCTTTCAACTTACGAGCCCTCGCTACGTTTCCTTCATGCTCGGATTGGCACCTTAGTTGAAGAGCAAGTACCTCCTCCACAACGGTCGTTCTTTCGTCCATCTCCAGCTGACGTGTTTGAACGAGTTTATCCAAGCTTTCCATCTGTTTGGTAAAACGCGCAGTCATGGAGTTGTATCTGGACTGGACCTCAACTTCAATACCGTCCTGAGTTAGCCGCATATATTCGTTAATGGGTTGCTCCAAACCATTAACCATCGCCTCCAGGGCATCAGCTATCCCGGTGCCGTCAAAATCCCGGATCGCCTCTATCGGGATCCGAGAGGACTTCTTCAGGCGCTCGAGGTCCAGATTCCCCTTCAGCACCATCGGTATCAGCGCTTTCAAAGTAGCATAGAAGACGCTGGTATATTGCTCAGTCAACGCAGCTAGATCCGATTGGGCGCCAGGAGTGGCCGCAGCATTGGCAAGTCCCCCTCGAGGAACGATTGCAGACGAAGTGGTCACAACCGTCGCTTCAACAGGAGGTGCGACCAAAGGAGGTACATCTACAACAACCGAAGTGGTCGCAACGGCAGGCCCTCCCTCTTCTTGGGATATCAAAGCCTCTTCAACAGGCGAACCGGCCCCCGAAGATATTTCCTCCTCAAATTCAAACGCCTCCGTATCATCACCAGGAGCCGGAGCAGAGCCAGAAGGCACTTCAAAGCTGTATTCCCCGTGGACGCCATCCCCTGGGAAAAGGACAAGAGTGTTGATATCAATATAATGGTACTCTTTCTAAAAAGAAGACATAAAGATGACATTTACCCATGGCCAGCGGCATATACGGCGCATCTGCAGCCGATGTAGCTAAATTACGCCTTAATGACGTAATGCGAATTGTCATACCTGGAGAAGGGGATGGGCCAACCGACATCGCCAAGAGATCTACCAAGCCTCCACCAAGACGCAGTCGAGGTTCGTCAGCTGGAACCTCGCCAAGCATGCTCACAGGCACGGTAGGGGTTTCATCCGTTACTGGTCTAAGGAAAGATTCTCCCATCTGCCTCGGCCACGCAGGCAATCTTGTTCCACTACCTGGAGCGGTAGCAGTGACAAAAGCCGCTAACGAAGATTCTCCAGCACCGCCAGCCGAAGCTGGGGGTCCCTCTCTAGAAGTCGGGGAACCTCCGATCAGGGAATCATCCTCGACAGGCGAGACAGCAGGTCCCTCTCTAGGAGCCTCAATACCGGGAATCTGAAGAGAATGATTCACCGTCCTCTTTCTCTTACGAGAAGAAGCCTCCTTGGGAGCAGCAGCCCTTCGCTTCCCAGAGACTACCAAGGCCCCCGCAGCCAGAGGCACTTCATACCTCGGCACCGACACCAGCGGCTCATCAGGAGTAGCAAACTCCTCACCCTCGTCGGGAGAAACCGAAGGAACTTTGACTCTTCCCCCAGGCGTGGAAGACGGCACCCTAAAACTCCTACGTATATCAAAATCACGGTGGAAGGTGTTAACCGCCACGTAGAACTGGGCATACGAATGTAAGATGCGCAGCTCCGTGGAGGGCGTGACGACCGGCACGGTAAAAATTGCTCCAGTGTATCCCATGATGAAATATCGCCATCCTCTGGCTCCATCAATGAGTCCGCCCCTGGACCTGAAGCTGGTGATGGCGTTGCCCACGTGCAACTGGTCGTACCCAAGTTGCCTGGCAAACCGACTAGGCAAGTAAGGCTCGAAGAAGCAATGGTCTTCACTTCTATACAACAAATGGGAGGGCCTGATGCAGATCAACCATTTGAAACCCTCCAGAGAAAGATTGGTCTTCTCTCCACCTAAATCCTCCAGCCTAATCCCCGATTGATTACGATGTACCGAGGGGACAATGTAGAGGAGCTTCCAGCCGTGACTGAGACTCAGTGTCAACCGACAGTCTAAAACTGTATTCACATTCCAGGAAGGGTCCTTATAATTCAGCAGGAAGCTACCCCCCGAGCTACTACCAGAGCCAGGAGACATCACCCGGGGGTTGTGAAGAATTAACTATCCCATCAAATACAGGTATGGTAATTCCACCCGGGAAAAGCTTTCACGCCGAGTCTCATCGGCGAGCAGCCCGTCAGTCATGGCCCTCAGGCAAGCCTGTATACGGCACACCATAGCAGGGACCAAGCCCAGTCTTGCCCCAAACACCAGACGCACCGCAGGCCACAGGATATTCCGATGAATGCGGTCCGCAGATGCAGTGCCGGGCACCACTACTCGACGCAGCCATATGGAGAGGAAACCGGCCAGCTGGTCTTCCTTAGACAGAGCCCTGCGGCAATACCTTAAGTAGCTATAGGCCTTCGTGCCTTCGGGATACTTTCCTACCCCGTCGTCAAGAATCTGGTCCGGAGCCTTGGCATCATCCATATGAGCCTCGACGACCTGGGCACTAAGCACTCCCAAACAATTCACGGACTCATCCTTGCCCCCCGAAACTTTCTCCGGCTTAGCGGCCCTGGCCCGGTGGAAGAAGAGGTAGGACGTCCACTTGGTAGTGTGAGCCAAATCAGAAGCCTCGTCATAAAAAGTGGTACACGGGAAGTAGTGGCACATCAACTCTTGATACACCTCCACCACCCGAGAATTCGAATCCCCCAACTCCCGATTGGTGGGGACGTACTCTTCATATGGGGTATCCCCCATCGGCAGCCTCGAGATCACTGCCATCTCATGGAGGGCCAATCCTAACTCCCCCAGTGGAGTGGCGAAAGTCCCGGTGAGCGAAATGTATCGCTCCATCAGCGCCAGGAATAGGTTAGGGTTAGGAGGCAACCCAACACTGGTCGCACTCACAGCGGCATACAGCCCAATGCCCTCCAGCTCTCTATGACAGTGCTTCAATGCCCAGTCAACTAGGCAAGCCCATCGACGGTTTGTTTGGGTGATCCACCCGTTGCATCGAGGATTCTCCTTGGGATATACTCCCCCTCGCCCCATGAAGTCGTTGCAGAAAGTCGGCAACTGGACCGGCTGGATCACTAGACTATCTTTTCTCGGGACACTGCCCAGACATAATCCCCTGAACAACGTCACAAGGCCGGAAGTACGGCTGACGAACGACCCCTGGTCAGCTCCTTTCAGATGAAAGATCTTCCCCGGTTTGCCGTAAAGATCAGGCGTCCGCGTCCACGACATCCTCCTAGGATGTGTCGCATGGAAGAAAGCCGAGATGGGATAATCTCTCGGCATCGTTGGCAGGTACAAGACCAAGCTCTCGGCTGGGAAAACCCAGGGCTCTCTCTTAGGCTTCGTCTGGGACCGTTTGTCAATCATGTCCCCAAAAAGAAAAGCTGGCTTTATGTACTGCTCCCAGTCTATATACGTCAGGGGCTCCCCGTTAATCATATTCAGCAGCGCCCGCTCGCCCTGAGCTGATATCAAAAGCTCCCTTCCCTCAGGATACTGGGGTCCGGAGATAGGAAATGCCACGTGGGACAGATCCTCCAGATAGTTCGAGTGCAGCATCCCGGCAGCGGAACCCATCACCTCGGCCAGTGGAGACTCACCCAAATTAACGGCAAAAGTGCGAGAAAAATACGTCATTACAAAATCTTGCAACTTGCGGACCCAGAAGCCACAGTCTGTGCTTTACGCCAAGACTGTACAAATTTGGCCATTTTACGCAGGAAGTCTCATCCAGAGATGTAACTGGCAGCGTACGATCCGTGCATTACGCCGGGCTACCAAAAATTCTAGTTATTACGCCGGAGGTTCCGTCCCCAGGCATAAAACTAAAATTTTATAGTATACACCAAGTTTTCGGCAGTCAGAGCTGTTACTCTCGAAACTGCGGAAACATGGAACTCTAACGCTGGCACATTAGAAATGTGAGCGAAAAAGATAAAAATGTCTTCGTGCATCATCTTCCTCAAAGAGGCTATCAGCACAGAAGACGACCTAGCGCGGTCACGTTCAACGTGTGAGAAGGATTTTTCGTCATTTTTTGTCATGCAAAAGGGCTCTACCTCTAAGGCCGGGAGCGCTGCTCGTCGACGGGATACTTTGCTCAGGATAAAGTTCGCCTTGCCCGACCAAAGACTCCCTCGCGGGGGTGGAAGGATGAGAAGAAGAACCTACACTCTTTCCCTTAGTGGAGGGGGTTTGCTTCGGCGCCATTTCTGAAGACTCTTGAGTGCTCGGAGAAGGAACGGAGGAAAAACTCGAACAGACAAAGACACTCTCTCGCAGAGAACGGATGAAAAGTTTTTCTCTCAAAAGCTCAGGATATATATAGGGTTCGAATCGACTCCTCGAATCCTCGGACGGACTCCTCGAAACCCTAACCAAATCTCTAAAATTAATATTTGGTTATGATTGGGTACTACGGCAGCCTACTACTCTCGAAAGACGGACAGTCAGCAAGTTCAAAAAAAATTTCGTGCAAAGCAGATTCGTGGTTCTACGCTAAGGAGCTTTCTACGCTCGACAGCTACAGATCTACGGTTTTACGCTCACAAGCTATAAGTCTATGGTTTTATGCCCGGATGCCTTTTGTGCTCGGTAGCTTTTACGGTCGAGAGGCTACAAACCTACGACTTCACGCTCAACAGATACAAACCTATGGTCTCACGCTCGGTGGTGTTTAGTTCACGCTCGGAGGCAACAGATCCACAATTTCATGCTCGAAAGATTTCTTTTTCACAGGCTATGAATCTACAGTTGCACGCTAAAGGAGCTTTCTAAGCTCGACAGCTACAGATCTACGGTTTTACGCTCGCAAGCTATAAGTCTATGGTTTTATGCCCGGATGCCTTTTGTGCTCGGTAGCTTTTACGCTCGAGAGGCTACAAACCTACGACTTCACGCTCAGCAGATACCAAACCTATGATCTCACACTCGGTGGCTTTCTACGCTCAATAGGCTACGAACTCAGGATTTTTGGCTCATCTACACTACGGATCTCTAACTTTCTGCATGTTCGAAACAGCAAGGCGGTCAATTACAGGAGTTCATACAGAAGATACTCCGTCTTGGCCTCAACATATCCCAAGTACCCGAAGCATACAGAGTTCAAACATTAAGAAATTACTCTTCTCGGGTCAAATGGAGGTTCATCCAGACTCCAGTCTGAATATCTCGTCTATCAAGATGGCAATTTCAGTTTGACAGCTATTCCTCGACCCTGTTCCAAAGGATTTTCGAGAAGTCACTCTTGAAAACGAAGTCTGAACAAAATTTCTTTTCATCATAAGACAGTTCGGAAACTCTACGCGGTTCCTACATTCCTAAAGCAGCTGCGCATCACTACTTATGCGTAAAAGACAGGACGGGACCTAATACTCTTTCC
Source organism: Iris macrosiphon (assembly GCA_036927795.1). Classification (NCBI taxonomy): domain Eukaryota; kingdom Viridiplantae; phylum Streptophyta; class Magnoliopsida; order Asparagales; family Iridaceae; genus Iris; species Iris macrosiphon. The sequence continues at coordinate 54,686,240 of JAYESA010000011.1, forward strand.
ATCAGAGTCGGCGTAAAGAATCAGATGTGTCAAAGCTGCACATATTCAGACTTCACAGCAACATATGGCAAAGACGATCATATACGGAGAAGAAAGACGACTTTATTAAAGTTAAAATCATAATTACATATGAGGAAAATCCTGTCTACAAAGGATTTTTTTTCTTTATTTTCGTGATTACATATGAGGAAAATCCCTTCTACAAAAGATTTCCTCATCGTCGTCTGAAGATCGCCCAGAAGCTGTTCTGACAGGTTCTTGCCTGGGCGTTAATTCTTCATCCATCTTCTCCAGCAGCCAGTCAGTTCTTGCAAACTGGCTGACATGGCAATGATCACCGGCGGAGGTGACAGAGTTGGGGCTAGCATAAGCTGTGCAGACCCCATGCTCCGCGCGCCATTGAGTTGAGGTTTTTCACCCAACTCAATACGGGAGGACGGCTGTTACAGCTTGTCTTCTCTCTCATCCCCGAGGGTGTAACGAGAGAAGGCGCCACTTGCAAGCAGCCTGGTCAAATGTGACCCCTCCCCACTCTCCGAGTGAGATGCCACATGAAGTTGCTGATTATCCCGAGCAAGGGAGGCTAAGATATCCTTCCATGATTCATCGATGCAGATGACACTTGCTCGAAAATGCCGTCTTTTTCGGCTCCTTATATGCTGGAAGAAAATTGTCTTCTTCTTTCTCAGGTCGACCCGACGAACTCCGGCGATCATCTCAGCATGGTGAAAGGAAATGTGGGAAAAAACATATTAACTCCTCAGCCCTTTTATAGGCAAGCGAGGTCACACCTACCCCCAATAAATCCGCCATAAAGACCGACCTGAAAGAACGTGTCAAACTTGACCGTTTCGGGCTCCATTCAGAAGGCGTTTCGAGTTACGAGGGACAGTTCATGCTTCATTCAAAGAATTTCAAATTTCGAGGAATTTAAAAGCTTTGAAGGGGGTCTTGTAGAAGCATGAAAAATATGTCGGATGACTATACGCAACTTATTGGTGCGGGGCAGCGTAAAGAGATGACCTCAGAGCCATCAAGTAGGCAAGTCAAGAGCTTCTCAGGACCATCCGCGTAAGTGCAGTATGTCCAGGCCGCCTCAGAGCGTAAAGCAGGGGGGCTTCGTTGCCTATATGGCATAAAACACATCCGCTTTCAAAATGCGGTATTAAAGCGTACGAGGAACGCTTCGTGCTCCCCGAGATGAACCTGTCAGACCCTGCAATGAACCTAACGTCTGGACTTCTGACAAAAGGATACGGCTCGGCTACCCAGGCGACGGCCATAATGATAGCACGGCACTGCGACCCTGGCTGTCAGTTACCGCCATCTCCCTCGCGTAAAACTGCTTTTACATGAACGAGGGGATATGCTGCCTTGTTTTACACAGGTAGACATGAGCTATTTACACTACACAGTAGACAAACCGCCTGCCACGTCAAAAGCGGCGCTTTGCACAGGGCTCGAGGTACGTCTCTGCGATTGGTGCGCAAGACGGTGACAGTCTTCTCGAGGCACGTCTCTGCAACGAATGCACAGAAGAGCTGCAGACCTTCAAAAATATGCCTCCGCATTTAATGCACAGAATGATGGCGGATCTCTGCATTTAATGTAGGGATTTGATTAAGAATCACCGAACCATCATGTGGTGACACCCCCCTTGCGTAAACTGCTTTTTCGCATACAAAGGGATACGCTGCCTTGTTCTACACAGGCAAACGTGAAACCGTCTACACACCGCGGAAGACAAACAAACTGCCACATCAAAAGTTGCGCTTTGTACAAGGCTCGAGGCACGTCTCTTCGCCTGATGCTCAGAACGGGGGCAGGCCTTCAGAACACGCCTTCGCAATTAATGCACAGGATGGTGGCAGATCTCCGCATTTAATGCGAGAGATATGATTATATCTTCAAAAGCCGTGATTCCGGCTAAAGACGTCCACGTCAACACTCAGCATTGCGCAGTGGCTTCTACGCCTCCTCAGCTTTTATGCTCTCAGGGCTTCTACGCCCCCTCAGCTGTTATGCTCTCAGTGGCTTCTACGCCCCTTCAGCTGTTATGCTCTCAGTGGCTTCTACGCCCCCTCAGCTGTTATGCTCTCAGGGCTTCTACGCCCCCTCAGCTGTTATGCTCTCAAGGCTTCTACGCCCCCTCAGCTGTTATGCTCTCTTGGCTTCTATGCCTCCTCAGCTTCTATGCTCACTCGGCTTCTATGCCATCAGTCTTCTATGCCTACCTGGCTTCTATGCCTATTTTGGCTTTTATGCCATGGTGACAGACATTGGCTTTTACGCCCACCTCTTCTACACGAAGGATACCTACCTACGTAACTTTTATGCCGTGATCTTCGTAGCAACAATACACATTATGTCCCTTATTTGGACCCGCGTTATACGCTCATTCAAAAGATCATCTATACGTAGGCATTGGTTATTTTAACCGTCGTGTAAAAGGGTGCTGTGATTCCACTCCTCGGTTTTTATACCGACTGAGTGGTCACTGTCACTAAAACTCTATAAATAGAGACCTCTATCAATGAGTAACAAGGTGGACAAAATTGAAAAGATCAGAAATTGGTCAAGAAAACCAATATCAGATCCAAGGTCGAAGAAATTGATGAACGATCAGAATTCTGAAAAGGAGATCGGACAGGGTCAAAAAAAATAAAGAGAGAGAAGAGATCGAGAGAGAGAGAGAGAGAGAGAGGAACCCGAAGCTCAGGCAAGGGGTAGGGATCGACGACCTTGGCATCGTGCATCCACCCTCTTTTTGCAACCTTCGAAGCTACCTCCTGTCTTCTACGGCACTTCTTCACCATCGTGTGGTCCAAGGGCTAAAGTGATCGACTGCAGATCAGACACCTATAGCAATTTATACCCAGATTAAATAAATTGTACTCCCATATCCTCGTATAGGATTATATTGTACAAGTTTGTTTGTAAACAAAAGAACACGGGTCTTGTGTAAACCCCGTCTTGAATACATCTTTCTTTCTTTTCATTTTCTACCATAAACAATCCTAAGTTAGAAAAGTAGATCTAAGCAAATTTATCCATAAAAACGGAGAACTCTAGGTATTAAAAGCGGCCAGAATCATCATAAGCACAGAATAGACTAATAAAATGCAGAAAAAGAACAAGAAACAAAAATTAAAAGGTTTCTCCATGTTGTACAAGGTGTACTTGCCTAAAAATGAAAGAAAGTAGAGAAATGAAGAATGAGGGAAGATAGAGAAACAAGTTAGCTTATATATAGGGTTTGAGGTTTAGACTATGGATTCAAATTCATGAATAAACCAATCCACAAATAAACCATGAACCATGCTAAACCAAAGAATGGTTCTAGTCTCCATGTATGCAACCTAATGATCATGTGAGCAAGAAATACTCTAAGCAGGTATAAATACAAGCAAGAAATAAATATATTCCAAAATATGTATTTCGGGAACGGGGAGTGACATCTCTACCCACCTTAAAAAAAATTCTGTCCTCGGAATTCAAAACCAAGGCTAACTAGAGAAATCAAAACAAACATTACGCTAACTACAAGATCATGCAATCAAATTCAAGCATATGAAGAAACAGTGTCACATAGCATGGATAAATGAATTACGAGATTCAAGATACGAAGGCATAAGAATAAATATACCTTTCGAGTCGAATATATGCGGATACCGAGAACGAATATCATCCTTGTGCCCCTACATTGACTCTCCCAAAGGGTGATGACTCCAAGCAACTCGGACAAGATGAATAGTCTGATTCTTGATCACCTTCTCCCTTTGGTCCAAAATGGATACGGGCTGCTCCTCATTAGACAAGTCGATATCAATGACTAGCTCAGAATGGTCGAGGATATGACTCATATCCGGGACATACCTAGACAACTGAGATACATAAAATACATTGTGCACCTCACGTAACGAAGCCTGAAGGGCAAGACGATAAGCAACATCGCCTACCCGCTAGAGAATATCGAATGGACTAACGTATCGCATACTAAGCTTCCCGTGAATCCCGAATCTAATGACCCCATGAGTTGGAGAAATCTGCAAGAACACGTGGTCGTCGACACAAAACTCTAATGGTCTACGATGCTGATCTGCCCAGTACTGATGCCTATCTTGTGCAACCCGAGGTCGCTCTCTGATTTGCTTGACAACTTCTACTGTCTGTGTGAATATTTTAGGGCCTAACATCTTCCTCTTGCCAATGTCATCCCATGCCAATGGTAACCTACACACAATGCTTCGAATGGTGCCATCTGGATGCTGGCCTGATAACTGTTGTTGTATGAGAACTCGACCAGATATAGGTGATCTTTCTAAGACCTACCAAAGTCCAAAGTACAAGCTCACAATATATCCTCCAATGTCTCGATATTTTTCTCTGATTGCCCGTCTGACTGATGGTGGTAAGCAGTACTAAATCTCTACTTAGTGCACAAACTCTGGTACAAACTCTTCCAAATATTTGAAGTGAACCGAGTATCTCGATCTGATATGATACTCACTGGGATGCCGTACTGTATTACTATTTATCGCATGTACATCTCCGCTAACTGCTTTGTGGATTGCCCCACTCAAAAGGGAAAAAAGTGAGCTACTTATGTGACACGATCTACTATTACCCAAATTGTATCACGACCAGTCGGAGATCTAGGTAAACCAGTCATAAAGTCCATCATGATATATTCCCATTTCCACTCCAGAATAGGAAGCAGCTACAATAATCCTGCTGGTCTCTGCTATTCGGCCTTCACTTGTTGACATACCAAACACCAAAAAATAAATTGTGCTATCTCCCTCTTTATTCCGTTCTACCATGAATGTTATTTGATGTCTTGATACATTTTAGTACCTCCTGGATGAATTGAATACAGAAAACTGTGAGCCTCGGTTATTACTTCTTGCCGGATATCTCCACTTGGTACACAGAGACATTTTCTTAACCGAAGAGTTCAATCTTCATGAATAGTCAACTCTTTCCTGAGACCAAATTCATATTCCGCCTGATGGTTCTTAACTTTCAGATCCTCTGCCTGAGCTGCCTTAATCCTCTTTAATATAGTAGATTGCACCTATAAACTAGCCAGTAATCCTATGTCTTATGGAAGTACTATCACAATCCCTAATTCTCGAAGATCTTCTAAGATATGCCACTGCGATATCAACATAAATATACTACCTCTCATGCTAAGAGCATCCTCTGCTACATTTATCTTGCCTGGATGGTACTGAAGTTCCCTATCCTAGTCGTTTATCAATTCCAGCCACCTTCTTTGCCTCATGTTCAAGTCCTTCTAGGTGAATACATATTTTAAGCTCTTGTGATCTGTAAATATTTTCACCCGATCACCAAATAAGTAATGTCTCCATAGCTTAAGTGCAAATACTACCGCCACCAACCCCAAATCGTGAGTCAGATAATTTTTCTTATGATCTCGAAGCTATTGCGATGCATAAGCTATTACTCTTTTGTGTTTCATCATTACACATCCAAGTCCTTTTCCCTACATATCATATTATACTGTATACCCTCGAAAACCTACTGGAAGCGTGAGAATTATAGCTGAAATTAATCTCTTCTTTAATTCTTTAAATAATATCTGGCACTCTGCTGACCAGTCAAACTTAGCCTCCTTGAGCGTTAATCGAGTCAGTTGTGCTAAAATTCTTGCAAAGTCTGCTATGAATCTTCTGTAGTATCCTGTCAATTCCAGGAAATTACGTACTTGAGCTACTGTCTTAGGAACTGGCCAACTATCTACGACCTCAACCTTCTTCAGATCTACTGCGACTCCTACTCCAGAGATGATATGACCTAAGAATGATATATGATCCAACCAAAACTCATACTTGCTAAGATATGCGTATAACTAGTATTCTCTTAGAATCTGTAAGACCTTCCGTAGATGCCCCTCATGTTCCTTTTCGCTACTGAAAAAAACAAGAATGTCATATATGAAAACTACCATGAACTGATCTAGGTATGGCATAAAAATATGGTTCATCAAATCCATAAATATCGCTGGAGCATTAGTCAGTCCAAATGGCATAACTAAGAATTCGTAATGCCCATATCGTGACCTAAATGCTGTCTTGGGTATATCTTGTCACATCTCGGTCCCGTAGGGGTCCGCTCGTCCTCGCTTGGTCCCTATGGAATCGATCATCCTCGCATAGGCATAATGTTGTGCAAGCCTAAAGTGCGCTTGCACAAGGCCAAAGCTTTGAACAAGGACAAGTAAGCTATTCAATACTGAAGCAGCGACACGTAAATTGTAACAAAGTAAAGAACACAATAGCATATGAAAACATTCACTTTATTGATAATCGAAAGTGTTACAAGTGGCACATAGTTGAGGTTATAGATCACTCAAGCACTCTTTATCTCGATTACAATGACACTGTTTCATACATTATGTCCATTTATACAAAAGCAGCTCAAAGCAATCTCAATATGGCTCAAGGCATCGACTCCAGATTTTTGGTTCCTTGGGATGAGACACGGTTATCGCTTCTTCGGATGATCAAGCACCTAAAACCAAGCAAACTATTGGTGGGTCAGCACTTTATAAGTACTAGTGACTATAAACAACTGAACAAAAGCTACACCCCCTAAAATCTATACTAAGTAAGCATGTGACAAAATATTAAAATACTAGTGATCTTGCTACTTTTACCTAAGTTTATTTCATGCAGCTCAGGATTATAGTCAGATTACATCTTTTAAAAACATAGCTTGGAAACAGTTTTGCATATTCAAACAATAAGCATACAATCGGGATAGTGCTCTATCGTGCAGTGCACAGCATGTATTATGCACCATATTCTAACTCTTTGGGACAAAGTTCTCTAGTGGACTGTTCATCTCAAAGCAAAACAAGCATTTAGTGGACTATCAATACTTTCAAGTACACAAGAAGAACTAGCTATATGATTTTGGTCCTCGAAAAATTCAGGATCGGTAGTGGTAATCCAGCTAACCAATGACTCACATTCTGATCCTATTAGCAGCTGTGACCATGGTTGCTCTTCACAAACATAATAGCAGCCGGGACCAAGGTTCAGCTCTCCACTAGTAGTCATTGTCCGACCGATACGAATGCATGGAGCACTATCAGATAAATTCTAAGATGCACATATTCATGAACAAACAGGCTATATATAAACTCATTATATTTCTTACCCCTTGCCAAACGATTATCCCTGCAGCAGACATACAAGTTAGCAATAATTTGCATAAATATATATGTGCATAAGGTTCTCTAGTTTTCTGTTTGTCTCTGCATCAAACAGTTATGTATGCAAGAAGGATAGCCTAGCATGCAACCTAACTATATGATGGCCCATGTGTTGCCCCATTGATGGACAACAATACCCCCTAGATCCCTTAGGAACAGAACATCAGGGTACTCTCATAATCCCTTCCGGACCGACCAATTTCCAGTACCCCAGGAATCGATCAAGAGACTATTAACTTGTGCACAAGTTATCCGAGACCAATGCATGACAAGCAATATTCTACCAAATAAACTCTTAGGATGCACAAAATATGAACAAGCACATAACAATCTAATAGCCACACCCCCTAGATCCTGTAGCACCGAAACATCTAGGCGGGCTACTAGACTCTTCTCTTTCATTCTTTCAAGCAAAATACATCTTTTAACATATCTAATAGCACACCCCCTAGATCCCGTTGGACCGGAATATCAGGGCACACTATTAGTCTCTGCTTATTCGAATCAAAGACTTATAACAGTTTGATAGCAAAGCAGGCAAGCCAAACATATAATAGCAAGCAAGATTTTAATTTTATATCTAGCATGCAATATCTATCTCTTTATTAGCAAGTTTCAAAGGGACTTATTCAAGCGATCTATTTACTTATCTTTTTAGCATACAAGGGTTCGTTCGATAGCTGTGTCGGTGTAGCTAAGCATGCAATATTTCTTATACTCTTGACTTAGCATGGCAAGGTTCTATCCCTTTCAGACAAGCATATAATTCTCTTACTAAGCTTAAAGAGTCAGGATCTATCATTCTTCTTATAAAACTATTTTCTTAAGAAAACAAGCATTCAAAAACTCAGATTCATTATTAATTTGTGCAAGAATCATATAATACAGTTCTGCCCACTCACCTTGATCAATCATCTTGTGGTTCGATCAAAAACTCTCCGAGAAGACTTCCGTTCGAGCAAACAAAGTGATATCATTTGTACATAGTGCCTATACGGAGCGGGGCACTAAATGTTTTGCTCTCGAACTTTTACTTGATGATACCCTGATCGAAGATCGATCTTGGAGAAAACCTTGGCTTTTCCTCTACCGATCAAACAAATCATTGATCCTTGGTAATGGATACTTGTTCTTCACTGTTACAGCGTTCAACTATCTGTAGTCGATACACAACCGTGATAACCCATCCTTCTTCTTTACTAGAACCACTAGCGCTCCCTAATATGATCCACTAGCTCAAATAAACTTCTTTGACCTCAGTTCCACTATAAGTTGGTACAGTATGTCGAGTTCTATTGTGCTATTTGATAAACATTACAAGATATTGGCCCTACCCCATGTAGAAGCATGAAATATGCTGGAGAATTGTATGTATATTATATAGTCAAAACCCCCCAACATACATGAAGTTCGCTTAAAATAAGGCTTCAAGGCTGTGTGGCGTAAAATATGACTTCAGAGCTATACGTGTAAAACAAAGCTTCAAGGCTGTGTGGCATAAAATATGGCTTCAGAGCTGCTCACGTAAAACAGATCTTTAGAGCTGTTTGGCATAAAGTAGATCATCAGAGCTGTCTGCGTAAAACAGAGCTTCAGAGCTGTTTGGCGTAAAGTAGAGCTTCAGGGCTGCCCGCGAGAAGCAGCGCTTCAAAGCTGTTTTGGCGTAAAAAGGTTGCTATACCTTCCGGCGTAAAGTTTAAAATACATTTATTTTTATTGCAGCATAAAGTTATACGAGAAACTCTTCGTATTTCTCGGATGAATTTGTCAAACAAAACAGTGAACCTGACTCCTGGCAAAAGTGCTGCACGATGATCGAGAGGATGACTGTGATGATAATTTTGCACAAAGACCAAGGCTATCGTTTAGTGACATATTCTTGATACAAGTCAGTTTTACGCATTCAAGGAATACGCTGCCTATTCTACATGGACAGAAATGAGTTTTTACACTCAAGATGAGACAAAATCAAATGCCACGTCAAAAGTTGTTTCTCGTACAGAGCTCGAGGCATATCTTTGCAGTTAATGCACGAGATGGAGGCAGATCTCTGCATTTAATGAACGAGATTTTGTTCTATTTATAAATAACTAGTGTTTGATAATAAACGTAAGATATAGAAAAGATAGGTTTATACGAAACCCCTTTCTTAAGTTTACAAACAAGAAGTACTATTGATCCTATACGAGGATGTTAAGTATAATTTTTGATCTGGGTAAATATTGCTATAGGAGTCTGATCTGCGGTCGATCACTTTGTCCCTTGGACCACACGATGATGAAAAAGTGCTGTAGAAGAAGTAGGAGCTTCAAAGGTTGCAAAAAAGGTTGAACTCTCATTGTCAAAGACCTTGACCTCTGCCCTATGATCTCTCAAGCTTCGACTCTAATTCTCCAAGTTTTTGATCTTGGACCTCTAATTTTTCGACCTATAACCTCTGTCAATAGAGGTCTCTATTTATAGAGTTTTAGTGACAGTGACCACTCAGTCGGCGTAGAAACCGGGTAGTGGAAAGTACAGCACCCTTTTACACGATGGTTACAATAACCGTTGCCTGCGTATAGATAACCTTTTGAATGAGTGTGTGACGCGTGTCCCTTTAAGAGACAATGCGTATAACTGCTGCGAAGATCATGGCATAAAAGCCACGTAGGTAGTTATCCCTTGAGTAGAAAAGGTTGGCGTAGAAGCCAATAACTGTCACCATGGCATAGAAGCCAAAGAGTTATCAAACCGGCATAGAAGCCGAGTGGGTATAGAAGCCGAGTAGGCATAAAAGCAGAGTGGGCATAGAAGCCGAGTAGGCATAGAAGCCGAGTGGGCGTAGAAGCCGAGTAGGCATAGAAGCCGAGTGGGCGTAGAAGATAGCTGATCCTCCTCCCCTGACTGAGGCCTTGAGCAAATTCTGGACCGAATAGCCTTAATACGTGCTAATGCAAATATGGCCTGAGTTGGCGTATTCCAAGGAGATAGCGTACAGCATGCTCCCATAGCTGAGAATGGCCTGATGGCGTAATGTGCCAAAGTGATGATGTGGACGTTTTAGCCGAAATTATGGCTTTTGGAGATATAATTAAATCTCTTCCATTAAATGCAGAGATCTGCCATCATGCTGCATATTAAATGCAGAGGCGTGTCTTGATGATGCGCCATCATTCCGCACATTAAATGCAGAGGCGTCTCGAAGATCTGCCACCATTCTATGTATTAAATGCAGAGGCGTCTATAAGATTTGCCATCATTCCGTGCATTAAATGTAGTGATGTGCCTCAAGCTCTGTACGAAGAGCAGCTTTTGACATGGCAGCCTGTTTGTCTTTTGCGGAGCGTAATCAGCTCATATCTGCCTATATAAAACTAGGCAACGTATTCTCTTGTATACGTAAAAGCAGTTTACGCCAAGGAGATGTCACTAAACGACAGTCTGGGTCGCTATGTCGCACCATCATTATAGCCGTCGTCTGGGTAACCGTGCAGTACTCTTTGTCAGGTGTCAGACGTCAGGTTCACTGCATGATTTGACAGGTTTATTTTAGGGAATACGAAGCGTTCCTCGTACACTTCAATGTTGTACTGAAAGCGGATGAGTTTTACGCCATAAAGGCGATATAGCACCCTTTTTACGCTGAAGCAGCCTGGACATACTGCATTACGCGGATGGTCCTTGAGCTTATATTTTATGCTGTATTTAGCAAAAAAGCTCTGTTGCACGCCGATGGCTCTAAAGTCATCTTTTTACGCTGCCCAATATTTTAAAATATTGCGTATAGCTATTCAGCGTATTTTTTATGCTTCTACAATTGGGAAAGCTAAAACTGTGGCTAATACGCTCACATCAGCATCCTTACATTTTATGTCAACCAGGCTATTTTCAACTATAGGAGTATGCCGTATGCTATCTCCTCGAAATATGCCAACTCAGCTATATTTGCAAAGGTACGTGATAAGACTATTTAGCCCAGAATACACTTAAGACCTTAATCGTGATGGATAATTGGCTATTTTATGCTGGTTATCTATTATTCATGCATCATCAAGTTTTACGCAGAGTTTGGTTTTTACGCCGACAAGACAAATTATTTGGCTTTTATGCCAACCATCTTTATGCAGGGGTAGTTACCTACGTGGCTTGCATGCCATGATCTTCGAGAAGCAGTTATATGCTTACCTCATAAAGGGACATGTGTCATACGCATATTCAGAAGACAATAGGAACGTAGGTAGCAGTTATCATAACCGCAGCATAAAAGAAGTCTTCTTCTTCATAGTTTGGTCTTTTATGCCAACAAAGATATTATTTGGCTTTTACGCCAACCATCTTTATGCAAGGTGTAGTTACCTGCGTGGCATGCATGCCATGATCTTCAAGAAGCAGTTATATGCATTACCTTATATTGGGACACATGTCATATGCAAATTCAAAGGATTATTTGAACGTGGGTAGCAGTTATTATAACCGCCGCGTAAAGATGCAACTTTCTTCACAGTTTGGCTTTTACGCCAACTAGACAGTTATTTGGCTGATCTCTATAAATAGAGACCCCTGGTCACAGGGTAGAGGGGATCAAACAAAAGAAAAAGAAGAGATCAGAGAGAGAGAGAGAGAGAGAGAGAGAGAGAGAGAGCACAGACAGAGAGTGTTGGTTGACAAGTTTGGCAACGAGAATTCAATCCCACTTGCAACCTTTGACGCTTCTTCTTCTTCTATAGCACTTCTTCATCATCGTGTGGTCCAAGAAACAAAGTGATCGACCGTAGATCAGACTTCTATAGCAATACTTCCCCAGAATTATTTTATTGTACGTAACATCCTCGTATAGGATTAATTATACTCTTTTTCTTGTTTGTAAGCAAAAAGAAAGGTTTCGTATAAACCCTCTTCTTTATTTTGTTTATCATCAAAACAAAGATGGTGACTCTGTTGGGGATGACTTTCTCCTTTGACAAGAAAGCAATTGCTCAACACGATGTTGTGTCCATCAGATCGACGAAGAAGACTTTGGTCATCCAGTTCGACCAATCTGCTTATGAAGACATGCTTCATGCAGGGGGTAGCTCTCATTTTTCCTCTATCCAGAACAACAGGAAGCTGCATAAAGTGTGGATGCCTATGATGTCCTCTACCCTTCCTGTAAACTCTCATTCTCTAATCAACAAGGTTGTGAAAACACAGCCTATATGCCCTGTGCGTAAAAATTTGTCTTTCGTCTGTGACATGGCAGACAAGACTTCTGGCAATTCCTTAGTGCCAATCTAGAAATCTCAGACGCGCCCTATGCATAAAACTTTGTCTCCCGTTTATAACGTAGTAGACAAAACTTCTGGCAATGCCTCGGTGCCAATCCAGAAGTCTCAAACACATCTTGTGCGTAAAACTTTGTCTCCCATTTGTAACATGGTAGACAAGACTTCTGGCAATACCCCAGTGCCAATCTAGAAGTCTCCAACGTACCCTGTGCATAAACCTTCGTCTCCTATCTATGACGTGGCAGACAAAATTTCTGGCAAGGCTTAAGTGCCAATTCAGAAATTTTAAATAAAAATATATCTCCCGTCTATGATGAGGCAGATGGACCCTTTGATCATATCAAGGGAAAATAAGTGGCGAATCTCCCAACCTCTAGGCTTGTATGCCCATAAGAGAAAAAAGTTCCCACTCTTCAGATTATGCGTGATGCTGTATGCCGTTTGAGGACTTTCTCTGTTTTATGCGAACTAGTGCAAAACTCTAAATTACGCCAGGATAAGTCTATCCGTGTAAAGAAGACCCATTTTACGGGAAAATATGCTCCTCCGATGGATGATGGATCATATGCTACTAATATGGGTAAACTGCTGTATCCCTATGGCAGAGAAAGCGTTATGGTTCCTAATCTCCATCTTCCTACTGATGTAAAAAGGCAGAATAAGCCTTCTTCTTCTTCTTCTGGTGACCCCCCTGATTTGCGTGATTTCTTGATCCAGAAACGCAAAGACAGGGGATCTCTTAATATGTCTATTACACCCCCTAGAGAACATTATTGTAATAGTCATAAGGTTGTAATTAACTATTACTGTTCTAAAGCAAAACGGTCAGTTTTTGACCGGTTGAACTGCTTTTTGTCCTTACAGGAAGAAGAACCAACATTTCCGTTAGTAAACCTGGCTTCGCATATTCCTAGAGGAAGGTCAAGTTTAAGACATCATCTCTCTAGAACTCCAAGCTAAAGGAGATTTGACAGACTGATCGAGACTTTTGAAGAAGGTATTTTTTGAAACACCCGCTCGAGGTCACGATAATTGACTTCATATTCTTCTGATTCTGACACTGGGAGTTATCAGTTTTCTGAATTTGATGCTAAAAGTATAGCTTCAATCTCTACAGAGATCTATACTAATCCCTCAGTGGCATCTAGAGAAAAGGGAATTTATGCTGTTGGAGACGAACATGAAGAAGCTTCCCCATCAGAAAGCACTGAATAATGCATCGCTGTATTGGAAACATCACTTAAAGCGATGCATACCATGATGGAGAGTATGCACTAAATGATGGTGACCCAACATACAGCTACAATAGCTCAAACACCAGTTCCTCCAACTCAACTACGTGTGGGGGTGGATATACCATCAGCTAATGCAAGCCAGGAGCCTGTTCAAAATCAAGAATCAGCTGCTCCTCAACCTCTTAACCCGGAGAATGTATTACCTCCTGTTGGAGTTATAATACATCCGATCTCTAACATCTCTACTGTCCCTTTCCCAACTGAAGATCCGATACAGGCAGTTCGGGAATTCAAATCCTAATTTGATGCCTTGAAGCATAAAGATCAGCTCAAGAAGTTGGGAATTAACCAGCCATATCCAGCTGTCTGGGATAAGATCCCTTTTCTACCAAAATATAAACCACAGGTTATAATTTTGTTTGAGGAAAAGACATCGCCAAGCCAGTATATGAACTACTTCAGCATGATGACGATATTGTTACAAGGAAATGATGCCCTTCTCACTCGAGTATTTAAAGGCTGTCTGTCTGGAGTAGCTTACCAATGGTATCGTAGTCTATCGGATAACTGTACTACTTCTTTTGAAGATTTTAAGACTCTATTATTCGCTCGATTCTATGAGGGAGGAATAGACATGTCTATGTCGTCACTCATTGAAGTAAAGTAGAAGAAAAAAGAAAAAGTTTGTACTTTTATTGAACGCTTTCGTCAGGCTACTTTACAGATGCCTCCTGGAGTTCCAGATTCAGCCTTGGTGGACATTTGCAGAAAGAATCTTCTTCCACTGATCTCAGTATTCATAGAACCATATTAGTTCTATGATTGGCCCTCATTTATCATATAGGCAGTAGCCACTAAAGATAACAGTCGGAAGGCTCGTAACAACGGAAACATGATCTCTACCTCTGATAGAGGGAAGCAGTCATCCTCCAATAATGACCATACTCGTAGTTCAAAAGAAAAGAAAGTTCTGGCAATCAACACATCCAGACAAAATACTCTGGTAACTACGTAGATGAATCCTGGGACTTCCAGACGTAAAAAAGAATATTCTTTTAACGATGACGATATCCCAAGCATATTTTATTGTCTAGTCAAAAGTGGCAAGCTTACTCTACCCGAGATAAAGTGTCCAAATGAAGTCGGTAGTACAAATAATCCTAAGTTGATCGACGCCAAAGCCATCACTCTGCGCAATAACGAGAAGACGGTCACTGCAAACATGATCTCACTCCAATTTGGCAATTTGCCCCCTCAAGAAGTCCCGGATGGTGTGGTTCCTATTCCACGGGCAATGATGAACATTATTAATCTCCCTCCTACCAAGGGTCAAAATCATGATTTACTGCCCCTAACTACCAAGCGTGGGAAGATTATGTGGGTTCACCCTGATCTAGTATCAAAAATTAAGGAAGAGACTAAAGCTGCTAAAGCTAAGTCTAAGAAGAACTCAAGATGTAAACCATGCCACATGGTTGGAATATCCTTAGAATCGAACAAAAAGGCTTGAACAGCCGGAACCCGGTAAGGAAAAGCCTACCTCAAAAAATACGGGGGGAATCAGGAAGAAGCAACGGCAGACACTTCAGCTGCCAAACCTCCAGATTCTGAACCTGTAGTACCAGAGGCAGGTCCTTCCAAACCAACTTTTGTGGACAAAGGAAAAAAAAGAAGAAGTTTGTTTCGATAAACCTCTGAAGAATATTCAAAACAAAGGTTTAGTAAAACCTTATAACTTTGACATCTTGGCTCAGTTGGCTAATACACCAGCCAGATTATCCATTTTGAGCTACTTCAGCTATCCAAAGACACTCATCAAGCCTTGAGTGAAGCATTAATGCAAGCAGATGTATGCTTGACTCAACTCAAGTCCTCAGATAAAGAGCCTGTGGCATGTCCTCAATGCCATAGTGTGATGGAAGTGGTCCCTAATATCACTTCTACTCAAGAGGATATGTTGTTAAAACATAACAAACATGACAGAACTCTTTATTATACAAGATATATCGGCTCCATTGAGTTAGACCAGATTCATATAGATCTAGGATCATCGATCAGTATTATCCCTCATAGTCTGCTAAGACCGTTGAGAATTCCTACCAGTGAACTGGCTTATACTACCACTATAATTGTGGGCTTTAATGCCAGGAAAAGCAGACCGTTGGGGAAGATTCGTCTGAGAATTCAGATTGGTGACCTTAGATCATTGGCTACATACTACGTCATTGATTCAGAGGTGTCTTATAACATTCTGTTGGGTAGACCATGGATCCATGATCACAATATTGTTCCTTCAACTCTACATCAATGTTTCAAATATGTAAACGCTCAAGGAACAATAAAAATAGAATTTGCTAATTTTAATCCGTTCAAAGGGGTTAAATCTTACTATTTTGATGCCATGTTGTACACTCAAGACTACATGAAAGTGGTGTCAGGCAAGATGGAGGAAGAATCCCACCAGGAGCCGGGAGAACCATCTGCTGAGAAACCTTTGTCGATCCAAATGTAAGGACGGACTACCCGTCCAAAAGTAATGGAACCTATGACTATTCACTTAGGCAAAACAAAGTTGGAAGGTGGAAATGATCCTCTAGTGATCAATCTGAATAAGAAACATCCACCTTTGGTCATTGACCTTAGGAGCAACAAGCAGTCGGTTGATATAAATATAATCGGGGATGAGTTTTCTGATGATAATAAAGATTCTCTTTTCCAGTATACTGACGCCCAATTTCCTAATTAGGAATCTTCTCCTCATAAAGATATAGAACCAATAGCACAAAAATTCTTGGAAGCTATAGACTTCTATCATCCATATGTATGGAAAGTAGTGTCAACATCTAATATCGTCACGATATATGGGCCACATAAAGATTCTATCTTTATTGTTCCACCTACTCACAATGATCAGTATCAAATAGTCTTCGGTCACATGTGGAATAGACTAATTATACAAAAAGAATCTCACGAGTCTGATGCGGGAAACATGGAAATCCACAGATATAGTCCACAGGCTTTGAAGATTATGCAAAACATGGGTTATGATTTAAAGTTGGAACCAGGCCTCAACTTTGAAAAAGGTAGACGAATACCGTTGCATGGTGATCCTTACTATCAACGAACTCGTTTCGGGTTAGGGTATACCATATCTCTTGCAACTTCAAACAACTCTTAGTCAAGTGATGAGACCATTTCCTCTTCTCAAGAGAATTTGTCATCCTCTGATTCAGATGATAAATTCGAACTGGCATTATCAGTAAATATGGTGTTGACAGATTTCCTCAAAATAGAGGTCTAAATACCCTATTTTTTAAGAATTTTTAAAATAGATATTCACAATTTTTTGGCTTTTTTTAGGATTTTTAATTAATTAAAATCAAGCTATTTTGAAATTAAATGATTTTTAAATGATGTTAAATAATATTAAAATATTATGAAAATAATATTTTTGGGTGTAAAATAAAAAATTAGACATAGGGTAATTTTTCGAGAATTTATTGGACCCCAGAAACATTTTTAAAGACCTAAAAAACTAAGTTTTATTTAAATCAAAATAAACCCTAGAATAAACCCGGTTCAATTGAACCAAACCAACCCAAACCGAACCGGTTTAACTAAACCCAACCCAATCCTTGTTGGGTCAGATCTGGGCCCAAAACTCAGACCCGACCAACTAACCCAACCCGCACCCTTGCCTTAGTGGATCGGGTCGGATCCCATCCGCCGACCCGACCCGGCTCCGCCTACCCGAACCCCTAATCTTCTTCCCCGACCGTGGTGATTCGCCTCCGCCGCGTAACCGCCGTCTCCTCCGTTCACCTTCCCCGTTCACCCGCTGGCTACTCCGCTCCCCCAGCCGCTCTGCCTCCCGTAACCGACGCCACCGCTTCTCCTCTCTCCCTCGCCCTATAAAACCCACTCGACCCGACGAACCCCGCTGCCACTGTCGCCGCTCCGCCTCCTTCAGAGCTCCGCCGTCCTCTCCCTGCCGTGCCCGTCCTCCAGCCGAACTCCCAGCCCCGCTCCGTCATCTTCCCAGCGCCACCCCCCGCAGCGCCTTGAGCCGGCCAACTCCCCAGTGCTCCTCCGAGAACAGAACCTCGACCCCCACCCGAGCAGACACAGTAGCCGCCACCGGCGCCGGACAACTTCGCCTCCGCCTGAGCAGATGAGCTTCGCTCTGCCTCCTCCAGCAAGCCGCCACCCCCTCCGGCGAAGCTTCGACGCGTTGATCGAAACCCTAACCCTAGACTGTACTGTGCTGTGTCGCGGTGTGTCGTGTCGCCTTGCGGACACGAGAAATTCAGTTTCTGTATAGCCCGGTTCAGGTAGTCTTTTCTCTCTCCTCGCTGCCCCATTTCCCGTTCCGTCTGCTGTGAAGCGAACCCTGCGTGACCCCCTCGATGCCCGTACAATCCGCTCGGTCTATCGCGTCCTGTGGCAATCGCGAACCGTGATCCAAAATAGGAAAATATTTGCCCTATTTTCTTCCGAAATTGAGTGCCCCCCGCCAAATGGGATGACTTGGTCGCAGGCGATCTTCACCGAAAGGTGCGCGCCATTGATACGGACGTATGGGATTTCACAGAAGTTGATTTGGATATGCGTGCCCATCGAAATCAACGCGTATCCGCCAACAATGTCCCATATCGACCCATTATGGAACACGTTGTAACTTTGTGTACACACATCGGATCGAAATAAAACTTGCACAATCAGACTAGTAGCAATATGCTGGTCCTGTAACCAAAGTTTGGTTCGATTCTTAGAACTTTGACTCCATTTGAAGGGAGATTTTGTGATCAGCTCATCGAAATCTAGTTCTGGAAGTTCCGTTGGGTTCGTATCATCGTTCTGGACTTGTTGACACTAAGTTTGACAAATTTGGAGACTATTGTTCCTGACACATTTTTGGGTGGGAAGCGGGCCACATGTGGACCCCGCTTTGACCAGAAACTATCACTTTTGCCCCTGTGTCCAAATTGGACTAAAGGATAGGCGTTTCTAGCTATTTGATATTTTTTGAATCTGATGGTGATATCTATTTCAGCAACCGGAGGAGTACTTATAAATCCTACTGAGATCAGAGCTACAGTTGGAGCCAGAACCCCAGGCAAGTGTACCTTGCCAAATCTTGCAGTTCTTGTTATATATTTCCTTGTCTTATTTATATGCTATACATGCTTAACCTAGGACCGTGTGACTTTACTTAGCGTCAAATTAATAGTCGGGTGCCAATACCGTTTGTGGAGTTGTGTAACGTCACCTAAACATGGATACCGAGACCCTATACTTCTCGTGCTTGCACTATCAAGTACGACATAACCCAGGACACTTGACACTATTCATGAGACAGAATCTTCCTGAGATATTCATGGTGATTCTGTATAGGATACATGTTACATGACGTATTTTTCTGCTTAGATCTCATTATGACTTGTTGCGTTAGTTATGATCTTGCGTGACATAGACATCAGACATCGTGAAACTGTGGCATAAGATTACATAGGGAGGGGAGAGATTTACTATACAAAAGGCTGATTATATATATATATATATATTGTTATCTGGAGGTGTCTTAGACTCTGACACATGTACTGTCCCTTCGAGAAAATACAGCTATAGGTTTCTCCGACACAGATCCTATAGTAGTCTCAGCCCAAGTATGACTAAAACTCTCATTTGCATATCACTTAGCTGGTTATATAGTTTACCCTATTGTTTCATTTATTGCTGCACTGCTTTTATTTTGGCATGAGTTATTTTGTACCTTGCTATGTCCCCTGAGGACCTGGATCCGGATTATGTCCCCAGGATTATCAGACGAGATCTATCCCGAGGTATATGGGACCAGAGGATTAGCAGTGCAGAAGCAGGAATCGGTGCATACGTTGTAGCAGAACCAGGAACCGAGGACGAGGTGATTGCAGAGGATTTCTCTTGAGTATATGTTTCTTCTATGCTCAGTTTTGGTGCAATTAAACTCTTTCAAATTCTTCTTTAATGAACAATTGTAACAGACTTATTATCGGGTTGTTCCCCGATTTTAATTACTTATGACTGATGATGTTTTATTTTCTTTTATTGATATTGATGTATTTATTCTGTAGATGAGATAAGTAGACCCTTATTGTTGTATTACAGCTTAAGTACGCCCCGATGGATCCATTAAATTAGGTTGTCCATCGGTGTGTGCTGCTGGCTATTGCCACGTGTCTAGTCCCTTGATATTTTGGGACTGGGGTGTGATAGGTTTTTATGGTGGCCCATGCAGGTCATAGACTAAAAATTGCTTTGGTTTCAACTTAGGGACCAAGCAGGCCTGCAATAAGAATAGGATAAGTTTTAGGATCTTATCCACTTGCTTGAAACGTTCTTGATATCTATTTCGGATTCAAATTAATTTCTTAACTTGCATCTTGCCTTGATTCCTGTACGCCTCTTATAGTTTATTTTTGATAAAGAGTAATAGATTCATGAGGAAACGATGAAACTCCAATAAGAACACCAATAGGTGTTGTAGCCACCTACGGAGAAGATGAAGTGACGAGTAGAGATCCCTCTACTCACCGAAGCAGCCAAGCAGATCAGCATGCTTTTAGATTTCGGCGTGATGACATTCCACCAATGCCTGTATTCCCACAAGGGCAGCCTATAGACGGGCAATAAATATTCCAAATAATCTACGCAATGATGTAAGCCCAGCAACAAGTTCAACACGAGGCTCAGCGTCGCGAGGCAGATTACTTAAGGAACAACCTAGTAACTGCATTGGAGCAGGCCAACCTACCAGTTTGACGGCCAACGATGGGCTCTATCACTAATTTTCGCCAACTGAAGCCCCGTACCTTCTCAGGCAAGGAGGAGCCCACAGAAGTTCATGAGTGGCTCACTAATACTCAACATCAATTAGAAGCAGCTGAGCTTCCACGAGAACGATGGATGACTGTCGTCAGAATGCAATTACCAGGCAACGCACATTACTGGTTGCTATATGAGGAGAGACATCTCGGACCAGACCGAGTCACTTGGGAGGAGTTCTCCAGACTCTTTCAGGAGATGTACATTCCAGCAATTGCTCGATCAGAACTTCGGGACAAGTTTAATTGCCTCACTCGAGATACTATGGCGGTGGAAGAGTACAACACAAAATTCATTCGTCTGAGTCGCTTCGCCCCTACCTTGATTCTGACAGAAGAAGAGAAGGCTCAGAAGTTCTTCGATGGACTAAACTTTGAGCTACAAAGAATGATCGGATCCATTGTACCTACTTCATACACGAACATCTTTGCTGCAGCTCGATGTGTGGAGCGTGTCACCAGGCGAGAGTCCAACCTGAAGCGGCCTTCCACATCAGCACTAGCCAGAGCACCATAGGAAGAAGCTGTAAAGAGACCTCACCTACACTAATAGCAGAAAGCATCTACACCACTTGCACTAATCCTACCTTCTTGCCATTACTGTGGTAAGGCAGGCTATCTAGCGAAGGAATGCCAACGTAGATTAGGATTATGTTTAGCTTGTGGATCCAGGCAGCATTCGGTGTGGGAATGCCCTGAGCTTCAAGAAAGAGCACCAATGGTAAACCAACAAGCTCTACCCGCACCAGGAGTATATCAACCAAGGCCACCCTTGGCACCTCGAGCATCACTCTTCCAGCAGGCCCAACAACAACAGAGGACACCACCTCAAGGGCGCGGACAGGCTTTTCCAATGACCATGGAGAACGCTCAGACTCTTGGAGTAGCTAATGCGCGTAAGTTTTCATAGTTATCTGTTTCTAGATTTGCTTTAGTTCGTGACTGTTGGTTCGTGACCTTAGCCTTAACCTGGTAGTTTTAAACTTGCTAATAATTGATAACCTAGTAAGATAAGTGATAACCTAGTTTTTCTAAAACCTGTAGTTTTCTAGATTTTCTTTCTTCTAGAAATTTCATAACTTTCATTTGCTTAGGGAAATGATTTTACCTATGTGTTTTGCTTAAATCCACATTCTTGAATCTCCTTGATTATGATGTGCTTCGAACAATGTTTACAACCGTGTCATCTCTATTGACCGATTATTCTTTGATTGTGAGGACGCAATCCTCTTAAGGGAGGTAGATTGTAAACCCCCTGATTTTTTAAGAATTTTTAAAATGGATTTTCACTATTTTTTGGATTTTTCTAGGATTTTTAATTAACTAAAATTAAGGTATTTTGAAATTAAATGATTTTTAAATGATGTTAAATAATATTAAAATATTATGAAAATATATTTTCTGGTGTAAAATGAAAAATTATACATAGGGTAATATTTCGGAAATTTATTGGACCCCAAAAATATTTTTAAAGACCTAAAAAACTAAGTTATAATTAAATCAAAATCAACCCTAGAATAAATATGGTTTAATTGAACCAAACCAACCCAAACCGAACCAGTTTAACTAAACCCAACCCAATCCTTGTTGGGTCTGATCCGGGCCAAAAACTCAGACCCGATCCACTAACCCGACCCACACCCTTGCCTTAGTGGATCGGGTCGGATCTCATCCGCCGACCCGACCCGGCTCCGCCTACCCGAACTCCTAATCTTCTTCCCCGACCGTGGCGATTCGCCTCCGCTGTGTAACCACAGTCTCCTTTGTTCACCTCCGCCGTTCACCCGCTGGCTGCTCCGCTCCCCCAGCCGCTCCGCCTTCCGTAACCGACGCCACCGCTTCTCCTCCCTCCCTTGCCCTATAAAACCCACTCGACCCGACGAACCCCGCTGTCACTGCCCTAGCTCCGCCGCTCCGCCTCCCTCAGAGCTCCGACGTCCTCTCCTCGCCGTGCCCGCCCTCAAGTCGTCATCCACCGTCGTCATCTCCTCCGCCGACGAACTCCCAGCCCCTCTCCGCCGTCTTCCCCAGCGCCGCCCCCGCAGCGCCTCGAGCCGGCCATCTCCCCAGTGCTCCGTCGAGAACAGAACCTCGACCCCAACTGGAGCAGCCGCCGTGGCCGCCACCGGCACCGGACAGCTTCGCCTCCGCCTGAGTCGATGAGCTCCGTTCTGCCTCTGCCAGCAAGCCGTCACCCCCTTCGGCGAAGCTCCGGCGAGTCGATCAAAATCCTAACCCTAGACTGTACTGTGCTGTGTCGCGGTGTGTCGTGTCGCCTCGCGGATACGGGAAATTTGGTTTTTGTGTAGCCCTGTTCAGGTAGTCTTTTCTCTCTTCTCGCTGCCCAATTTCCCGTTTCGTCTGCTGTGACGCGAATCCTGTGTGACCTCCTCGATGCCCATGCAACCCGCTCGGTGTGTCGTGTCCTATGGCGATCGCGAACCGCGATCCAAAAATAGGAAAATATTTGCCCCATTTTCCTTCGGAACTGAGTGTGCCCCGCCAAACGGGATGACTTGGTCGCGTGTGGTCTTCACCGAAATGTGCGCACCGTTGATACGGACGTGTGAGATTTTGCAGAAGTTGATTTGGATGTGTGTGCACACCGAAATTAACGCGTATCTGCCGACAACGCCCCGTATCGGCCTGTTCTGGAACATGTTTTCACTTTCTGTATATACGTCGGATCGAAACAAAACTTGCGCCATCGGACTCATATCAATAGGCTGGTCTTGTGACCCAAGTTTGGTTTGATTCTGAGAACGTTGACAAAATTATGTATCGTGGGCCCCACCGCTCCACTTGACGGGCAATTTTGTGATCGGCTCATCGAAATCCAGTTCTGGAAGTTTTGTTGGGTTTGTATCATCGTTTTGGACTTGTTGACACTAAGTTTGACGAATTTGGCGACCATTGTTCCTGGCACATTTTTCGGTGTGAAGCAGGCCACCTGTGGATCCTACTTTGACCAGAAACTATCATTTTTGCCCCTATGTCCAAATTGGACTCAAGGATAGGCATTTCTAGCTATTTGATATTTTCTGAATTTGATGGTGATGTCTATTTCAGTAACCGGAGGAGTACCTGCAAATCCCACTGAGATTAGAGCTACAGTTGGAGCCAAAACCCCAGGCAAGTATACCTTGCCAAATCTTTCAGTTCTTGTTATATATTTCCTTGTCTTATTTATATGCTATACATGCTTAACCTAGGACCGTGTGACTTTACTTAGCGTTTGATTAATAGTCGGGTACCAACACCGTACTTGGAGTTGTGTAACATCACCTAGACATGGATACCGAGACCCTATACTTCTCGTGCTTGCACTATCAAGTACGACATAACCCAGGACACTTGATACTATTCATGAGACAGAATCTTCTTGAGATATTCATGGTGATTCTGTATAGGATACAGGTTACAAGACATATTTTTCTGCTTAGATCTCATTATGACTTGTTGCATTAGTTATGATCTTGCGTGACATGGACATGAGACATCGTAAAACTGTGACATGAGATTACATTGGGTGGAGAGAGATTTACCATACAAAAGGCTGATTATATATATATATTGTTATCTGGAGGTGTCTTAGACTCTGACACATAGCTTTGACACATGTATTGTCCCTTCGAGAAAATACTGCTATAGGTTTCTCCAACACAGATCCTATAGTAGTCTCAGCCCGAGTATGACTAAAACTCTCATTTGTATATCACTTAGCTGGTTATATAGTTTACCCTATTGTTTCATTTATTGATGCACTGCTTTTATTTTGGCATGAGTTATTTTGTACCTTGCTATGTCCCCTGAGGACCTGGATCCGGATTATGTCCCCAGGATTAGCAGACGAGATCTATCCCGAGGTATACGGAACCAGAGCATTAGCAGTTACAGAAGCAGAAACTGGTGCATACGTTAGAGCAGAACCAGGAACCAAGGACGAGGTAATTGTAGAGAATTTCTCCTGAGTATATGTTTCTTCTATGCTCAGTTTTGGTGCAATTAAACTCTTTTAAATTCTTTTTTAATGAACAATTATAGCAGACTTATTATCGGGTTGTTCCCCGATTTTAATTACTTGTGACTGATGATGTTTTATTTCCTTTTGTTGATATTGATGTATTTATTCTGTGGATGAGATTAGTATACCCTTATTGTTGTATTACAGTTTAAGTATGCCCCGATGGATCCATTAAATTGGGTTATCCATCGGTGTGTGCTGCTGGCCATTGCCACGTGTCTAGTCCCTTGATATTTTGGGACTGGGCGTGATATAGTTTTTGTGGTAGCCCATGCCGGTCAACGACTAAAATGAATCTTGGGCATAACAAATGGATACACAACGGGAACTCGGGTTCGAAAAAAAAGAACCACCCACTGAAGATAAGGTTATACAAGTCATTGCTGGGGATGAATTTTCACCAAAGCTAATATTTATCAGTAACAATCTTTCTGAAGAAGAAAGAGAAGAAATAATCCAGCTGATAAAAGAATATATCGATGTCTTTGCTTCGAATTATGAGGATATGCCAGGTCTTAATCCAAAAGTGGCTACCCATAAACTCAACATATTGTCCAATTCAAAGCCTGTAAAGCAAAACCAACGTCGATTTTGCCCGGATATGATGGATGCCATTGAAGCTAAAATCAAGAAACTAGTAGCCTGTGGGTTCATCCGAGAAGAACAACATCCTGATTGGGTCGCTAATGTTCTCCCAGTCATGAAGAAAAATAAAAAAGTCCGTGGTTGCATCGACTTTCGAGATCTAAATGCGGCCTGCCCTAAAGATGAGTTCCCTCTTCCCATTACAGACGTCATGATCAATAATACGTACGGTTTTGAGCGCATGTCTTTCATGGATGGATTTTCAGGATATAATCAAATTAAGATAAATCCTGAAGATGAGAAGCATACTACTTTTCGTACACCATTGGGAGTATATTGCTATACAGTCATGCCTTTTGGATGAAGAATGACAGGGCTACATATCAATGAGCTATAAGTAATATATTCCATGAGCATTTACGCAAAATAGTAAAATATTACGTAGACGATATTTCTGTCAAAAGCCACCTCAAGGATAATCACATCGAAGACTTGAAGACAATATTTAATTTGATGCGCCAACATCAACTCAAAATGAACCCTACAAAATCCTTTCTTGGTGTATCCAGTGGCAAATTTTTGGGATTTATCATTACTGCTAAAGGCATTCAAGTTGACCCTGATAAAGTAAAAGCTATCCTAGAAATGCGACCGCCCCATAATCTCAGAGAACTTAGGGGATTTTAGGGTCGTCTAGCTTATATCAGGAGATTCATATCCAACCTCTCTGAAAGATGTCAACCTTTTTCTTATCAAATAAAGAAAGGTGTCATGGGACGAAGCCTGCGAACAAGCGTTTAATGACATCAAACGCTATCTTACTAATCCTCCAGTTCTGGTCCCTTCCGTCATAGGAAGACCATTTTTGTTGTATGTTCGAGCAATGGATTATTCTTTAGGGGCTCTTCTCGCACAGAAGAACAATGAAGGTCATGAATAGGCTATATACTATCTAAGCAGGATAATGGTTAAGGCAGAATACAGGTATAATCCAGTTGAAAAAGAATGCTTGGCCCTAATGTTTCCCATTCAGAAGACACGACATTACATGACAGGCCAAACTATTCATATCATATCCAGAGTCAATCCACTTCGGGTATTGATGAATAAGCCAAGTATTCTTAATTCCTGACTCGCAACTTGGGCAATGCTACTGACACCGTATGATATAGTGTACGTCCCTCAGAAGTCCATGAAAGGTCAAGCCTTGGGTGATTTCTTAGCTGCCCATCCAATTCCAGAAACCTCCAAATTATATGAAGACATTCCCGACGAAGTTACATAATGTAATTCGGCAATGGAAGGTGATACAAGGCAGCTATTCTTTGATGGTGCTTCCAGAACTGGTCCCAAGGGAAACGTAGTTTCGGGAGTAGGGATTATTCTAGTGACTCCTGATAAACTCGTCATCTATCGAGCATATTCTCTTAGTGAACCATGCTCTATTAATTGGGCTTCAAGTTGGTAAAGAATTGGATGTTGAATACTTGTAAGCTTTGGGTGATTCTCAGCTGATCGTCAATCAGGTCAGAGGAATATATGAAGTCCGCAATCCGGATCTAATTCCTTATCACCGAACAACGATCGAGATAGCAATATTTTTTAAAGGATTCTTCTTAGAACATGTTCCTCGATCTCAAAATTTGAAAGCTGATGCTCTGGCCAGTCTAGCTGCAGATCTAGCTATTCCTATAAGTAGGCAGAATTCGGTGATCCTTTTTAACAGAGATTTGTTTTGTGTGAAAAATAAATTCATATAGAATGCATCTATGTTATAAACACGATTTCTCCTAAGAGAGATTGGAGAAGTCCCTTTATAGACTTCGTGTCATATAAAATCTTACCAAAGGATCCTAAAGAAGAAGTATCTATCAAAAGGCGATCGCTACGTTTCTATTTTGATGCTTCTTCACAAAGTTTGTATCACCGAACATATGATGGACTATTGTTACGATGTCTCTCTGGTGATGATGCAAGGCGGGTTATCCGAAAAGCTCATGATGGAGTATGTGGAGCACATCAACCTGGTTCCTAGTTATAGGATCGTATCAGGAGGATGGGCTACTACTGGCCTACTATGATTACAGATGTCGTTAAATATGCAAGACAATATAAAGTCTGTAAGGTTCATACAGATTTTATACATCAGCCTTCTAAATATTTCTATCCTACTATTTCATCATGGCCCTATGAAGCATGGAGTATGGATATCATTGGTCCTATTCATCCTTCATCTTCTAGAGGACATTAATTTATATTAGCTATCACCGATTATTTCTCCAAATGGGCAGAGGCAATTTCTCTTGCTGAGGTAAAAACATTCAACGTGATCAGCTTTATCAAGCATCATGTAATTTATCGCTTTGCGATACCCTGAAGGATAATTCATGATAATGGGCCTCAATTCATCAGTCAAGCATTTTACCGATTTTGCGATAAGAAACGAATACAAAATATGGCCTCAACGACATATAATCCTGCTGCTAATGGTTTGGCGGAAGCCTTCAACGAAACCATCATCAAACTCTTCAAGAAGTTTGTCTTTTCGAACAAAAGAGATTGGAACGAGAAATTAGGGGAATGTCTGTGGGCATACCGCACAACGGTACGAACACCAACGAGTTATATCCCATTTTTATTAGTTTACGAGTGTGAAGCAGTTCTTCCTATTGAAATTCAAATTCCATTACTCAGAATAGCAGTAGCTAATGAGCTGACTTAGAAAAATAATGATCGTTTAAGACTTCAAGAGCTAGAAGGATTAGACGAGAAATGCCTTCAAGCTCAACAGCGTATCGAGTTCTACCAAGCACGCATCTCTAAAGCTTTTAATCAAAAAGTGAAGAAAAGAGTGTTCAAAGTTGATGAGCTAGTTTTAGCTGTGAAGAGTCCAATGATCATTACACATAAAAGTACGGGGAAATTCCAGCCCAAATGGGAGGGCCCTTATGTGATTAAAATGATATTTTCAAATGGCGCTTACAGATTAGCCAAGCCTAATGGAGATTTGATAATGGCTCCTATCAATGGCAAATTCTGGAAGAAGTACTATGCTTCATCTCCATTGCTTAACGGAGTATGATAAAGATTTCATTCTGATAATACTACGTACAAAGATTAGTTGGATCATATTCTATCATGTTCGTATGACCTCTGAATAGATATATTTAACTAATTTGAAACTTCAAAACCTATCATGTCGATATTACCTCTGATAGTGTTTTATATACAAATTTAGTTAGATCATATTCTATCATGTTCATATTAACTCTGAATAGATATATTCAGCTAAACCTTACAGAAAGTATATCATGTCCATATTACATCTGATATCACTTTTATCTTAGCCTATCATTTATATTCTAAAGTGATGGGTCCACAAAGTCAAAAAATATATCTTTATTATCTCTGGGAAATAATAAATTAGAAAAGGAGCAAAAAAAAAGTATATCATTGGGGAGTAGCAGTTAAATCGCAGATCTGTTGCGCCAAAGCAGCCATCCTCCCATCCCGGGAGTTTAAAATGTTGGTGCGAGCCAGTTCCAGCCTTGCTTCGTCATTGCTCAAGAGAGATAGTTCGAACAGAGAATCAACAAAACTTGTATGGATGACACCCACATGTGTCAAGTTCTATTGAGCTGTATTCATTTGGCCCTCTAATACATCACAAACTAGCGATGCTTTGCGAAGCCTCTCCCTTGTTTGAGCAAGTTCATCTTTCAATTCTCGAACCCTCACTTTATATCCCTCATATTCAGTATGGCACTGAGCTAGCTAAGGAATACTCTCCACCAATACTGCTTGCTCTTTCTTCATCTCTTGTTGATGTTCCTGGATGGATTTGTTTAAAGTTTCTGTCTTTTGAACAAAATTAGCAGTTAGGGAGTCATACTCAGCCTGAACCAAGTCATTGATGCTGCCTCGGGATAGTTGCAAATATTCGTTAATGGGTTATTCTAAACCATTAACCATTTGCTCTAGCGCATTAGCTCTTTCAGGGTCATTAAAATTTCTAATCTACGCTATAGTGAGCTTGGAGGATGTCTTTAGAGCATCAAAGCCTAGATTCTTTTCCAGCACCATGGATATCAATTCTTTCAAACTGAGGTAGAATATGCTAGTATATTATTCAACTAGCATGGCAAAGCTCAAATGGACGCTGGGAGTGGCCACAATATCGGTAAGTCTCATTTCTGGAATGACTGTAGAAGATGTTGCCACAGTCATTGCTTCAACAGTTGGTGCGATAAAGGAAGAGACACCAACAACAGTTAAAGTTGCTGGTATGCTCGACGAAGGAGGCTCAGTCGAGATGGTGGATTCATCCACCTCTGATATTATTTGAACTGCTACTGGCGAGATTATATCTAAGAATGTTGCGGATGAAAGATCAACAGTTTCAAGATATACTTCTTCGATGATGGCCACCGTCGTTTCATTAGCTGGATCCGCAACAAAATCAGAGGTTGTTTCAGCTCCTACCTCCCCAGAAATGTCCTCGCCTGAAAATTAGATAAGTGGAAGTTAATATCAATTTGATGTTAATTTTTCCTGAAAAAAGTATAAAAATAATATTTACCCATGGCCGATGGTATATATATTGCGTCTGCAGCCTGTATAGCTAAATCATTTCTTAATGATGCTAAACAAGCTGTCATACCTGGAGAGGAGTGTAAAACCCCTAATTTTGAAAACTATATTAATTTTATTATTATTAATTATTTAATTTATTTATAGTAGTTATGAGCTAAAATAGAGGAAATAGATTTTATTTAATTTTATTTTAGGTGTTTATGCATTTAGGGGAATTATGGAGCCGTTATAAATTTTTCCTAATTTATTTCATCTAGGAGACCCTTTGGACAGTTGCTAGCTTAACCATATGCACCAATATAATTTTTAGAATTTTTCTATGTATATATGTGTATATATATATATATGTATAATTAATTAGAAAAGAAATTCCTATTGGATCTCAACCCAAAATCCAAACCACTATCCTAAACCCACTACCCGTTTAACCCTATCCGGACCCGTTAGGAGAAGAAACATCAACAACAGCAGTAGCAAAAACCAACTTTGCTTTCCCTTCTCCGTACGTGTGAGCCTTCTCATTCCACCGCTTCTTAACTCTATTATTACTAAACTTTCCTCAACCAAAACCAAACCAAAGAAAGAAAGAAACAACAGCGGCAGTAGTTTCTTAAACCATTAAATTACCCCCCACCGCCTCTTATCTCTATATATTGCAAACTCTCCCAAACCCTAACTATAATTCTTCTTATACCAAACTTAACACCGTTTTGGACGTGCACTTTACAAAACTCTTGCTCAGCAAGTATACCTTGCTATCGTACTATTCTTTACATTCCATATGATGTCGGCATAGTTTATTTCTGCTCATTTAGTTCATTTATTCTAAATAAATTGTGCGTCCAAGAAAACTTGGGTGCAACGACGATGTCGTCGTAATATATTTTATTTATGTATATTTTTGACCTACTTTATGAGACCACCCTAGTATTATAGAGCATCATTAGGTTCACTGGCCATGACACAGTTGTTACACGAGTTGTGAGTCTCATATAGATCATGTACGATGTGACAGGTTTGGCCTCCTGTACGTATGGGCCGTGCATTAGGGATGACTGCTGATCGAAACTTTGTATGCTAGTAGATCTGGCAGTTATTTAGAGGTTTTATCGTATTATAGATGTGGCATGCTTAGAGCATGGGATGGGGAGAACAACAAGTAAGATATTTGGGCTCCTTTGTACTTTTCTTTTATGTAATCCGTACGCTCCACCGGAGATACGCGGTCGTGATGACCACTATACTACTTGACGGCCTTTGCTATTTAAAATACGACATGCTTTGTAGGCCCCTGATTCTCTAAGAGAATCATGCCAATCCCACTATATGGCCAGATAGCCAACTTGGAGGAAAGTTGTTCTTAAACTGCATTCACTTAAACGGTTAGGCGACCCATTGGATGTTTAATTTTTAGTATTTATTGGCATGGTATTATGTATCTTGTTACGTCCCTCTGAGGACCTGGTCCCTTTCCAGATATGGACGAGCAAGAGTATCCGCAGGAGTATGGACCTGTACCTGACTCTACTTACCAGACTGAGGAGGTCTTACCTTCGGAGTATCTGTGATTTTATTACTGCTATTTAGAGATCCTTGTTGCTACTTCAGTATAGTCATTCCATAGTGGATTTGTTTTCCTATGACTATCAGACTTGATACTCATCTTTGATATCCAATTATTATTCAGCTCTTTATTCCTACTGATTATTTGTGCTGTGGATGAGATATAGATTCTGTGTGACTTGTTGTGACAGTATATTACCACTGGTGGATTGGATATTCATGTACAGCGTACGTGTGTATATAGTTTTCCATATATTGGAGTTCGTATACATACGACTGGGCGTGTTACGTATTCCTAGTCCTACGTATTTTGGGACTGTGGTGTGACAAGGAGGGTACACCAACTGACGCTTGAGGTTCATCATCCCAGTCATCACCCAGATCTACTCGAGGTTCATCGGGTGGAATCTCGCTTAAAATACTTATAGATTAAGGAGGGGCTAGTCCCATTATTTGTCTTATAAAAGGTACATTGATTATTGGCGAGCTCAGTCTCGAAGGTGATATGGAAGCACCACCAGTATTGGTTGTAGATGTAATCGCAGCAGCAGTCACGGGCAAAGAATCTCCAGCACTTTCAGCTGAGACTGTGGAGGCTCCTTCTTTAAAAGGTAAAGGATCCCTAATAAAAGAATTATCCCCAACAGGGGAAACAATAGGTTCACTCATGGAAGAGACCCCCTTGGTGGAAGTCTTTTTAGGACCTCTGGTAGTCTGCTACTTCTTGCGGGAGGAAGGCTCTTTAAGAGTGGAAGCCTTTCGTTTATTAGAAATTATTAGAGGTTCTGTCGGGGGAACTATTACGCCTCTCGGTAAAATCAACAAATAATTATCTGCACTAGTAGTTTCATCACCTTCATTAGAGGAGACAGATGATATTTTCTCTCTTCCAGTGGACTTATGAGAGGGCATTCTGAAACTTCCATATACATCAAAATCATGATGAGAGGTATTGATGGACACATAAAACTATGCATATGAATAAAGAATGCACAACTCCATGGAGAGAGAAGTCGCAGGAACAGCAAAGGTTGCTCCAGTATAACCCATAATAAAATAATACCATCCTCTAGCTCCATCAATAAACCTACCTTTGAATTTGAAGCTGGTGATAGGATTTTCTACGTACAACTGATCATATCCAAATTGCCTAGCAAATCGGCTTGGCAGATAAGGCTCCAAGTAGCAGTGGTCCTCACTTCTGTACAGCAGGTGGGAAGGTCTTTTGCAGGCCACCCAGTAAAAGGCTTCAGGAGAAAGAATAGTCTTCTCCTGACCTATATCTTAAATCTTAGTCCCCTATTGATTGAAATGTACGTGGTGAACGGTGCAGAAGAATTTCTAACTATGGGCAAAATTTAGTGCTAGTCGACAATCTATGACGCTAGTCACATTCCAAAACGAATTCTTATAATTCAACAAGAAGTTATTGCCCGAACCACTGGCAGATCCAGGAGACATCACTCTGGTGTTGTGAAGAATTAACCATCCCATCAGATATAAGAATGGTAATTCCACTCTGGGATATCCTTCACGCTGTGTAGTATCGACCAGCAACCCATCAGTAATAGCCCTGCCTTAGGCCAGCTTGTATCCTGCATACCATGGCAGGGAGTAGGCCTAATCTTGCCCTAAATACCAAACGTACTGCGGGCCATAAGGTATTGCAATGAATATGATCCGCAGACGCAATGCCAGGCACCACCCATCGGCGTAGCCAAATAGAAAGGAAGCCAGCCAGTTGAGCTTTCTTTGACAGAGGCTTCCGGCAATGCCTCATATAACTGTTGGCTTTGTTTCCTGCAGGATAACCCCCTATGTCTTTATTCAGAACACAATCTGGAGCCTCTACATCTTCAATGAGATCATCGATTGTGTTTGCATTAAGAATGCTCAGAGGGTTCAAAGGTTTATCCTTGCTATCGACAACCTTGTCATGCTTAGCATTTCTAGCATGATGGAAGAAGAGGTAGGATACCTATTTGTTAATGTAGGCTAAATCAGAAGGCTCTCTATAGAAGGTGGTGCATGCAAGATAGTAGCTTATCAGCTCTTGGTATACAGCCACTACCCGAGGGTTGGTATCCTTCAACTCTCTATTGGTGGGGACGTATTCTTCATAAGGAATGTCTTCCATTGGCAGCTTTAAGATATCTTCCATCTCATGAAGGGCTAGGCCCAACTCACCTATCAGAGTGACAAAAGTCAAATTGAGTGAGTTATATCGCTCCACCAAAGCTAAGAATAAATTGGTGTTGATCGGCAGCACAACACTAGTAGCACTCACAGCCTCAAATAAGTTAATACTTTCTAGCTCCATTTGAAAGTGCTTCAGGATCCATGCAGTTAAATTGGCCCATCAAAGATTATGGGGGTGAAGCCATCCACTTATGCGAGGGTTAACCCTAGTATATACTCCTCCCTGCTCCATGAATTCATTGCAGAAAGTGGCCATTTGAAATGGCTGGAGCAAGGAAGAGTCCTCACTAGGGACGCTGCCTGGTAGTAATCCTCTGAAAGGCATAACAGGGCCAGAGGGACTACTTACAAAGGATCCATGGTTTAATCCTTTCTTATAAAAGATCTTCCCTGGCTGGCCATGAAGATCAGGAGTCAGAGTCTATGCCATCCTTCTGGGATATGTGGCATGGAAGAATGCAAAGATAGGGTAATCTCTGGACATCTTTGGCAGGAACATGACCGTGCCCTCAGTAGAAAATACCTAATCTTCCTCCTTGGGCTTTGTCTGGGATTGCTTATCAATAACATCCGTAAATTAGAAAGCTGGTTTCTTATACTCGGTCCCATCTATATATGTCAAGGGTTCCCCACTGATCATACTCAGCAATATTCTTTCTCCTTGGGCCAAGATCAGAGTTCCCCTTTCTTGAGGATACTCGTTTCCAGAGATGGGGAAAGTCACATGGGACAAGTCCTCCAAGTAGTTAGAATTCAACTTTCCAGCAGCAGAGCCTATTACTTCAGCCAGAGGGGGGATCTGTAGGTCTACTGCAAAAAATAAGAGAATAAGTCAGTTTTACGCTAGAATTTACTTTTAGTGCGTAAAACGTAAAGTGCTACATTCTTGCAGTATGCGCCAAAACTTGACAGTCTGAATTTTTACGCCAAACTGCAAAATTTTGAGTTTTATGCTGGAATTTACTTCAAGTGCATAAAACACAAGGTTTACAGTATACGCCAAAACCTAACAGTCTGAGTTTTATGCCAGATTGCAAAATATGGAGTTTTATGCTAGAATTTACTTCCAGCGCGTAAAATGCAAGGTTTGCAGTATACGCCAACATTCTGAGTTTTACGCCAGATTGTAAAATATGGAGTTTTACGCTGGAATTTACTTGCAGTGCGTAAAATGCAAAGTTTGCAGTATACGCCAAAACCTACCAGTCTGAGTTTTACGCCAGATTGCAAAATATGGAGTTTTCCACCAGAATTTACTTTTAGTGCATAAAATATAAGGTTTGCAGTATACGCCAAGATTTTAATAGTCTGAGTTTTTATGCCAGATTGCAAAACATGGAGTTTTACGCTGACACATTAAAATATGGGCGTACTTGCGCATACACGTATAACGTGTGCAAAGGGATTTTATTTCTCTCAATGTTTTACCTGTGATGCCCGGTGCACAGCTAGACGGTGGAGTACTTCGTTCAGAACAAGGCTCGCTTGGCCTAGTAGGAGTTGCTCGTGCTTGAGCAGAGGAGCAAGATGATGAAGCGGCTTTCTTTCCTTTAGCAGCGAAGGTCTGTTTTGGTGCCATGGCAAATCTGAGATTTTTTCAGAAAGAGACGAAGAGTTTGTTTTTTCTTTCTAAAAAGGGATGAAAGCTTTTTCTCTCTCATGGCCTAGGCCTATTTATAGGGTTCAGATGACTCTCCGAATCCTTAACCAAATTCAATTTTTATTATAGTCAGTTATGATTTGAGACTACGTCAACCGATCATTTGAAAAGAAAGACAAATAGTCATGCTGCATAATAGATCTACGATTTTATGCTCAGAAGCTACAGATCTACGATTTTTTACTCGGAAGCTACGGATATATGATTTTACGCTCAGAAACTATAGATTTATAATTTTATGCTCAGAAGCTACAGATCTACGATTTTACGCTCAGAAGCTTTTACGCTCAGAAGCTACAGATCTACGATTTTACGCTTAGAAGCTACAAATCTACGATTTTATGCTCAAAAGCTATAGATCTACGATTTTACGCTAAAAAGCTACAGATCTATGATTTTACGCTCAGAAGATTTTACGCTCAGAAGCTACAGATATATAATTTTATGCTCAGAAGTTACAGATCTACGATTTTATGCTCAAAAGCTACAGATCTATGATTTTACGCTCAGAAGTTATGGATCTATGATTTTACGCTCAAATTCTATGGATCTATGATTTTACGTGCATCTTAAATTATGTGGGACAGATTAGCTAGCAAAATACGCGTATATCTTGATAATTTGGGTTTCACGCTTAAAAAATCTAGTCACAAGAGTTTACGCAGAAAATGCTCTTTTTTATCAGCGTTTGCAAACAGATGATGAGTATTCAGTAACTTCTTCTTCAATCAAGAGGACTTTCCTAAAAATGTTTGTCTTCACTGGAGATAACTTTCTTCCTTGGCCATTGATAGTTCATTCAAAGTTTAGCCCGAATCTTTTACCCCTAGTTCAGGGATGGCCTGTTCGGTCGATATTTCTTACCGTCTCAAGAATCTTTTGAGATGCCATTTTCGAAGATGATGTTCTGAACAGATTTTCTTCGAAGAAGAAATGACGGTTCAGAATTCTATATGACTCCTGGTAAAAAACAACATGATGATTGGATTTTCAAGACAATTTAATGTTAAAGAGTTTTTACGCATCTTTCTTTATGTGTAAAAGTTGAAACATGACTGGATGCATATTTATCAGAGTTTGCATAAAAATTACTCAAGCATGTTGAAGCTGCATATTATCAGACTTTCTCACAGCAATATGGCAAATCAATAGTGCGTAAAAGAAGACAAGTTCATTAATCATGATTACATATGACGTAAATCCATTTTTTTACAAAGAATTTTTTATTAATATTCAAGATCACGATTACATATGATGGAAATTTATTACGCTAGGTTCTCGTCTGATGGAGACCTTCATTTCTTCTTCTACAATACTTCTTCGGCCAGGGGGCCAAGAAAATGTTGAATGGATGAAGGATACAAAACTGGGCCTGTTTAAATTATTTAAACCCACCCCCCATACGTCATCGGTGGCCATGCTTAGAATTGTGATTGGAATTTAGACCCGACATAATACTGTAAGACACGGCCAAGCTGCCCACTAGGGTCCAGCTTCATAATAGGGGAAAATACAACTAGCAAGCTATGTGGTCTAATGTGACCCTTCCTCTCTCTTTGACGAATTGCCATATAAAATCGCTGATTATCTCGAGTAAAGGAAGCTATGATATCCTTCCATGGTCAATCATTGCAGAGAATATTTGCTTGAAGATGTCTCATTTTATGGCTCCTTACATGCTGAAAGAGCATAATCTTCTTCTTTCACGGTTCAGCCCAATGAATCTCAGCACCCATCTTTGTGGTGAAGGAAGTATGGAATAATAAGTTTATTTGCTTGCCCTTATATAGGCAAAAGAGAACATACAAATCCCAATAACTTCTTAAATATCGTCAAAAAATCAGCCTCGAAGAACGAGTCAAATTTGACCATTTCATGCTTCATTCAAAGTATTTCAAATTATGAGGAATTTGAAAACTTTAAAGGGGGTCTTGTAGAAGCATGAAATAAACTGGAGAATTGTACGCACATTATACAGTCAAAACCCACAACATACATAAAGTTCGCATAAAATAGGGCTTCAAGGCTATGTGGCATAAAATATGACTTCAGAGCTTTACGCGTAAAATAAAGCTTCAAGGCTGTGTGGCATAAAATATGGCTTCAGAGCTGCTCACGTAAAACAGAGCTTCAGAGCTGTTTGGCGTAAAGTAGATCGTCAAAGCGGTCCGCATAAAACAGAGCTTCAAAGCTGTTTGGCGTAAAGTAGAGCTTCAGAGCTGCCGGCTAAAGCAGCGCTTTAAGGCTGTTTTGGCGTTAAAAGGTTGCTATACCTCCCGGCATAAAGTTTAAAATACGTCTATTTTTAATGCAGCATAAAGTTGTAGGAGGAACTCTTCGTATTCCTCGGATGAATTTGTCAGGCAAAACAGTAAACCTGACTCCTGACAAAAGTACTGCATGATGATCGAGAGGACGGCTGTGATGATGATTTTGTATAGAGATCCAGGCTGTCGTTTAGTGACATATTCTTGATACAAGTCATTTTTACGCATCAAAGATACGCTACCTATTCTACATGGGCAAAAATAAGTTTTTACGCTAAAGATGAGACGAAATTAGATGCTATGTCAAAAGCTGTTTCTCGTACAGAGCTAGAGGCATATCTCTGCATTTAATGTACGAGATGGAGGCAGATCTCTGCATTTAATGCACAAGATTTTATTCTATTTTTAAATGACTGGGAAAGCTAAAACTGTGGCTAATACGCTCACACCACCATCCTTGCATTTTATGCCAACCAGGCTATTTTCAACTATAGGAGTATGCCGTATGCTATCTCCTCGAAATACGCTAACTCGACTATATTTGCAAAGGTACGTGATAAGGCTATTTAGCCCAGAATACGCTCAAGATCTCAGTCGTGATGGATAATTGGCTATTTTACACTCGTTATCTATTATTCATGCATCTCTTCACAGTTTGGTCTTTTACGCCAACAAGACAGTTATTTAGCTTTTACGCCAACTATCTTTATGCAAGGTGCACTTACCTATGTGGCTTACATGCCATGAACTTTGAGAAGCAGTTATAAGCATTACCTTATAATGGAATACGTATCATATGCAGATTCATAAGATTATTTGGACGTTGGTAGCAGTTATTATAACCGCCGTGTAAAAGATGCAACTTTCTTCATAGTTTGGCTTTTACGCCAACTAGACAGTTATTTGGCTGATCTCTATAAATAGAGACCCCTAGTTAAAGGGTAGAGGGGATCAAACAGAAGCAAAAGGAGAGATCAGAGAGAGAGAGTGAGCACAGATAAAGAGTGTTGGTTGACAACTTTGGCAACGAGAATTCAATCCCACTTGCAACCTTTGAAGCTTCTTATTCTTCTACATCACTTCTTCATCACCGTGTGGTCCAAGGAACAAAATGATCGACCGTAGATCAGACTTCTATAGTAATACTTCCCCAGAATCATTTTATTGTACTTAACATCCTCGTATAGGATTAATTGTACTCATTTTCTTGTTTGTAAGCAAAAAGAAAGGTTTCGTATAAACCCTTTTACTCATTTTGTTTATCATCCAAACACCCCAGGGATCAATTATATACAAAACTCAACATCTCTTACTGGGTGTAACCCTGGTGGTTCTTCCGAGAAGACGTCTAAGAACTCCTTAACTATCTTAGGGAGTTGTTTTTCTAATAACACTGTCGCTACTTTATGTTGGTCTTCAACAGATCTGTCGAAGGTGAAACCTTCCATGCCCGGGATACTAAATAATTTCTTACCCTTATGGCAATCTATCATAGCATGACTGTCTCTCAGCCAGTTCATGCCTAAGATAACATCAAAGTTACCTATAAGGAACTAGATCAACCGTGCTGGTAGTGAACGCCCGTAGACTATGGCCGGACACGATATACATATTCAACTAACTCCTACTAGCCCATTACTAGTGAGAATATTTAACCTCTCTAGCAATGGCTCAAACTCCAATCTAATATGTGTCATGAATCGTGCAGATAAAAATGAATGAGATACACCTGAATCAAACAATACTACAGCAGAAAAAGATGCGACAGAAATGTTACCTGCAACAACGTCGCCTGATGCTAAAGCCTCATCCAAAGACAAGGTGAATGCATTCCCTTGTCCCTATTATACTCCTCGCTACTGTCTCCCTTGGTGATGCTGTTGTGGCCTCTGTTGGCCATGCTGCTAGTTCTGATGCTGCTTGTACATCTCATCTTGCTTCAGTAATGGACGCTGAACTAATGGCATTACTGCTATTGCTGGCCCTCTCTGCTGGACTGTCCCTGGTACTGACAGTGCTGGTAACTGTTGGACTAGCCCTCCTGGCCTCTATATCATCGGGCAATTGGTAATTCGGTAATTTGGACTACCATACCACATACATAACCCATTGGCTGTCCTACATACATATCTAGTATGGCCTTCTTTGCCATAATAAGTGTAACCCACCGATGCTCCCTGGCGCTATTGTTGTTGTTATTATCTCAGTTGCTGCCGAGCCGGTACTGTAACCATTAAAACTATCGCCCTCCTCGATGCTAAATCATGGATGCGAATGCCAGGTGATGGTGCTGTCGT
This sequence comes from Iris macrosiphon, assembly GCA_036927795.1. NCBI lineage: Eukaryota > Viridiplantae > Streptophyta > Magnoliopsida > Asparagales > Iridaceae > Iris > Iris macrosiphon. The sequence goes on from JAYESA010000011.1 coordinate 54,726,015, forward strand.
CCGAGGTACTCTTCCACTCTGAGCATGATACCTCTTTTGGCCTCCTGTCCTTATCGATAACCTTGGTATGGTAAGCTCATGCCTCCGAGCTACTATCAGTACCTCTTTATAAGTCTGGTAGTCGTACCCCTCTACTAGTTGTAAAATCTTTAGATAAAGACCTTGATGGAACCTCATTGCTCTATCAGACTCTATAGCTACCACAGTTGGAGCAAATCTACTCAGCCTGCAAAACTCGGCTGCAAATCCATCTACTATTCTACCAGTCTACTTGAGACCGATAAATATCTGTTTGATCTCATACTGCGCTACGACTCCAAAATATTTATCCCGGAATTGAGCCCTAAAACTATCCCAATAGATGTAATGTCTCAAGCCAAACTATACTAACGCCCATCAGTCACAGGCAAGGTCTTGAAGTTGCAATCAAACTTGATCAACTTGTTTATCAGCAGAAACCCTTATTGCTGCCATAATGACCTCAATATCCTGTAACCAGGCATCTGCTATAATGGCGTCCTCTGTGCCATAGAAGTAACTTTGGTTAAGTTGGCATAATCTAACTGATGCCCCCGAATCAGTCCTTCCTCCTCTTTCTAGGGCTGTCTGCAAACCTTGACTCAATAAGACATTATATTCTTGCTGTTGAAACTGCTGATGTTATTGTACCACCATCTAGTGTTGCTGCGTAGCCATCATTCCCAGAGGATCTCCAATAATGCCCGAGTGTCAAGTACTAATGGTACTGCTGGTACTGCTAGGGGTACGGGTATTTCAGTGGCTAGTTGCTCGATATGTCCCACTTCTTGTTCCATTGTGCCAGCTTGTTCAATTTTTGGCTCTATTTGAATTTGACTCTGAATAGGTGCTACCTCCCGTTGTTGCCCAGGGGAACCTTATCCTGCCATGTCTTCTGCTCCAGCAACTGAAGAAGTTATAAAAAAAGGATAAGAACCATCAATAATAGGATAGGAAGGATCAAGTAGGCAAGCAATTTAACAGTTCAAGCAGTGGTATCGAGGAAGATGAAGCAAGATATCAAGGGGGACAAATTTTGATTGAGACTCCTATGACCATAACACCCCACAAGTCTGAAAACAAAGACCTGTATGGGCCACCACTAAAACCTTTTCATGCCCCAATATCGGAATACAAGGACGGACATAGGCAGCTCTCCCATACAAGGTATAGAATATCGTTCGGCGGTCACGGCTGTAACTTGACAAGGGGGTGTATACTACAAGCAAGTCACTTAGGGTCACATAGAACATCTATTGTCTCAATTAGTCAAATAAGAACAGTAAACATAGAACATATATGACAAGGAAGTAAGGCATCCCAAATATCCTGCCACAACATTCAAGAAACCAGCTATACAAAAATAAGCAGGCTGGCAAAGTAACAAGAGTACATGACCATGATCAACTATAGTCTGATTAATTATAATCATATAGGAAACTAAATATCTAGATTCATGGCTAACAAGTGCCATTTGTTAAGAGTTCTAAGCCATAGATTCACACAGATTATCCGAGTGCAGCAGAATCATAACTCATATGCAATTTGGTAACAGGTTCACTGAGTCGACAATATAGCAGAAGCATTGAATAACACAAGTAGAAGTAAGCAACTCTTTATTGATATAAACAAGTGTTACAGGCGGCGCTTGGCAGAGATTACAAGTCGCTCAAGCCTCTCTCTCTGAAACAAAAAAAAGTGTGCCAAGTGGCTACAATTATGGAATGATTGTACAGGCGATGTTCAGGCAATGTTTCAATATTATGTCTTATTTATGTGCTTTTATTCCAGACGCAACTCTCCAAGGCTTCAGAGTGGACTCCTGGCCTTAGAACGCACGAAGGAGGCATCCGCACCGAACGGGGTTCTCTCGCACCCTGCAAACGAACTAGTGGATTATCAGTACATTAAATGCACTGGTGGGGAGGCTACTCGCCCGCTCGACAAATCCAAACACGTAATATAGGTTCCGTGCACCAATAATTATGTTGTCTTACTAGTTGCCTTAGGATCAGTTTTATACATAGATTCGAATAGCCTAACTCGTGTGGCAGTGCGCCATGCGATATAAGACGATACACGGCGAGACTTACCAACTTACCATTTTCCTTGCCTGTCTATGGCAAACATTGTTAATTCATGCACGAGCATTCATAATAAAAATCATGGCAATAGCATATGCAAACACGAGAGTCGTGTATCTTGATCGTTAAGGTATTCAGCCGCTCTTTTGATGCGATACAATGACTCGTACACGGATAGCCGCTAAGCGAGGATGACTTATCTATATGAACATGAGTCACTGGCATAGCCATAAAGAACCGATCATAGACGAGAATGGAATGCAATGAGAGTACACGATGCGCTATGAACCATCTCCTGTACACGATGGATCGCATATGAATAGTCCTAGGCCAAAATAAAATGCAACGAAAGTACACGATCCGCTACAAACCATCTCGCCCATACACGATAGAATATACGTGAAGTTTTATCCGGATTGGATCAGCCCTTGTGCCCCGGTGACCGTCCGTGGAACTGTACCTCATTTCTGAGTTGTCCGCGACATGCAATTTTTTTGGTCTTTCCAGTTTTATGAGATACGCGAGAACACGAGATACACGAGTATACGAGATGCTTGAATCTTGATTCTTTGTTCAGTGAATGACTTATCTTGATGCATTTCCCCTGGGCAGAGATTGCCTTTGTAATCTAATGGTCCCAGATACTTGCAGGTTCATTCTTGCATGGAACGACTATTAGATAGTCTTCCGAGAAAAACTAGATGAATAAATGACATGCACATTAATACACAATTGAGGCATAGTTTATGCGACAAGCATCGATGAGTCAATATACAAGCAGGCAGGCATGTGTTTCTAAGGAACGTAAGCAAACACGTTAGCTCGGGCCCGAAGGTAAACTGAGAGATAAAACCATAAGGGACTTTTCGAGCGATATGATCTAGGGTAGCATGTGAGGGTATGAATATAAACAATATTTTATTTCCATGTTCTAGCATATGCAATACAAGTTAGGATTATTCCCTTAGCTAGGTGTGTTGTATTCTTATTAGAATGTAGGGGGTGATTCACCTAGCGACTAGGATGTATCGTTCCAAATTTTAAGTGTACTGGCTAAGCAAAGACAAGTTCACCGTAGCTATCCACATTAGTGATGATTCGCCTCAGTTGAGCGATACGTCAAGCGAGCCTCTGAAACCCTAAGTCGGATCCCTATAGGGACAAGTCTGGATATCCTTTGCCTCAAAAGAGTATTCTCGCCTGAGCAAAGCGGGTCAGGATATTGCACTTTTGTCCTTTAAATCGGCAGTCTGCTTGAGCAGAACGGGGTGTTATATCCTACCCAACTCAGAAAAAGTCTCGTCCTCGAGACTTACTAAGGACAAGCTGTACTAACGCATTATAGAACCTATCCCAAGCGTAGCAATCTTGATTAACGATCTAAGGCTGAGACAAACCTATACATGTCGTTATACTTGTTCAGATGGATATTCACTTACACAAGCATTCGAGATCGGCATATCGCTAGTCTGGATCGTACACGTATTCGTAGTGCTCCAAACACATGCACGCCAACCAACTTAGCAATAGCGAATGTCACTACCACGTTCAGAAAACAGGGGTATTTTTGACTTTTTATAATATTTAATATTATTGTAGTTACAATTAATTGATTGCATGATAGTATAATTAATTTAATTAATTATGTGAGGTATAATTAAATATAGTATTATATACACTGTCCATTTATTTTGAGCTAGCAGACTTGACCTAGAAGCCAGTAGACGAACACCTGTCCAAATTGTGGAATTCTGTATTTAATTGATTTATTTAGAATTTATTCATTGGAGATTGTAATTAATTACTGTATTTTAATTAATTATTTGCGTATTGCCTTTGCTTCGATATTTGGAGCGCTACCCTGACTTTTGCCTTCCAACAAATTTCACAATCTTGCCCTAGACATGCCCGCCTTCCATTCTGCTATTTTTGTAACTCATAATTATGCTCTCTGTGCCTTATTTATGGCCGCACAAAAATCGTCACGAACATTTATTTAAAATCCCTATTTTGTATCGTTGTGCGTTCCAATTGAAATTGGGGACAATCTTGACCTATTTTTCGTACGGCCCAAATTAGGGAAATATTCTGTTCTGAGTCTTCTTCATTATTGCTATTGATGACCTGACCCGATTTTGGCCCCATCTACTCCTAATTAATTTTAGAATACAATTTGCATTTATTTCTAATTAAATTGAGGATACAATTTTAACCGATTCTGAAAATTCCAATTTAATTCCAGTGCCCTGCAAATTGAGCCCATACCGATCATATAGCGCCCCCTGACCCTACAAAACACCGGACACCGAATCGCCCGCTAAATTTTCGTCATTTTATGCGTCTGTGCAAATATCCAAATTTAAGGGGGCTAATTTGCAAATTTACATTTTTTGTCAACACCCATTTGTTTAAACCAATGAGGAATCCTTAATAATTTTAATTAGCCTTTCACCCGCAATCCTACATGAATTAAATTTTCTCATGACAAATCTGGACCACACATTTATTGGAAAAAATCCTCACCTTTCATTTACAAACCCTCTCCCCTATTTAATGTCATGTCCCATCAAACCCTAATCCCTAGAAAACCTAGGTAGCACACCTCCCCAAGCCCCCCTAACCGTAGCTCTCTCTTCCTCATTTTTTCTTTTCATTTTCTTCTTCCTTCCTTCTTCTCTTCTTCTCCTTCTTCTTCTTCTTCTTCCTTCTTCATAAAATTTTTAAATTTCAAATTGAAGAAGGGGGGAAACAAGGAATACTGTTCATCCCTGAACCCCGGCACTGCCCCGACTTCCTGTTCCCTACCCCGACCGCGCCAGCCTCTCCTCCAGGAGAAGGACATCGCCGCCGCTGCCGATTCCGATGTCGGCGTAGGTGGAGGCGTCGCCGACGCCGTCGTCGACTGGACGAGCCTCCCCGATGACGCAATGGTCGGCCTCTTCTCCCGCATGAACTACCCAGGCCGACTCCTCCCAGCCTCTGCGAGTCCCCCATTCCTCCCTGCTGCTCGACAACCCGACCGACGGCTGCACCACAGCTCCACCGTTGTTCACCCGAGGCGGCCCCAACTACAGCCGACTGCTGTCCATCCCCCCCCGCACGATCATCCTCCGGCGGCCCCCTCACGAGTCCTCCCCCGCTGAGCACCGTCCGGCTCCCTCCATCTCCACCGGCCACTGCAGCAGTACCACCACCACCAGTGCGGCCATCCCCCGCCGGCCTGCTCCCCCTCCGGCCGGCAGCCACTGTAAGCAATCCTCTCCTCCCCTCTTCCCTCTTTCACTGTAATATATATGTATGTGTATAATAAATTAAAATGTTAATGTATATACATAACTAATGTATAGTTAATGAATATATTTAACTAATGTGTATGTATATGTATCTATAACTAATGTATAGGTATTTGCATATATTTAATTAATGTGTGTGTATATGTGCATGTTTTTAATTTAATTGGTAAATACGTATATATAATTAATTTGGTATATGTATATATGCATATTTGGTATACTTAATATATTCACAATATTTCTAATTGGTTTGTATATATGTATATCTATATTGGGTTATTTTTATATAATATCTATTTAATAAAAAGTATATGCTAGTATAAATTGAATTTGGTGTATTAGTATTAGTATATTTAAATGATAATGTTGACTATATATATATATATTCTAAAATGTATTGGCATATATATATGTGTATATATATTTTTGTATAAACCCTTAGCATATTTTTAATATATATATACATGTATATTGTATATGTATTTAATTTGATATACATATATATGATAAGTATTAATGTTAGTAAGATATGTATATTTATTTATGTATATCCTACTAGATGACCCTAGTTGACTAGTGCCATGCCTGGCATAGCCCTGAGGCCAGTATATTTCTTTTGTGTGTTAGTATAGCATCTGATACAAGTGATATTGTGATATGTCATTAGGACTGTTGGTTCCTCCAGGCGATACTCTGGAACAGGACCTCGGTATTCACCAGCTAAGGACCAAAGGCGTGTACATTCTCTTATTAGTTTCTAATTTATGATATCTCCTATGTTCACTGTATCTAGTGTAAATATCCATGTTCTTGACACGTTGGTTACACGGATTGGTATACACGGATCTCGTCATGAGATGTTATTCCTTATTCATGGTGTAGCTTGTACAAGACTTGTTTCCTTGATATCTTGTGCATGTACAGACACTGAGACCCGGGGAGATTTTCTACCTCCCTAGGGAATCTCGTGCCATAGCGTACCATGATTGGATCTACTATACCAGTCGGGGGTGGGGAGTATTTTAGTGTAGATATGTGATCATACCCAACTTTCCATGCATCATAGCTCACCCCACATCTCACGTCGGGTGCGGCCTGACCGTCTTCATGCTTCATAGTTGTTACGTGTGATTAGCCTGACCTCTACATGCATCATAGCTAACCAACGGTTAGCCTGACCTTCCATGAATCATAGCTAATCACATGTAACCAGCCTGATCAAGTTCCCAAGCCGATCACATGTTAAAGCTAGTACTCACACACTTAGTCATAGGTTTCTTGCTCATTGACATATTGTTTCTTTTCCTGTATTTACTTCCAGTATTTCTTTCATTGTATATTTCTCGTACCTATACATGCATCTGGTATATTTCCATCTAGAACTGCTACATAGTTTATGTTATTTATATAGAACTGCTATTTAGAGATGTACTTTGCTCCTTCCTGACTGAAAAATATTTTTCCAGACTGTGACCTTAGTAGACTGGTTTCCGACACACTTGGGGATTGGTTGTTACTGTTTGCAGGTATGATTATTTTGTCATTAGACTTGTGTCGTATTCTGTTATTTCTTCAAATTCTTATCGTGTTGTAGTGGTGATTGAGTATGTTGTTCATCTTTATAGTGTTATCCGTGTCTCCTTATGGAGTTGGATACTAATGTGAGATTATTTAGATAGTACTTGACCTAGACAGCGTTCTACCGCCGATGCTACGGCGTAGGCTGGACGTACCCACGCTCTCGTGCCCCTATACCGGGTGCGGGTCGTGACACGTTTTTAGTGGTGGCCCATGCAGGTCAGACTTCGCAAGTTGTGCGATGTCGTGGTAGTACGACGTCTTCGTTGTACTACTGCGTGCCTGCTATAGGACATAGGACCTAGGATACTAGGATGAGAGAGGATACTCAATCATAATTTATTTGAAAGATTTCCTGGGATGACCCCATGAGAATCTTATTATAATTTCCAATTTAATTCCTTCGCCCTTGTTTCCGTCCGTTCTCACTCGTTGATATTGAGTTTGATTCTTGTTGACCAGTTGTTAACTTTAATTCCTGGTATCGTTGTTGAGTTGATTTCTTATTGAGATGAATTTTACGGACTAGAATTTATGGTATCATCTGATGACATATATTGATGAGGACAGTGAGAAAGGTAAAACGTCTACTTTGGTTATGGAACCTAGAGTTTATCGCAGCCATATTAGCTGTCGTGACGAGAACGTAGGAACCTAACTTGGATGTACATACTTTAGTTATGAGATTTAGAGTTTCTCGCAGCCATACCGGTTGGCGTGGCGAGGATTCTAGATGACATGATTATAGGGTTGCATACCTTTGTTACGAAATATATCGTTTATCGCATCTATGCTTACTGGCGTGGCGAGGATTCTGTGTGTCATGATTTCTGACAGACGTGTATGATTATCAGGTTGTATCTTAAATTGGTTCTTAAAGTATCATCTCAAGACTTATCTATTTATGTTATTTCAGGACTTTGTTCCATCGTTTCTTTTCTTTACTAGCAGTAAAGATACCTTCCATCCTTGATCCAGTTCCTTTTTGAGCTTATTTTCTTTGAGGATTCCTTGTTAGTATGATAATTAGTGACTTGCAATTTTGGTTGTGTCTTGTATTAGTTTGACTGAGTGTGACTTGTGATTTTGTAAGTGTTTCTTAGTTGGACATGGGAGCATTAGGCATTAATCTAGAGATACCCATAGCATAGTACCTTGTAGCTATAGTTCTATGATAGGTGTTATTATAATTAGTATTGGTATTATAGAAAGAGGAGTAAGAGTATCAGTGAAGGTTCCAAGAGTTAGTATCAGAACCAGCATGCCAGTCCTAGATAATCATTAAATTATGTAATTGGATGATCTATGTAAACAATTAAGTATCAAGGAATTTCGTTAAAGATTAATGGAGCATGATGTTCAAATTTGATGATTGATACTGGGTGGATCAAGAGTAAAGAAATGTATATACATAAAGGGTTTTAATGAGATGTCATAAGTAGAAAAATATCAAGATTGGTAATGAAAGTTGTGAAATATATCACAGAATAGTTTAACAGGCTATAAAAGGTTTAAGAGATATGCTTATACATCAATCGAGATATGGAACCATATGCCTGCCCTTGAGATTGAAGTAAAGCATGGGTATTATAGAAAGTGCAAGTGATCATGATTTGTAATAAGTTTGATGAGATAATCTAATGATGAAGCTAGTGTTACCTTACCAATAGTGCTAGTGATTCTATATCAAATATTTGTTGAGCAAGGTGCTAATGACAGTAAGTACTTCGTGTGATGAAAATTAGATTGGTGTATTTATGTGGACTTTGAGTATTAGAGACTGAGAGTAACTATATGTATACTTGAGGATTTAAATTATAGTTTGAAGAGTGGGAATGAATTTTAATTTTTAAGAATTTAGAGGAGTTAAGATTTTATGTTATTAAAATTTTGAGTATTCGAATTCAATTCAATAAACATTGTCAAAGCTATAAGGATTTTAAAAGTGATTAAATTTTTTCGATATTTGAGTATCTGATTTTGAGGAGGTATATGCAATCATTTTTAAGTTGATCGAGAAGTTAAACCTTGACGATTATTTTGAGGATTAATTTTATGGTAGATAAGAGATGAATATTAATATATGAGTAGATGATGTACAGGTGTAAGGATCTGATGACTTGAGCATGATTGAGGTGGCACCGCAGACTGACTTGGGTGTCCATCTAGAGTTGTATTAGAAAGGGTTTAGCACTTAGTATGGTGTTACACTTGGTGTGCACTGGAGTGATAAGAAAATAGTATGGACAATTGTAGTAGGAACGGGAACTGACAGAGGGTATGGTACTAAGGAGATAGAGGTATCAACTTAGATGCATTATTGAATCATGGTTATATTAGAGATTCTTGGCATCAGATTTAGGTGTTAATAGACATGTGTGTGCAACATGGATATATTCATGGATCTTGTGGATAAATGACTAGTTGATATGGGTACCAATGTACAGGAATAGGAATTAGTTAGTGAATATGCTAGAGTTAAGTGTATGTTAGAGATAGGAGATACTACAGGTAATGTGTTAGCAGGTTCTGTTCTTTCTTCATTCTGTTCCAATCTATTTGAGTGATTGACTGATACCTTAGTACCGTAGCTTGTATGCATGATTCTTGTTATAATGTAGCTAGTAGTACAACCTGATACAGAGACTGCAATACCATGACAGAAGACACCATGACCGTACATATCCCTTTAGGTTGCATGTTGTATGATTGTAGAAAGATTATCTTAGACCATGATTATTGGGGTTTAACCATGACGAAGATTCATGAAGGAGTTATGACTTGACAAGAGAGACAAGGTGATTAAAATTCAAGGATAAACATCGATTTAAATAAGGGGTTAAGAAATTAATATGACATAATTGGTAGGTTATTAATTCCAGGAAGATTATGACATGATTAAATTGGTTATTAAAATTTGGAAATTTTGGGGAGACTATCATTATATTTATTTGATTTCAAGTTATGAATTTTAGAATTTTATATGGGATGTTGCAATAAAAGAATCCTTAAGTATCGCATTGTTGAGTATTTTGAGGAAGAGGAAATCGAGAAATAAAATTTAGATGGATAAATGTTTTAATTCAAACTTGTGGGACGAGATTACATTTTATATATGTGTATTGATTAAAAATCAAAATTGAGAAGTGGATATTAAATTCTGAGTATTGGATTATTAACTAAAACTTTCAGGAAATTTTTGATAAAAATGGACTTTGATTCTATTTCGAGGATTTTTCAGGAATGCAATAATTTCAGAATTTTGAAAATTTTGGAAAGACATTGTGGATTATTACCTGAATTCATGGATGATGAATTTAAATTTGAGGGAAACAATAATATGTATGATAAACGCTACTTGGAGGATTTTAAATTTCGAGGACGAAATTCTTTTAAGGAGGGTAGACTTGTCACTACCACGTTCAGAAAACAGGGGTATTTTTGACTTTTTATAATATTTAATATTATTGTAGCTACAATTAATTGATTGCATGATAGTATAATTAATTTAATTAATTATGTGAGGTATAATTAAATATAGTATTATATACACTGTCTATTTATTTTGAGCTAGCTGACTTGACCTAGAAGCCAGTAGACGAACACCTGTCCAAATTATGGAATTCTGTATTTAATTGATTTATTTAGAATTTATTCATTGGAGATTGTAATTAATTACTGTATTTTAATTAATTATTTGCGCATTGCCTTTGCTTCGATATTTGGAGGGCTACCCTGACTTTTGCCTTCCAACAAATTTCACAATCTTGCCCTAGACATGCCCGCCTTCCATTCTGCTATTTTTGCAACTCATAATTATGCTCTCTGTGCCTTATTTATGGCCGCACAAAAATCGTCGCGGATATTTATTTCAAATCCCTATTTTGTATCGTTGTGCGTTCCAATTAAAATTGGGGACAATCTTGACCTATTTTTTGTGCGGCCCAAATTAGGGAAATATTCTGTTCTGAGTCTTCTTCATTATTGGTATTGATGACCTGACCCGATTTTGGCCCCATGTACTCCTAATTAATTTTAGAACACAACTTACATTTATTTCTAATTAAATTGAGGATATTATTTTAACCGATTCTGAAAATCCCAATTTAATTCTAGTGCCCTGCAAATTGAGCCCATACCGATCATATAGCGCCCCCTGACCTTACAAAACACTGGACACCGAATTGCCTACCAAATTTTCGTCATTTTATGCGTCTGTGCAAATACCCAAATTTCAGGGGGCTAATTTGCAAATTTGTATTTTGTGTCAACACCCATTTGTTTAAACCAATGAGAAATCCCTAATAATTTTAATTAGCCTCTCACCCTCAATCCTACATGAATTAAATTTCCTCATGACAAATCTGGACCACACATTTATTGGAAAAAATCCTCACCTTTCATTTACAAACCCTCTCTCCTATTTAATGTCATGTCCCATCAAACCCTAATCCCTAGAAAATCTAGGTAGCACACCTCCCCAAGCCCCCCTAACCGTAGCTCTCTCTTCCTCATTTTTTCTTTTCATTTTCTTCTTCCTTCCTTCTTCTCTTCTTCTCCTTCTTCTTCTTCTTCTTTCTTCTTCATAAAATTTTTAAATTTCAAATTGAAGAAGGGGAGGAAACAATGAATACTATTCATCCCTGAACCCCGGTACTGCCCCGACTTCCTGTTCCCTACCCTGACCGCGCCAGCCTCTCCTCCAGGAGAAGGACATCGCCGCCGCTGCCGATTCTGACGTCGGCGTAGGTGGAGGCGTCGCCGACGCCGTCGTCGACTGGACGAGCCTCCCCGACGACGCAATGGTCGGCCTCTTCTCCCGCATGAACTACCCAGGCCGACTCCTCCCAGCCTCTGCGAGTCCCCCATTCCTCCCTGCTGCTCGACAACCCGACCGACGGCTGCACCACTGCTCCACCGTTGTTCACCCGAGGCGGCCCCGACTACAGCCGACTGCTGTCCATCTCCCCCCGCACGATCATCCTTCGGCGGCCCCCTCACGAGTCCTCCCCCACTGAGCACCGTCCGGCTCCCTCCATCTCCACCGGCCACTACAGCAGTACCACCACCACCAGTGCGGCCATCCCCCGTCGGCATGCTCCCCCTCCGGCCGGCAGCCACTGTAAGCAATCCTCTCCTCCCCTCTTCCCTCTTTCACTGTAATATATATGTATGTGTATAATAAATTAAAATGTTAATGTATATACATAACTAATGTATAGTTAATGAATATATTTAACTAATGTGTATGTATATGTATCTATAACTAATGTATAGGTATTTGCATATATTTAATTAATGTGTGTGTATATGTGCATGTTTTTAATTTAATTGGTAAATACGTATATATATAGTATATATAATTAATTTGGTATATGTATATATGCATATTTGGTATACTTAATATATTCACAATATTTCTAATTGGTTTGTATATATGTATATATATATTGGGTTATTTTTATATAATATCTATTTAATAAAAAGTATATGCTAGTATAAATTGAATTTGGTGTATTAGTATTAGTATATTTAAATGATAATGTTGACTATATATATATATATATTCTAAAATGTATTGGTATATATATATGTGTATATATATTTTTGTATAAACCCTTAGCATATTTTTAATATATATATACATGTATATTGTATATGTATTTAATTTGATATACATATATATGATAAGTATTAATGTTAGTAAGATATGTATATTTATTTATGTATATCCTACTAGATGACCCTAGTTGACTAGTGCCATGCCTGGCATAGCCCTGAGGCCAGTATATTTCTTTTGTGTGTTAGTATAGCATCTGATACAAGTGATATTGTGATATGTCATTAGGACTGTTGGTTCCTCCAGGCGACACTCTGGAACAGGACCTCGGTATTCACCAGCTAAGGACCAAAGGCGAGTACATTCTCTGATTAGTTTCTAATTTATGATATCTCCTATGTTCACTGTATCTAGTGTAAATATCCATGTTCTTGACACGTTGGTTACACGGATTGGTATACACGGATCTCGTCATGAGATGTTATTTCTTATTCATGGTGTAGCTTGTACAAGACTTGTTTCCTTGATATCTTGTGCATGTACAGACACTGAGACTCGGGGAGATTTGCTACCTCCCTAGGGAATCCCGTGCCATGGCGTACCATGATTGGATCTACTATACCAGTCGGGGGTGGGGAGTATTTTAGTGTAGATATGTGATCATACCCAACTTTCCATGCATCATAGCTCACCCCACATCTCACGTCGGGTGCGGCCTGACCATCTCCATGCTTCATAGTTGTTACGTGTGATTAGCCTGACCTCTACATGCATCATAGCTAACCAACGGTTAGCCTGACCTTCCATGAATCATAGCTAATCACATGTAACCAGCCTGATCAAGTTCCCAAGCCGATCACATGTTAAAGCTAGTACTCACACACTTAGTCATAGGTTTCTTGCTCATTGACATATTGTTTCTTTTCCTGTATTTACTTCCAGTATTTCTTTCATTGTACATTTCTCGTACCTATACAAGCATCTGGTATATTTCTATCTAGAACTGCTACATAGTTTATGTTATTTATATAGAACTGCTATTTAGAGATGTACTTTGCTCCTTCCTGACTGGAAAATATTTTTCCAGACTGTGACCTTAGTAGACTGGTTTCTGACACACTTGGGGATTGGTTGTTACTGTTTGCAGGTATGATTATTTTGTCATTAGACTTGTGTCGTATTCTGTTATTTCTTCAAATTCTTATCGTACTGTAGTGGTGATTGAGTATGTTGTTCATCTTTATAGTGTTATCCGTGTCTCCTTATGGAGTTGGATACTAGTGTGAGATTATTTAGATAGTACTTGACCTAGACAGCGTTCTACCGCCGATGCTGCGGCGTAGGCTGGACGTACCCACGCTCTCGTGCCCCTATACCGGGTGCGGGTCGTGACAGCGAAGTCTTAGCACTCGAGTTTCATATTTTCTTGAGTCTTGGATTGTGCACACGTTCAAGGCGTCCCTTAAACATATGCATTCAACCAAACTTAGAGATAGTGAAATCGGACAAGCTACTTGCAAAAATCTCAAAAGTTTGCACAGGTCTGCACAAAGGCCCTACCATCATAATTTCATACAAACAATCACATTATTCTAATGTACTTTTTAAAAGTATTTAGACTCATTGTTGGAATATTTCATTTGAGACATTGAGAGAGAGCGTGCACATAACCCACGAACGAGCTTTCGAAACTGAGATAATCGAATTAAAGTCCAAAGACGTATAGCCAAGCCCTGATACCAACATGTTATGCCCTGATCTCCCGAAGGATAAATGGCCATTCCCGCTAAGCGAGAATTATCGCGCCAGCGCTCCCTCGGAATGATCGCTTCAACCCATCCGGGTGTGATGCCGTACGAGCGTGAGCCACGCCCGTGCAAGGCTGTGGTTCAATGGCTGGCGGTAAGAGTTCTAAGGCACAGAGTCACACAGATTGTCCGAGTGCAGCAGAATTATAACGCATAGGCAATTTGGTAACAGGTTCACTGAGTCAACAATATAGCGAAAGTATTGAATAACATAAGTAGAAGTAAGCAACTCTTTATTGATATAAACAAGTGTTATAGGCGGTGCTTGTCCGAGATTACAAGTCGCTCAAGCCTCTTTCTCTGAAATAATAAAAAGCGTGCCAAGTTGCTAAAATTATGGAATAATGGTACAGGCGATGTTCAGGCGATGTTCCAACATTATGTCTTGTATATGTGCTTCTATTCCGAACGCAATGCTCCAAGGCTTCAGAGTGGACTCCTGGCCTTAGCACGCACGGAGGAGGCATCCGAACCGAACGAGATTCTCCAGCACCCTACAAGCGAACTGGTGGATTATCAGTATATTGAATGCACTAGTGGGAAGGCTACTCGCCCGCTCGACAAATCCAAACACGTAATATATGTTCCATGCACCAACTATTATATTGTCTTACTAGTTGCCTTAGGATCAGTTTCATGCATAGATTTGAATAACCTAACTCGTGTGGCAGTGCACCGTGCGATATAAGACGATACACGGTGAGACTTACCAACTTACCATTTTCCTTCCCTGTCCAAGGCAAACATTATTAATTCATGCACGATCATTCATAATAAAAATTAAGGCAATATCATATACAAACACGAGAGTTATTGTATCATGATCGTTCAGGTGTCCTGCTGCTCTTTTGATACGATGCAATGACTCACACGTGGATAGCCGCTAAGCGAGGATAACTTATCTATATGAACATGAGTCGCTAGCATAGCCATAAAGAACCGATCATAGACGAGAATAGAACGCAACAAGAGTATATGATACGCTACGAACCATCTCCTGCATACGATAGATCGCACATGAAGAGTCCAATGGCAAAATAGAATACAACGAAAGTACACGATGTGCTATAAACCAACTCGCCCGCACACGATGGACTACACATGAAGTTCCATCCGGATCGTATCGGCCCCATTGCCGCGATGACCGTCCGTAGAAATGTACCTCGTTTTCGAGTTGTCTGCGACATATAATTTTTTGGCCTTTCTAATTTTATGAGATATGCGAGTACACGAGATGTTTGAATCTTGATTCTTTGTTCAGTGAATGACTGGCCTTGATGCATTTTCCTTGAGGCGACGATTGCCTTGGTGACCTAATAGTCCCGGATACTTGCAGGTTCATTCTTGCACGGAACGACTATTAGATAGTCTTTCGAGGAAAACTAGATGAATGCATGACATGCACAGTATTACATAATTGAGGCATAGTTTATGCGAAAAGCATCGATGAGTCAATATACAAGCAGGCATGCATGTATTTCTAAGGAACGTAAGCAAACACCTTGGCTCGGGCCCGAAGGTAAACCGAGAGGTAAAACCGTAAGGGACTTTTCGAGCGACATGATCTAGGGTAGCATGCGAGGGTCTGAATATAAACAATATTTTATTTCCATATTCTAGCATAAGCAATAATAGTTGGATTATTCTCTTAGCTAGGTGCGTTGTATTCTTATTAGCATGCAGGGGTGATTCCCCTAGCGATTAGCATGTATCTTTCTATATTTTAAGTATACTGGCTAAGCAAAGACAAGTTCACCGTAGCCACCCACCTTAGCGATAATTCGCCTCGGTTGAGCGATACGTCAAGCGAGCCTTTGAAAGCCTAAGCCGGATCCCTGTAGGGACAAGTCTGGATATCCTTTTTCTCAAACGAGTATTCTCACCTGAGCAAAGCGGGTCGGGGCTGTAGAAGCATGAAAATACGCTGGGGAATTATACGCATAAAATCTCTAATATGCATAAAGCCCACATAAAACAGAGCTTCAGCATTGTGTGGCATAAAATATGGCTTCAGAACAGCCCGCGTAAAGCAGCACTTAAAGGCCATTTTGGCGTAAAAATATTGCTACACCTCCCTCCGGCGTAAAACACGTTTACTTTTAATGCAGCGTGAAGTTGTACGAGGAACTCTTCATATTCCTCGAATAAACCTGTCAGACAGAACAGTGAACCTGACTCCTGACAAAGAGTACTGTACGATGATCGAGAGGACGGCTGTAATACAAGTCATTTTTACGCATTCAAGGAATACGCTGCCTATTTTTCATAGGCACAAATGATCCTTTAAGCTCAACATGAGACGAAATCAGATGCCACATCAAAAGTTGTCTCTCATAAAAAGCCCTAGGCATATCTCTGCATTTAAGGTACGAGATGGGGGAAGATCTCTGCATTTAACGCACAAGATTTTGTTCTATTTTTAATGACTGGGAAAGCTAAAACTGTGACTAATATGCTCACATCACCATCCATGCATGTTACGCCAACCAAGCTATTTTCAACTATAGGAGTACGCCATATGCTATCTCCTCAAAATACGCCAACTCAGGCTATATTTACAAAGGTACGTAATAAGGCTATTTAGCCCAGAATATGCTCAAGACCTCAGTCAGGAAGGATAATTGGCTAGTTTTATGCTAGTTATCTATTATTCATGCAGTATCAAGCTTTACGCAGAATCTAACTTTTACGCCAATACGACAGCAATTGGCTTTTATGCCAACAAGACAGCTATTTGGCTTTTACGCCAACAAGATAGCTATTTGGCTTTTACGCCAACAAGACAACTATTTGGCTTTTACGCCAATAAGACAGCTATTTGGCTTTTACGCCAACAAGACAACTATTTAGCTTTTACGCCAATAAGACAGTTATTTGGCTTTTATGCCAACCATCTTTACGCAAGAAGCAGTTATCTACGTGGCCTGCATATTATGATCTTCGATAAGCGATTACATGTATTACCTCATAATGGGACATGCGTCATACATGGATTCAGAAGATCATTCATACGTTGGTAGCAGTTATTATAACCGTCACGTAAAGAGTGCAACTCTCTTCACAAGTTTGGTTTCTATGCCTACTGGACAATTATTGTGATTGAGCTCTATAAAAAGAGACCTTCGGTCATAGAAGGTCAAGTAGGAGATCAAGGGAGAGACCAAGAGATCACAGAGAGAGAGCACAGACAGAGAGTAGTGATTGACAACTTTGGCAACGAGAGTTCAATCTCTCCTGCAATCTTTGAAGCTTTTTCTTCTTCTACAGCACTTCTTCATTATCGTGTGGTCCAAGGGACAAAGTGATCGACCGCAGATCAGACTCCTATCGTAATATTTCCCCAGAATCATTTTTATTGTACTTAACATCCTCGTATAGGATTAATTGTACTTCTTTTTTTTCTTGTTTGTAAACAAAAAAAGGGTTTCGTATAAACCTAGTTTCATTCTTTTGTTTATCATCAAACACAAGATGGTGACTCTGCTGGGGACTACTTTCTCATCTAACAAGAAAGCATTGTGCAACATGATGTTATATCCGTCGGATCGACGAAGAAGACTTTGGTCGTCCAGTTCGACCAATCTGCTTATGAAGATATGCTTCGCGCAGGGGGTAGCTCTCATTCCCTGTCTGTCCAGGATAACAGGAAGCTGCGTAAAGTGTGGATGTCCCAGACATCCTCTACCCTTCCTTTAAGCTCTCCTTCTCTGATCAATAAGGTTGTGACAACACAACCTATACGCCTTGTGTGTAAAAATTTGTCTCCCGTCTGTGACGTGGCAGACAAAACTTCTAGAATGCCCCAGTGCCAATCCAGAAGTCTAACACGCGCTCTGTGCATAAAACATTGTCTTCCGTCTATGACGTGGCAGACAAAACTTCTGGCAATGCCCCAGTGCCAATCCAGAAGTTTAGAACGCGCACTGTGCGCAAAAATACGTCTCCCGTCTGTGACGTGGTAGACAAAATTTTTGACAAGGCCTCAGCGCCAATTCAAAAATTTTAAACACTCCTTGTGCGTACATCTTCCGCCTATAAGGAGACAGATGGACCCTTGGATCGCATCAAGGGAAAACAAGTAGCGAATCTCCTGACCACTGGGCTTGTACGCCCCCAAAAGAAGAAGTTACCCACTCTTCAGATTACTCATGACGCTGGAGGCCGATTGAGCACCTTTCCTATTTTATGCGAACCTGTACAAAACTCCAAATTATGGCATGATAAGTCAGTCTGCGTAAAGAAGACCAACTTCACGGGAAGATACGCTCCTCAGACAGGTGACGGATCGTACGCTACTCACATGGCTGAACTGCTATATTTTTCTGGCAGAGAGAGGGTCATGGTTCCAAATCTTTATGTCCCTACTGATGTAAAAAGGCAGAATAAGCCTTCTTCTTCTTCGGTTAATCCCCCTGATTTGCATAATTTCTTGATCCAGAAGCGCAAAGACAAAGAATATTCTAATATGTCTATTACACCCCCTAGGGAGCATTATTGTAATAGTCGTAAAGTTGTAATTAACTACCGCTGCTCTAAGGCAAAACGGTTAGTTTTTGACCGGTTGAATTAATCTTTGCCCTTACAGGAAGAAGAACCAACATTCGCATCAGTAAACATGGTTTCACATATTCCTAGGGGAAGGTCAAGTTCAAGGCATCATCCCTCTAGAACTCCGAGCCAAAGGAGATTTGACAGACTCCTTGAGAATATTGAAGCAGGCATTTTCGAAACACTCGCTCGAGGTCGCGATAATCGACTTCATATTCTTCCGATTTCGACACTGGGGTTCGCCAGTTTCCTGAGTGTGATGCTGATAGTATACAGTTGATCTCTACAGAGACCTATACCAGTCCTTCAGTAGCATCCAGAGAAATAAGAGTTTATGCCATTGGAGATGAACATGAAGAGACTTCCCCGTCAGTAAGTACTGAGAAACGCATCATTGTAATGGAAGCATCGCTTAAAGAGATGCATTCTATGATGGAGAGTATGCACCATATGATGGTCACTCAACACGCAGCTGCAATAGCTCAAACATCGGTTCCTCCAACTCAACTACGTATGGGGGTGGGTATGCCACCATCCAACGCAAGCCAGGAGCCTGTTCTAAATCAAGAGTCGGCGGCTCCTCAACTCCTTAACTCGAAGAATGTATTGCCTCCTATTGGAGTTATAATACAACCGATCTCTCACCTCTCTGCTGTCCCTTTCCCAGCTGAAGATCCGATACAGGAAGTTCGGGATTTAAAAGCCCAATTTGATGTTTTGAAGCATAAGGATCAGCTCAAGAAGTTGGGAATCAACCAGCCATACCCAGCTGTCTAGGATGAGATCCCTTTCCAACCAAAATACAAACCACAGGCTATGGTTTTGTTTGAGGGAAAGACGTCACCCAGCCAGTACATGAACTACCTTAGCATTATGATGGTGTTGTTGCAGGAGAATGACGCTCTCCTTACTCGAGTATTTAAGGGCTGTGTGTCTACAGAGGCCTACCAATGGTACGGTAGTCTAGCGGACAACTGCATTACTTCTTTTGAAGATTTTAAAACTCTATTCTTCGTTCGATTCTACGAAGGAGGAATGCACATGTTTATGTCATCGCTCATCGAAGTGAAGCAGAAGGAGAAAGAGAACGTTCGTACTTTTATTGAATATTTTCGTCAGGCTACTTTGCAGATGCCTCCTGGAGTTCCAGATTCAGCTCTGGTGGACATTTGCAGGAAGAACCTTCTCCCACTGATCTCAGTATTCACAGGACCATATCAGTTCTATGATTGGCCCTCATTTATCATCTCAGCGGTAGCCGCTGAAGATAACAGTCGGAAGGCACGTGACAATGTAATCATGATCTCTACCTCTGATAGAGGAAAGCGATCATCTTCCAATAACGATCATACTCGTAGCTCCAAAGGGAAGGAAGCTCTGGCAATCAACACGTCCAGACAACATACCTCAGTGACTATGCAGATGAATCCTGGGACTTTCAGGCCTAAAGAAGAATATTCTTTTGACGATGATAATATTCCGAGCATATTTGATTGTCTAGTCAAAAGTGGCAAGCTTACTCTTCCAGAGATAAAGCGGCCAAATGAAGTAGGCAGTAGAATAATCCTAAGTACTGCATTTTCCACAGGTACATACATCACCCCACAAAGGCATGTTATATACTAAAAAGGAAAATTCAGGAGTTGATTGATGCCAAGGCCATCACTCTGTGTAATAGCGAGAAGACGGTCACTGCGAACATGATCTCACTCCAGTTTGGCAATCTTCCCCCTCAAGAAGTCCCAGATGGTATGGTACCTATTCCACGGGCGATGATGAACATTGTTAATCTCCCTCCGACCAGGGGTCAAAATCATGACCTAGTGCCCCTAACTACCAAGCGTGGGGAGATCATGTGGGTTTACCCTAATTTGGTATCAGAAATTGAGGAAGAGACTCAAGCTGCTAAAGCTAAGTCAAAAAAAAAACTCAAGATGCAAACCATGCCATATGGTTGCAATATCCCCGACATCAGAAGGAGAGACTTTGGCAACCGGATCCCGGTCAGGCAAAGTCTACCTGAAGGACTATGGAGGGAACTAGGGGAATCAACGGCAGACACTTCTGCTGCCAAACCTCCGGAGCCTAAAACTGTTATACGAGAGACAGGTCCTTCTAGACCAACTTTGGTGGCCAAGGGCAAGCAGAAAAAGGTTTGTTTTGATAAACCTTTGAAGAATATTCAAAACAAAGGTTTAGAGAAACCTTATAACTTTGACATCATGGCCCAGTTGGCTAATACCCCAGCCAGATTGTCCATTTTTGAGCTACTTAGGCTATCCAAAGACACTCGTCAAGCCTTGAGTGAAGCGTTAATGCAGGCAGATGTATGCTTGACTCAGCTCAATGTAGAAGCATGAAAAATATGCTAAACAATTATACGCGTAAAACCCTCAACATGCAGGAAGCCGCGTATAGTAGAGCTCCAGCACTGGGCAGCGTAAATAATGACTTCAGAGCCATTAGCGTACAACAAAGCTTTATCGCTAGTACAGCATAAAACATAGCTCCAGAACAACCCGAGTAATACAGTATTTCAGACTGTTTCAGCATAAAAAGGTTGTTATATCGCCACTTTGGTGCGAAATCCATCCGTTTTTAATACAGCATGGAAGTGTACGAGGAACGCTTCGTATTCCTCAAATGAACCTGTCAGATCATGTAGTAAACCTGACTCCTGACAAAGAGTACTACACGACTATCCAGACGAAGACTGTAATGATGATTCAGCATAGAGATCCAGACCATCGTTTAGTGACATTTCCTTGATACAAATTGCTTTTACGCATTCAAGGGAATACGCTGCCTAGTTTTACACAGGCAGACATGAGCTTTTACGCTCAAGACGAGACAAAGCTGACCGCCGTACAGAACTCGAGGCACGTCTCTGCAATTAATGCTCAAGATGGGGACAGATCTCTGCATTTAATGCACCAGATTTTGTTCTATTTCTAATGACTGGGTGAGCTATAATTAGGGCTAATACATCCACATCACCATCCCTGCACATTACGCCATCAGGCTATTTTCAGCTATAGGAGTACGCCGTATGCTATCTCCTCGAAATATGCCAACTCAGGCTATATTTGCAAAGGTATGTGAATAGGCGATCTGGTCCAGAATACGCTCAAGACTCCAGTCAACATCAAGCTCTACGCAGAATTTAGCTTCTATGCCAACATGACAGCTATTTGGCTTCTACGCCTACTTAACAACTATTGGGCTTCTACGCCTATATGTCAGCTATTGGGCTTCTATGCCTATATGACAGCTTTTTGGCTTCTATGCCTACTGGGCTTCTACGCCTACTTGGCTTTTACGCTAGCAGAACAACTATTTGGTTTTTACGCCAACGAGACAGTTATTTGGCTTCTACGCCAATTATCTCTACATGAGGGGCAGTTATCTACGTGGCTTACATGCCGTGATTTTCGTAGCAGTTATACGTATTATCTATTAATGAGACATGCGTCATACGCTTATTCAGAAGATTATTTATACGTGGATAGCAGTTATGATAACCACCGCGTAAAAGGTACGGTTCTCTCCGTTGTTCAGTATCTACGCCTATAAATAGAGACCTCTATTGACGGAGGTCAGGGGTCGAATCTCTAAGTATTGGAAAGGTCGGTCGGATTTTAGAGAGGCTGGGTCAGAAAAATCAAAGAGAGACAAGCACAGACAGAGAGTAGTGATCGACCATTTTGGCATCGAGCATCCACTCCTTTTTGTAATCTTTGAAGCTTCTACTTCTTCTACAGCACTTCTTTATCATCGTGTGGTCCAAGGGACAAAGTGATCGATCGCAGATCAGACTCCTGTAGTAATATTTATTCAGATTAAATTTTGTACTTGATATCCTCGTATAGGATTAATTGTACTTCTTGTTTGTAAACCTAAGAAAGGGTTTAATATAAACCTATTTTAATTTCTTTTGTTTATTATCAAACACAAGATGGCGACTCTGCTGGGGACTTCCTTCTCATCTGACGAGAAGACTATTGCTCAA
This sequence comes from Iris macrosiphon, assembly GCA_036927795.1. Classification (NCBI taxonomy): domain Eukaryota; kingdom Viridiplantae; phylum Streptophyta; class Magnoliopsida; order Asparagales; family Iridaceae; genus Iris; species Iris macrosiphon. Next base: position 54,748,913 of record JAYESA010000011.1, read on the forward strand.
CACGATGCTGTATCTATAGGATCATTGAAGAAGACTATGGTTGCCCAATTTGACCAATCTACTGATGAAGATAAGCTTCATGCAGGGGGTAGCTCTCATTCCCTCTCTGTCCAAGACAACAGGAAGTGGCATAAAGAATGGATGCCCCGGGCATCCTCTACCCATCCTACAAGCTCTCTGTCGCCAAACAATGAGGTTATAGCATTGTTTCCTCTGCACCTTGCGCGTAAAACTCAGTCTTCCATCACTGGCGGGCCAGACAAAACTTCTGACAGTGCCCTAGCGCCAATTCAGAAGTCTAAAATGTGCTTTGAACGTAAAACTTTGTCTCCTGTTTGTGATGTGGCAGACAAAGCTCCTGACAATGCCTTAGCGCCAAGCCAGAAGTTTATACCGCGCCTTGCGCGTAAAATATCATCTCCCATCTATGATGAGGCAGATGACCCCTACTATTTTTGAAAGGAAAAACAAGTGGCAAATTTTTCGACTCCTTGGCTTTTACGCCATCAAAAGAAGAATCTGCCCGTTCTTCAGATTACATGGAACATTGATCGCCGTTTGAAGACTTCCTCAGCTTTACGCCAACCTGAGCAAAATTCCAAATTACGCCAGGAGAAATCCCTCGGCATAAAGAAGGTTCAGTTTGTGGATAGATACGCTCCTCATGAATCATGTGCTGCCCACATGGCTGAACTGCTATATTCCTATGGCAGGGAAAGGGTTATGGTTCCTAACCTCCACAGGCCTACTAATATAAAAAGGCGAAGCAAGCCTTCCCTTTCTTCTGTTAATCCTCCTGATTTGCGTAATATCTTGATCCAGAAACGCAACGGCAGGGGTCAAAACCGAGATTTACAGCCCCTAACTACTAAGCATAGGGAGATTATGTAGGATGTAGCGTCAACATCCAATGTCGTCATGACAGATGGGCCATATGAAGAATCAGTCTTTATTATTCCACCTACTCGCAACGATCAACATCAAATAATCTTCAGTCGAATACGGAATAGACCGATTATACAAGAAAATTCTCACGAGTCTGATGTTGGCAAAATACAGATCCACAGGTATAGCCCCCAGGCTTTAAAGATTATACAAAGCTTGGGTTACGATCTGAAGTTGAAGCAAGGCCTCAACTATGGGAAAGACAGGTGAATGCCGTTGCATGGTGGTCCCTACTGTCAAAGAACTCATTTTGGGTTAGGGTATACTATATCTCTTATAAACTCTAAACATACAGATTATAATCCTGTAATTCAAGAGGCAAGTCCTTCTAGACCAACTTTGGTGGACAAACACAACGACCTGTCTGGGGGTAGACTCCCTCAATGAAATAGAGTAGCTTCCAAAGCAGGGGGTAAAATTCCTTCTTAGTCCGAAGATGATGCAACGAAGACCATCTTCCCGGAAGATCGTAAAACTCAGGCATCGGGAACCCGAAGGCCAAAGGGGACTTTCTCCTTCAATGAAGATAACATCATTGAAATCTTTAATATATTGATGAAGGAAAACAAGATTCGGCTGTCCAACATCAGATACCATGAAAGGGCTGGCAAGGTTGATGATCCAGGATATTGTCATTTTTATCGGTACATTCATCACCCCACAAGGGCATGCTATGTACTGAAAAGGAGAATCCAGGAGTTGATCGACGCCAAAGTCATCACTTGGCATTTATAAACAAGATGACGGTCACTGCAAATTGATCTCACTTCTACGTGGCAATTTGTATCTCCCCAGTGGAGCAACCTTCAGGTCTATCCCCACTAAGTAAATCACTCTCTAGTGAATTTTTCAGACTTGGTTCACGTCCATATTACCTCTGAACTGTTGTCTAAATATTATTTTCCCTAGCTGAGTTTGCTATGTCCAGGTAACCTCTGAGCAAATCTCCCTGTCTGTGGCTATCGATTATCATGTCCATATTATCTCTGATATCGGTTGTCATCTCAACTTAACACCCATACTTAACCTAAAGTACGCCAGTGGGGTTGAGTCCATAAAAGTTTGTCATGTTCATATTACCTCTGAGCAAACTTTCTGAGTTTTTGGCTATCGATTATCATTATTATATTATCTCTGATATCGGTTGTCATCTCAACTTAACACCCATACTTAACCTAAAGTACGCCAGTGGTGTTGAGTCCACAAAAGTTTGCCATGTTCATATTACCTCTGAGCAAACTTTCTGAGTTTTTGGCTATCGATTATCATTATCATATTATCTCTGATATCGGTTGTCATCTCAACTAAACACCCATAATTAATTCTAAGTACGTCAGTGGTGTTGAGTCAACAAAAAACTGCTATATTCATATTACCTCTGAGCAGATATATACCTCCATTCTCAGTAGAGGCCCTACTCAAAAATTTACCATGTTCATATTATCTCTGAGCAAACTTTCTGAGTTTTTGGCTATCGATTATCATTATCATATTATCTCTGATATAGGTTGTCATCTCAACTTAACATCCGTACTTAATTCTAAGTACGCCAGTGGTGTTAAGTCCACAAAAAATTGCCATGTCCATATTACCTCTGGCAAAGCTTATCCTAAACTTATTACCTGTACTTTCGTGTGCAAAAGGTAATGTGTCCCTGTGGGACATATTACTTCTGAACTATTTTTCTTTCCCCAGCAAAGAAAGATTCAGTCAATGTTCATCCCCACAGAGGCATATTTTACAAACATCCGCCAGGACTTGTCTCATTACTTCCACTAGTGTACGCAAAAAAAAGTAATAGGTCCACAAAAATTCCCCAACAGGATGTCTTTACTAACCAGGGACTTGTTTCGAACTTATTATTTGCACTCAAAACGTGCACAACAAATAATAAGTCCACCAAAGATCCTCGAGTGGGATATCCTTAACAAAAACAGTATTGTACTATGTCCATATTACCTCTGGTAAAACATCCGAAATCCATACAAACAATCATAAAGAAATGGAGGGCTCTTTTTGATTGAAAAGAACGTTCTCAAACGGCGCTTATAGATGAGTCAAGCCTAACGAAGATCTGATAATGGCTCCTATCAAACGGCAAATTCCTGAAGAAGTACTATACTTAATCTTCCTTGTTTAAACGGAGTATGGTAAAGATCTCATTCTGACGATACTACATACAAAGGCTAGCTGGATCATATTCTATCAGGTTCAGGTGACCTCCGAATAGATATCCTTAATTAATTTGTAAGCCTATCATATTAATATTACCTCTGATAGTGTTTAGTATACAAATTTAGTTGGATTATATTCTATCAGGTTCATGCTAAATCTGAATAGATTTACATTTCAGCTAAACCTTACCGAAAGAATGTCATGTTAATAATACCCCTGATATCACTTTTACCCTAGCCTATCATCTATATTCAAAAATAATGGGTCCACCAAAGTTAGATAAAGTCTATTTATTATCTCCAGAAAGAGCAAGTTACATATAAAAGCAAAAAAGTACATCATTTGGGAGGAGCAGCCAAATCACGAATCTGTTGTGCCAGAGCGGCCATCCTCTCACTCCTGGAGTTCAGGATGTCAACGCAAGCCTGCTCCAACCTTGCCTCCTCATTGTTCAAGGTAGATAGCTTGGACTGAAAACGAATAAAATCAGCATTGATGACACCTGTATGTGCCAGGTTCTGCGGAGCTGCTTCCATTCGGTCCTTCAACACATCTCGAGCGGCCGATAAAGCGAGAACCTTCTCCTTTGACTTAGCGAGCTCATCTTCCAATTTGTGGACCCTCGCTGCCTCTTCCTCATATTCGGCCTCGCACTTAGCCAGCTGGGGAATGACATACTCTAATACGGCACGCTCTTGATCCATCTCCTGCTGCTGTTCCTGGATGGATTTGTTCAGAGATTCCATTTGCCCAGCCAGTTCTATAGTTAAGGAGTCATACTTAGCTTGAACGAGACCGTCGATGCTGCCTCGAGATAGTTGCAAATAATCGTTAATGGGTTGTTCCAAACCATTAACTATTTGCTCTAGCACATCAGCTCTGTCATTATCGTTGAAGTATCTAATCTGAGCTATACTGAAGTTGGAGGACGTCTTCAGAGCCTCGAAGCCTAGATTCTTCTCCAGCACCATCGATATCAGCATTTTCAAAGTGGCATAGAAAATACTAGAAAACTGCTCAACTAGCGGGGCGAGACTCGAATGGACGTTGGGAGTGGCTGGGATATCGGTGAATCCCCCTCCAGGAATGACTGCAGAGGATGTTGCCACAGTCGTCGCTTCAACAGATGGGGCTATAAAAGAATGAGCACCAACAACGGTTGAAGTTACTGGTATGCTCAACGAAGGAGGCGCAGACGTAATGATAGGCTCATCCTCCTCTGAAGATATCGGGACTGTATTTAGTGAGGCTACACCCAAGAATGTCGCGGATGAAAGATCGACAGCTTCAAAACCTGCTTCATCGACGTCGACCGCCGCCGTTTCATCGGCAATATCCGCAACAAAATCAAAATTTGTATCTATTCCAGCCTCCCCTGAGAGGTCTTACCCTGAAAAGAAGACAAAAGAAAATTAATATCAATTTGACGTTAATTTTCCTAAAAAAGAAGCATAAGGATGACATTTACCCATGGCTGATGGTATATATGTCGCGTCCATAGCCAGTACAGCTAAATCATTTCTTCATGATGCTAAGCAAGCTGTCATACCTGGAGAGAAGGGTGCACCAAATGAAGTCTGAGGGTAGTCATCCAAGTCTTCACCCAGATCCAATCGAGGTTCATCGGGTAGAATCTCACTGGGAATACTTATAGACGAAGTAGGGGTTGCTCCCATTACTGGTCTGGATAAAGATATCCTTATTTTGCTCATCCTCGTTGGCGATCTCACGGCACTACCTAAAGCAGTAGAAGCAGCAGCGACCAAGGGCAAAGGATCTCCGGCACTGCTGACCGAAACTGTGGAGGATTCCTCTCTTAAAGGTGAGGGACCTATAATCGAAGAATCATTCCCGGTCGGGGAAGCAACAAGCTCACTCCTAGGAGCCTCATGGCTGGAAGTCCTTTCAGGACCACTGACAGTCTCCTTTTTTTTGCGAGGGGAATGCTGTTTTGGAGTAGGAGCTCTTTGCTTACGGGGGAAATCTAGAGGCTCTGCAGGCGGAGGTATTGGGCCTCTCGGTATGGTCAACAAAAATTCGTCTGGACCGACAGGATCTTCACCTTCGTTAGTGGAGACTGTTGAGACCTCCTCTCTTTCAACGAACTTATGAGAGGGCATCCTAAAACTCCTCGCATATCAAAATTGCGATGGAAGGTATTGATGGCCACATAAAATTGGGCGTACGAATGGAGGATGCGCAACTCCATGGAGATACAAGTTGCGGGCATAGTAAAGGTTGCTCCAGTACAACCCATTATGAAGTATTGCCACCCTCTGGCTCCATCAATAAGTCCACCTCTGGACTTAAAGGTGGTGATGGCATTTCCCATATGCAACTGGTCATACCCAAACTTCCTGGCGAACCGACTGGGAAGATAAGGCTCCAAGAAGTAGTGATCTTCACTTTTGTACAATAAATAGGAAGGTCTAATGCAGACCAACCAATAGAAAGCTTCGGAAGAAAGAACGGTCTTCCCGAGACCTGAATCCTGAAGTTTCGTCCCCTGTTGATTAACATGTACAGTAGGGACGATACAGAAGAGCTTCTAGCTAAGAGCAAAATTCAATGGTCGCCGACAATCTACGACGGTTGTCACATTCCAAGTGGAATTCTTGTAATTCAACCAAAAATTATTTCCTGAACTACTGGCGGAGCCGGGAGACATCACCCTGGGGTTATGAAGAATTAACCATCCCATCAGATATAAGAATGGTAACTCTACCCTGGGAAAGTTTTTACGTCGTGTCTCATCAGCGAGAAGCCCATCAGTAATGGCCCTCAGGCCAGCTTATATCCGGCAGACCATGGCAGGAAGCAGGCCCAGTCTTGCCCCAAATACCAAATGTACTGCAGGCCATAAGATATTGCAATGAAGATGATCTGCAGATGCGATGCCAGGTACTACCAATTGGCGTAGCCATATAGAGAGGAAGCCAGCCAGTTGAGCTTCCCTCGACAGAGGCTTGCGATAATGCCTCATATAACTGTAGGCTTTAGTGCCTGTAGGATAACCCTCGATCTCCTCATCGAAAACTTGATCTGAAGCCCCTGCATCTTTAATAAGATCATAGACTATTGGGGCATTAAGCACACTCAGATGATTCAAGGGCTTATCTCTGCTATCCATAACTTTGTCTGGCTTAGCAGCTCTGGCCTGATGAAAGAAGAGATATGATGCCCATTTGTTGGTATGAGCAAAATCAGAGGGCTCATTGTAGAAGGTGGTGCACGCTAGATAATGTCTCATTAGATCCTGGTATACTGCCACTACCCGAGGGTTTATATCCTTCAGCTCCTTGTTTGTGGGAACATACTCTTCATAAGGAGTATCCCCCATTGGCAGTCTTGAAATATCTGCCATCTCGTGAAGGGCCAATCCCAACTCCCCTAGCGGAGTGGCAAAAGTCCCAGTGAGCGAGATATACCGCTCCATTAAAGCCAAAAATAGGTTGGGGTTAAGAGGCAGCCCAACACTGGTAGCATTCACGGCCGCGAATAGACCAATGTTTTCAAGCTCTGTTTGAAAATGCTTCAGGCCCCAGGCAGTTAAACGAGCCCATCGAAGATTTTCGGGTGTAACCCATCCGCTGGTCCGAGGGTTAACCTTGGGGTATACTCCTCCCCGCCCCATGAAGTTATTGCAAAAAGTCGATATTTGGACCGGCTGGAGTAGTACAATGTCTTCACTCGGGATGCTACCCAGAAATAATCCCCTGAAAGGCACAACATGACCTGAAGGACGGCTCACAAACAACCCTCCGTCTGATCCTTTCTGATAAAATATCTTCCCCGGCTAGCCGTGAAGATCAGGAGTTAGGGTCCACGATATCTTCCTGGGATGCGTAGCATGGAAGAATGCCGAGATAGGGTAATCTCTAAGCATTCTTGGTAGAAACATGACCATGCCCTCAGCAGTAAAAACCCAGTTTTCCTTCTTGGGCTTCGTCTGGGATTGCTTATCAATCATATCCCCGAATAGGAAAGCTGGTTTTATGTATTTATCCCCATCTATATACGTCAGGGGCTCCCCGCTGATCATACTTAACAACATTCATTCCCCCTGGGACAAGATCAGGACTCTCCTTCCTTCAATATAGTTGTCTCTAGAAATAGGGAACGTCATATGGGACAAATCCTCCAGATAATTGGAGTTCAGCATCCCGGCAGCATAATCCATTACCTCAGCCAACAGAGCGATCTGCAAGTCCACTACAAAATACAAGAAGAACAAGTCAGTTTCTATACTAGACATTACAGTCTTGCAACTTACACCAAAAATCAAACAGTTTGTGTTTTTATGCCAGACTATCAAAATTTGAGTTGTTACGCCGGAATTTCATCCTGAGCGTAACACTCAAAGTTTGTCGTATACGCCAAATCTTGACAGTCAAAGCTTTTATGCCAGACTGCAAAAATATAGAGTTTTTATGATGACACATTAGGAATATGGGCATAAAAGATAAAATATCTCTGTGCATCATCTTCCTCGAAGAGGCTCTCAGCACAGAAGATGACCTAGCACGTTCACGTACAACGTGTGCGAAGGGTTTTCTTTATTTTCTCGTCCTAAAAGCTTTACCTATGATGCCTGGTGCACAACTTGTTGGTGGGACACTTCGTTCAGGGCGAGGTTCGCTCAGCCCTATGGGAGTTGCTCTTGAGCAGAGGAGCGAGAAGAAGACGCAGCTTTCTTTCCCTTGGAAGTGGAAGTTGGTTTCGGTGCCATTTCTAAAAACTCAAAGTTCTCAAAAGAAGAAACGAAAAAGAGTTCTTGAAGAGACAAAAGTTTTTATAAAAGACAGATGAAGAGTTTCTTCTCTGAAGGCCTTGGGGTATTTATAGAGTTCGAATAACTCTTCGAATTCCTAACCAAATCTGATATTTAATATTCGGTTATGATTGGATGCCACGTCAGCCTATCATTTAAAAAAAAGAAGACGGACAGTCAGTGATCCAGATTCTACGCGCAGAGCAGATCTATGATTTTACGCTCAGGCGTTTTTACGCTCAAGAGACCACAAATCTATGGTTTTATGCTCAGAAACTATAAGTCTATGGTTTTACGGTTGGATGCTTTTATGCTCGGTAGCTTTTACGCTCGAGAGGCTACAAACCTACCACTTTACGTTCAGAAGCTACAAATCTATAATTTCAAGCTCAGAAGTTTTTAAGCTCAGAGGCTACAAATCAATAATTTCACACCCAGAGACTATAAGTCTATGGTTTTACGCCCGGATGCTTTTATGCTAGGTAGCTTTTATGCTCGAGAGGCTACAAACCTACGACCTAAGCCCAAAGGTTACAAATCTATGATTTCACGCTCAGCAGCTTTTACGCTCGGAGGCTTCAAATCTACGATTCTACGCTCAACAGCTACAGATGTCCAATTGCAAAGGTTCACGCAGAAATGCTCCTTCTTGGCTACAAAATATTCCAAGTGCCCAAAACACATAGAATTCAACATTGAAGATGACTCTTCTTTTTGGGTCGATTGGAAGTTCAACAGAAGTCCAGTCTTCTACACAAGTTCTAGTACGACCTGTTTGACGGCCATTTCTTGCCCTTTTTCAAGGGATTTTCATGAAATCATTCTTGAAGATGATAGTCTGAACAAGAATTCTTTGTATCAGAGAAGTAACAGTTCAGGAATTCTATGCGACTCCTCGTTCAAAACAGCATGACAGTTTGGATATTTCTACTTAAGTGCTAAAGAAGCTTCTATCTACGTGTCTTCAGTTATGCGTAAAAGACGGGACGAGATCAGATTTTTTTATTAGAGTCGGCGTAAAGTTATTTCAGATGTGCTGAAGCTGTACATATTCAGACTTCCTCACAGCAAAATATGGCAAATCATCAGAAGCGTAAAAGAAGACTATTTTATTAATCATGATTACATATGATGGAAATCCAGTTTACAAAGGGTTTTTTCATCTTTATGATTACATATGATGGAAATCCTTATTCTGCCAAGGGTTTCTCATTTTCAAGATCACACCAAGAATCTGCTATGTCAGGTCATCATAGTGGTGGAGATCTTTGTCTTCTTCAGTAGTTAATCGGTTTCCTTGGCCGATTAACAAGAAAATGATTAATGGCAGGAGGATACAAAATTGGGCGTGTATCAATTACACAAACCCATCCTCTATACGCCATGACAGATTGAGTTGGGATTCAGACCTAACTCAATATTGGAAGACAGGGCCAGTTTGTCTGCCCTTGTCTACCGTCTTGATGGAAGAAAATATAGCTTGCAAGCTGTGTGGTCTAATGTGACCCTTCCTCTCTTCAGGACGAATCGCCATATAAAATTGCTGATTATCCCGAGCAAAGGAAGCTATGATATCCTTCCATGATCTATCGTTGCAGAGGATATTTTCTCGAAGATGCCTCTTTTTACGGCTTCTTACATGCTGGAAGAACATGATCTTCTTCTTTCTCAAGTCAGAAAGACGAACATCGGCAACAATCTCTTCTGTGGTGAAGGAAGTGTAGAAAGAATAGGTTAACTCATTAGCCTTTATATAGGCAGAGGAGATCACATCAACTCCCAACAAATTCCTAAAATCTAGCCGAGAAATCAGCCTCATGGAACGAGTCAAGATGGACCGTTTCATGCTTCATTCAAAGTATTTCAAATTACGAGGAATTTAAAAACTTTGAAGGGGGTCTTGTAGAAGCATGAAAAATATGCTAAGCAATTATATGCGTAAAACCCTCAAAATGCAGGAAGCCGCGTATAGCAGAGCTCCAGCACTGGGCAGCGTAAATCATGACTTTAGAGCCATTGGCGTACAGTAGAGCTTTATTGCTAGTACAGCATAAAACATAGCTCTAGAATAACCCGCATAATGCAGTATTTTAGACTGTTTCAGCGTAAAAAGGTTATTATATCACCACTTTGGTGCAAAATCCATCCGCTTTTAATGCAGCATGAAAGTGTACGAGGAACGCTTCATATTCCTCGAATGAACCTGTCAGATCATGCAGTGAACCTGTCTCCGGACAAAGAGTACTGAACGACTATCTAGACGACGACTGTAATGATAATTCGGCACAGAGACCCAGACCGTCGTTTAGTGACATTTCCTTGATACAAATAACTTTTACGCATTCAAGGGAATACGCTGCCTAGTTTTACACAGGTAGACATGAGCTTTTCCGCTCAGGACCAGACAAAGCTGGCCGTCACGTCAAAAGCTGCTCTTCGTACAGAACTTGAGGCACGTCTCTGCAATTAATGCACGAGATGGGGGCAGATCTCTGCATTTAATGCACGAGATTTTGTTCTATTTCCAATGACTGGGTAATATATAATTAGGGCTAATACGTCCACATCACCATCCCTGCACATTATGCCATCAGGCTATTTTCAGTTATAGGAGTACGTCGTATACTATCTCCTCGAAATATGCCAACTCAGGCTATATTTGCAAAGGTATGTGAACAGGCAATCTGGTCCAAAATATGCTCAAGACTCCAGTCAACATCAAGCTCTACGCAGAATTTGGCTTCTACGCCAACATGACAGATATTTGGCTTCTACGCCTACTTAACAACTATTGGGCTTATACGCCTATATGTCAGCTTTTGGGGTTCTATGCCTATATGACAGCTTTTGGACTTCTATGCCTACTGGGATTCTATACCTACTTGGCTTTTACGCCAGCAGAATAACTATTTGGTTTTTACGCCAACGAGACAGTTATTTGGCTTCTACGCCAATCATCTCTACGCGAGGGGCAGTTACCTACGTGGCTTACATACCATGATCTTCACAGCAGTTATACGCATTATCTTTTAATGGGACACGCGTCACTCGCTTATTCAGAAGATTATTTATACGTGGGTAGCAGTTTTGATAACCGCCGCATAAAAGGTGCGATTCTCTCCGTTGTTCAGTATCTACACCTATAAATAGAGACCTCTATTGACGGAGGTCAGGGGTCGAATCTCTAAGGATCGGAAAGGTCGGTCGAATTTTAGAGAGGCTGGGTCAAAAAAATCAAAGAGAGAGAAGCACAGACAGAGAGTAGTGATCGACGATTTTGGCATCGAGCATCCACTCCTTTTTGCAATCTTTGAAGCTTCTACTTATTCTATAGCACTTCTTCATCATCGTGTAGTCTAAGGGACAAAGTGATCGACCGCAGATCAGACTCCTATAGCAATATTTACCCAGATTAAATTTTGTACTTGATATCCTCGTATAGGATTAATTGTACTTCTTGTTTATAAACCTATGAAAGGGTTTAATATAAACCTGTTTTCATTTCTTTCGTTTATTATCAAACACTCAAGTCCCCTGATAAAGAGCCTGTGGCATGTCTTCAATGCCATAGTATGATGGAAGTGGTCCCTAACATCACTTTTACTTAAGAGGACATGTTGTTGAAACATAAAAATATGATAGGCCTCTTTATTATACCGGATATGTCGGCTCCATAGAGGTAGACCAGATTCACATAGATCCGGGATCATTGATTAGCATTATCCCTCATAGTCTGCTAAGACCGTTGAGGATCCCTACAAGCAAACTAGCTTACACTACCACTACAATCGTGGGCTTCAATGCCAAATAAAGTAGGCCGTTAGGGAAGATTCGTCTGAGGATCCAGATTGGTGACCTTAGATCAGTGGCTAGATGCTACATCATTGATTCAGAGGTATCCTACAATATTTTATTGGACAGACCATGGATCCACGATCATAATATTATCCCTTTAACTCTACACCAATTCTTCAAATATGTAGACGCCCAAGGGACAGTGAAAACAGAGTTTGCTGATCTTAATCCCTTCAAAGGGGTTGAATTTTATTATTCTGATGCCATGTTGTACACCCAAGACTACAAGAAGGAGGTATCAGGTAGGACAGTGGAGGAATCCCATCGGGAGCCAGAAGAACCGTCTAGCGAGCAACCTTTGTCAATCCAGATGAAAGGGTGGACTACCCGTTCGAAAGTTATGGAACCTATGACTATCCACTATGGCAAAAACAAATCGGGAGGAGGAAGCAATCCTCTAGTGATCACTCTGAACCAGAAGCCTCCACCTTTGGTCATCAACCTTAGGCGCTACAAGCAGCCGACTGATGTAAATACAACTAGGATTATGGTTTCTGACGATAATAAAGGTTTTCTTTTCCAGTATACTAACGTTCAATTTCCTAATCAGGAATCCTCCCCCCATAACGATATAGAGCCTATAGCACAAAAATTCTTGGAAGCTATAGACTTCTATCATCCGTATGTGTGGAAAGTAGCGTCAACTTCTAATGTCATCATGACATATGGACCGCATGAGGATTCTATCTTTATTGTTCTACCTACTCGCAACGATCAGCATCCAATAGTCTTCGGTCGCATGTGAAATATACCATTTATACAAGAAGATTCTTATGAGTCTGATGCTGGGAAAATGCAGGTTCACAGATATAGCCCACAGGCTTTGAAGATTATGCAAAGCATGGGTTATGATTTGAAGCTAGAACCAGGTCTCAACTATGGAAAAGGCAGACGAATGCCGTTGTATGGTGATCCCTACTGTCAATAAACTCATTTTGGGTTAGGGTATACCACATCTCTTGCAACTTCGAACAACTCTGGGTCAAGTGAGGAGACCATTTTCTCTTCTCAGGATGGTTTGTCGTCCTCCGATTCAGAGGACGAATTCGAACTGGCATTACCAGTAAATATGGTGTTGACAGATCCCCTCGAAACAAAAGAACAAGAATCTGAACCATTTGAAAATGAATCCTGGGCGCAGCAAATGGATACACAATAGGAACTCCGGTTGAAGCAAAAAGAACCACCCACTGAAGATAAGGTCATCCAAGTCAATGTTGGGGATGAGTTTTCACCAAAGCCGATATTTATCAATAACAATCTTTTCGAAGAAGAAAAGGAAGAAATGATCGAGCTGATAAAAGAATATATCGATGTCTTTGTGTGGAACTATGATGATATGTCCGGTCTTGATCCAAAAGTGGCTACCCATAAACTCAACATACTGCCCAATTCAAAGCCTGTAAGGTAACACCAACGCCGGTTCTGCCCAGATATGATGGATGCCATTGAAGCTGAAGTCAAGAAACTGATAGCCTGTGCGTTCTTCCGGAAAGAATAATATCTTAATTGGGTCACTAATGTTGTCCCGGTCATAAAGAAAAACAGAAAAGTTCGTATCTGCATCGACTTCCAGATCTAAATGCGACATACCCGACGAGTTCCCTCTTCCCATTACAGACGTCATGATCGATAATACGTGCAGCTTTGAGCGCATGTATTTCATGGACGGATTTTCAGGATACAATCAGATTAAGAAGAATCCTGAAGATGAGAAGCATACTGCCTTTCGCACACCACTGGGGGTATATTGCTATACAGTCATGCCTTTTGGATTGAAGAATATCGGGGCTACATATCAACGAGCTATGAGTAACATATTCTATGAGCATTTACGCAAAACAGTGGAATGTTACATAAACGATATCGCTGTCAAAAGTTGTCTCAAGGATAATTATATCCAAGACTTAAAGACAGTGTTCGAGTTGATGCGCCAACATTAACTCAAAATGAACCCTACAAAGTCCTTCCTCGGTGTATCCAGTGGCAAATTTCTGGGATTTGTCATTACCGCTAAAGGCATTCAAGTTGACCCTGATAAAGTAAATGCTATCCTAGAAATACGATCGACCCGTAATCTGTGAGAACTCAGGGGATTTCAAGGTCGTCTAGCTTATATCAGGATATTCATATCCAACCTTTCCGAGAGATGTCAACCTTTTTCTTGCCTGATGAAGAAAGGTGTGTCATTCGTATGGGACGAAGCCTATCAGCAAGCATTTAATGACATCAATTGCTATCTTACTAATCCACTAGTTCTGGTGCCTCCCGTCATAGGAAGACCATTTTTGCTGTATGTTTGAGCAATGAATCATTCTTTAGGGGCTCTTCTCGCACAGAAGAACAATGAGGGTCATGAACAGGCTATCTACTATCAAAGCAGGATGATGGTCGGAGCTGAACACCGGTACAACCCCGTGGAAAAAGAATGCTTGGCCCTAATGTTTGCCATTCAAAAGACGCAATATTACGTGACGGGCCAAACTATTCATATCATCTCCAGAATTAATCATCTTCGGGTATTAATAAATAAGCCTAGTATTCTTAATTCCTGCCTCACGACCTGGGTGATGTTATTGACACCGTACGATATGGTGTACGTCCCTCAGAAGTCCATCAAAGGTCAAGGCCTGCCTGATTTCTTAGCTGCCCATCCAATTTTTGAAACCTCTAAATTATATGAGGATATTCCCGACAAAGTTGTAGAATATAATTCCGCAATGGAAGGTGATACATGGCAGCTATTCTTCGATGGTGCTTCCAGGACTGGTCCCAAGGGAAATATGGTTTTGGGAGTAGGAATTGTTCTGGTGACTCCTGATAAACTCGTCATCTATCGAGCATATTCTCTTAGCGAACCCTGCTCTAATAATATGGCAGAGTATAATGCTCTACTAATCGGGCTTCAAGTCGCTAAAGAATTCGATGTTGAATACCTGGAAGCTTTTGGTAATTCTCAGCTGATCGTCAATCAGGTCAGAGGAATATATGAAGTCCGCAATCTAGACCTCATTCCTTATCACCAAACAATGATCGAGATAGCCATGTCTTTTAAGGGATTCTTCTTAGAGTACGTTCCTCGATCTCAAAATTTGGAAGCTGATGCTCTGTCCTGTCTAGCTGCAAATCGAGCTATTCCTATAAGGAGGCAGAATTCGGTAATCCTTCTTAATAGAGATTTGTTTTGTGTGAAGAATAACTTTCACATAGAACGCAGCTATGCTATAACATCAACTCCTCCTAAGAGATATTGGAGAAGTCCCTTTATAGACTTTGTGTCATACGGAATCTTTCTAGAGGATCCTAAAGAAGCAGTATCTATCAAAAGATGATCACTACTTTTCTATTTTGATGCTTCTTCACAAAGTCTATATCACCGAACATATGATGGACTATTGTTACAATATCTCTCTGATGATGATGCAAGATGGGTTATCCGAAAAGCCTATAACGGAGTATGTGAAGCACATCAACCTTGTCCTAAGTTACAGGATCGTATCAGGAGGATGGGCTATTACTGGCCTACTATGATTGCAGATGCGATAAAATACGTAAGATAATACAAACCCTGCCAGGTTCACGCAGATTTTATACATCAGTCTTCTGAGTATTTACATCCTACTATTGCATCATGGCCCTTTGAAGCATGGGGTATGGATATCATTGGTCCTATTCATCCTTCGTCTTCTAGAGGACATCGGTTCATATAAGCCATCACCGACTATTTCTCCAAATGGGCGGAGGCGATTCCTCTTGCTGAGGAAAAGACATCCAACGTGATCAGCTTTATCAAGCACCATGTGATTTATCGCTTTAGGATACCCCAAAGGATAATTCACGATAATGGGCTTCAATTCATCAGTCAAGCATTTCATCGATTTTGCGATAAGAATCGGATACAAAATATAGCCTCAACGACATATAACCCTGCTGCTAATGGCTTGGCGGAAGCCTTCAACAAAACCATCATCAAACTCTTGAAGAAGTTTGTTTCTTTAAACAAAAAAGATTGGAATAAGAAGCTGGGGGAATGTCTCTGGGCATACCGGACAACAGTACAAACTCCAACTGGTTGTACCCCATTTTCATTAGTTTATGGGTGTGAAGCAGTTCTCCCATTGAAGTTCAAATTCTATCACTCAGAATTGCAGTGGCTAATGAGTTGGCTCAGGAAAATAATGATCATTTAAGGCTTCAAGAGCTAGAAGAATTAGACGAGAAATGCCTTCAAGCTCAACAATATATTGAGTTCTACCAGGCACGCATCTCCAGAGCTTTTAATCAAAAAGTGAAGAAAAGTATGTTCAAAGTTGGTGAGCTAGTTTTAGCTGTGAAGAGGCCAATGATCATTACGCACAAAAGTAAGGGCAAATTCCAGCCCAAATAGGAGGGCCCTTATGTGATTGAAATGACAATTTCAAATGGCGCTTACAGATTAGCCAAGCCTAATAGAGATTTGATAATGGCTCCTATCAATGGCAAATTCCTGAAGAAGTACTACGCTTAATCTCCCTTGCTTCATGGAGTATGATAAAGATCTCACTCTGATGATACTACGTACATAGCCTGGTTGGATCATATTCTATCATGTTCTTATGACCTCTGAATAGATATGTTTAACAAATTTGAAACTTCAAAACCTATCATGTCCATATAAACTCTGAATAGATATATCCAGCTAAAACTTACCGAAAGTATATCACATCCATATTACCTCTGATATTACTTTCATCCTAGCCTATCATTTGCATTCTAAAGTGATGGGTCCGCAAAGTCAGAAAATTTATCTTTATTATCTTCGGGAATAGCAGATTACAAAAGAAGCAAAAAAGTACATCATTGGGGAGGAAGCAGCTTTCTTTCCCTTAGCAGTAGAAGCCTGTTTAGGTGCCATGGCGAATCTGAGTTCTCAGGAAAGAGACGAAGAAGAAAAGGTCTTGGAAAGAAAGGGTTCTTGCAAAGACAGATGAAGGGTTTTTCTCTCTCAAGACCTTGGGCTATTTATAGAGTTCGGATAAATCTTCGAATCCCTAACCAAATCCAATATTTAATAGTCGATTATGATTTGGAACCACGTCAGCCTATCATTTGAAAAGGAAGACAGACAGTCATGCTGCATAACGGATCCAGATTTTATGCGCAGAGCAAATATCTATGATTTTATGCTCAGAAACTTTTACGCTCAAAGGTTACAAATCTACGGTTTTATGCTCAGAGGCTATAGATCTATGATTTTACGTTTAGAAGCTTTTACGCTCAGAGGCTACAAATCTATAATTTTATGCTCAGAGGCTATAGATATATGATTTTACGCTCAGAAGCTTTTACGCTCAGAGGCTACAAATCTACGATTTTACGCTCAGAGGCTATAGATCTATGATTTTACGATCAGAAGCTTTTATACTCAGAGGCTACAAATCTATAATTTTACGCTGAGAAGTTAACAGAGGCAACAAATCCATGACTTTTTGCATATCTTAAAGTCATGCAGGACAGAGTACGCATATATCTCGACAAATTTGGTCTTACACTCGAGAAGGCCAAGGGTTTACGCAGAAAATGCTCCTTTTTGGCTACAAAATATTCTAAGTGCCTAAAACACACAAATGTCAGCATTGAAGATGACTCTTCTTCTTGGGCCATTGGATGTTCATTCGAAGTCTAGCCAGAATCCTTTATATCTAAGTTCAAGTATGGCCTGTTCGGCGGACATTTCTTGTCCTATTTTAAGGAACTTTCGGGAAGCCATTCTTGAAGATGATGTTCTGAACAAAAATTCTTCGTATCAGAGAAGTGACAGTTCAGAATTCTATGGGACTTTTCGTCCAAAAATAGTATGACAGTTGGATCTTCAAGACAACTTAATGCTAAAGAGCTTTTTACGCATCTTCCGTTACGCGTAAAAGTTGGGACGTGACCGGATAAGCTTTTATCAGAGTCAGCATAAATAATTACTCAGACATACGAAAGCTGTATATTATCAGACTTTCTCACAGCAAATATGGCAAATCAGCAATGCGTAAAAGAAGACATATTTATTAATCATGATTACATATGATGGAAATCCAGTTTACAAAGGATTTTTCATTTTCATGATTACATATGATGAAAATTCTTTTTTTACAAAGGATTATTCATTAACACTCAAGATCATGATGGGAATCTATTTCGCCAGGTTCTCATATTGATTTAGATCTTTTTCTTCTTCTACGGCACTTCATTGGTTTCTGCGACCGATGAACAAGAAAATGGTCAATGGCGAAAGGATACAAAACTGGGCCTATATAAATTATTCAAGCCTACCCCCCATGCGCCATTGGCGGCCACGCTCAGATTTGTGTTAAGGATTCAGACCCAACACATTACTGGAAGATACGGCCAAGCTGCCCACCTGAATCCAGCTTTATAATAGGGGAAAATACAACTAGCATACTGTGTGGTCAGATGAGACCCTTCCTCTCTCCTTGGCGAATTGCCATATAAAAATTGTTGATTATCCCGAGCAAAGGAAGCCATGATATATTTCCATGATCCATCGTTGCAGAGGATATTTGCTCAAAGATACCTCTTTTTACGGCTCCTTACATGCTGCAAAAGCATGATCTTTTTCTTCCTCAGGTCAGCCCAGTGAATCTCAACAGCCATCTTTGTGATAAAGGAAGTGTGAGAAAATAGGTTCACTCGCTTGCCTTTATATAGGCAGAAGAAAACATACCAAATCCTAACAACTTCCTAAATATCTCCAAAAAACCAGCCTCCCAAAATGAGTCAAATTTGACCATTTCATGCTTCATTCAAAGTATTCCAAATTACGTAGAATTTGAAAACTTTGAAGGGGGTCTTATAGAAGCATGAAAATACGCTGGAGAATTATACGCGTAAAATCCCCAACATGCATAAAGCCCGCATAAAATAGAGCTTCAACATTGTGTGGCATAAAATATGGCTTCAGAACATATTTGCTATACATCCCTCTGGCGTAAAACATATTTGCTTTTAATATAGCGTGAAGTTGTACGAGACTCTTCGTATTCCTCGAATGAACCTGTCAGACAGAACAGTGAACCTGACTCTTGACAAAAAGTATTGCACGACGATCGAGAGGACGGCTGTAATGATGATTCTACACAGAGGCCCAGGCTATCGTTTAGTGACATATCCTTGATACAAGTCATTTTTACGCATTCAAAGAATATGCTGCCTATTTTTCATAGGCATAAATGAGCCTTTATGCTCAACATGAGACCAAATCAGATGTCATATCAAAAGCTGTCTCTCGTACAGAGCCCTAGGCATATCTCTGCATTTAAGGCACGAGATTGGGGAAGATCTCTACATTTAATGCACGAGATTTTATTCTATTTTTAATGACTCGAAAAGCTAAAACTGTGACTAATACGCGCACATCACCATCCTTGCATGTTACGCCAACCAGGCTATTTTTAAGTATAGAAGTACGCCGTATGCTATCTCCTCAAAATACGCCAACTCAGGCTATATTTGCAAAGGTACGTGATAAGGCTATTTAGCCCAGAATACGCTCAAGACCTCAGTCAGGAAGGATAATTGGCTAGTTTTATGCTGGTTATCTATTATTCATACAGCATAAAGCTTTACGCAGAATCTGGCTTTTATACCAACAAGATAGCTATTTGGCTTTTATGCCAACAAGACAGCTATTTGGCTTTTATGCCAACAAGATAGGTATTTGGCTTTTATGCCAACAAGACAGCTCTTTGGCTTTTACGCCAACAAGACAACTATTTGGCTTTTACGCCAATAAGGCAATTATTTGGCTTTTATGCCAACCATCTTTACGTAAGGAACAGTTATCTATGTGGCTTGCATGCCCTGATCTTCGATGAGCGATTACACGCGTTACCTCATAATGGGACACGTCATACGCGGATTCAGGAGATCATTCATACGTGGGTAGCAGTTATTATAACCGCCACGTAAAGAGTGCAATTCTCTTCACAAGTTTGGTTTCTACGCCTACTGGACAGTTATTGTGACTGAGCTCTATAAATAAAGACCTTCGGTCATAGAAGGTCGGAAGGGAGATCAGGGGAGAGACCAAGAGATCAGAGAGAGAGCACAGACAGAGAGTAGTAATTGACAACTTTGGCAATGAGAGTTTAATCCCTCCTATAATCTTTGAAGCTTCTTCTTCTTCTATAGCACTTCTTCGTCATCGTGTGGTCCAAGGGACAAAGTGATCGACCGCAGATCAGACTCCTATAGCAATATTTCCCCAGAATTATTTTTATTGTACTTAACATCCTCGTCTAGGATTAATTGTATTTCTTTTTTTCTTGTTTGTAAACAAAAAAA
Organism: Iris macrosiphon; assembly: GCA_036927795.1. Classification (NCBI taxonomy): domain Eukaryota; kingdom Viridiplantae; phylum Streptophyta; class Magnoliopsida; order Asparagales; family Iridaceae; genus Iris; species Iris macrosiphon. The sequence continues at coordinate 54,768,993 of JAYESA010000011.1, forward strand.
GGGTTTCGTATAAACCTAGTTTTATTCTTTTGTTTATCATCAAACACAGGGGCATTGTACTTTTGTAATTTAAATCGGCAGTCTGCTTGAGCAGAACGGGGTGTTACACATGCCATTGTTTAGGGGAAAATATGCTTATCCTCGGGTGCTGGCTTTAAACTTGACCATGAAAAACCAGTGGGGTTAGACCATGTCACGCCCCAGTCCCAAAATATATAGGACTAGGAATACGTAACATGCCTAGCCGTATGTATACGAACTACAATATATGGAAACCATATATACACGTACGTTGTACATGAATATCCAATCCACCAGTGGTAATATATTGTCATAACAAGTCACATACAATCTATATCTCATCTACAACACAAATAATAAGTAAGAATAAAGAGCTGAATAATAACTGAATATCAAAAATGAGTATCAAGTCTGATAGTCGAATGGAAACAAATCTACTACAAAATGATTATACTGAAGTAGCAACAAGGATCTCTAAACGGCGGTAATAAAATCATAGATATTCCTAAGGTAAGACCTCCTCAGTCTGGTAAGTAGCGTCAGGTCCAGGTCCGTACTCCTGCGGATACACCTGCTCGTCCATATCTAGAAAGGGACCAGGTCCTCAGAGCGACGTAACAAGATACATAATAAAATGCCAATAAGTACTAAAAAATAAATATCCAATGGGTCGCCTAACCTTCTAAGTGAATGCAGTTTGAGAACAACTTTCTACCAAGTGGCCTATCTGGCCATAAAGTAGGATTGGCATGATTCTCTCGGAGAATTAGGGGCCTACAAAGCATGTCATCTTTTGAACGGCAGAGGCCGCCAAGTAGTATAGGGGTCATCACAACCGCGTATCTCCGGTAGAGCGTACGGGTTACATAAAAAGGAAAGTGTAAAGGATCCCAATTGTCTTACTTGTTGTTCTCCCCACCCAATGGTCTAAACAAGCCATATCCATGACACGATAAAACCTCTAAATAACTGCCAGGTCTACTAGCATACAAAGTTTCTATTAGCAATTATCCCTATCTATCGTACGACTGATACGTACTGGTGGCCAGCCGAATATGCAAGTCCGTATTCTATATGTGACTCACAGTCGTGTAAGAATAGTATCATGGCGAATAAAACATAAAATGCCTCATGATAATGGGATGGTCTCATAAAGTAGGTCCAATGCATATAAATAAATAAAACAGAATACGACGACACCGTCATTGCACCCAAGTTTTCTTGGACGCACAATTTATATGAACTAAATAAACAAAAATAAAATATGCATGCATCATATGGAATATAAATAATAGTACAATGGAAAGGTATACTTGTCAGGCAAGAAATCTGTATAGTGCAAGCATTCAAATATCAAGGACACAGGATCTGGAACTAAGGCCTCCGAAGAAACATCTCTGGATGCAATGAAGACGGGGTTGAGTTTGGTCAAAGAATTGTAGTTCGGGTTTAGGGTTTACTGCATAGATAAGGAAAGAGGTCAGTTTTGCGGGGTAGTTTAGTGGGTTCAAAAACAACTGCTGCTGCTGTTTCTTTCTTTCTTTGTTTTAGTTTTAGGTTTGGGAGAGTTTATTAGTATAATAAAGATAAAGAGGCGGTGTGGGTTGTTTCACATGCGCGGAGGAGGAGAAAGAAAAGTGGATTTTTGCTGCTGCTATTGATATTTTTTCTTCTCCTAAAGGGTCCGGGTAGGGTTAAACAGGTAGTGGGTTTAGGATAGAATAGGGTTTGGATTTCGGGTTAAGATCCAATAGGAATTTCTTTTCTAATTAATTATATACATATGTATATATATACATATATATACATAGAAAATTCTAGGAAATTATATTTGTGCATACCATTAAGCTAGCAACAGTCCAAAGGATCTCTTACATGGAATAAATTAGAAAAAAATTATAATGGCTCCATAAATCTCCTAAATGCACAAATACCTCAAATAAAAATTAAATAAAATATATTCTCTCTATTTAGCTCATAATTACTATAGATAAATTAAATAATTAATACTGTTTTTAGAATTAGGGGTTTTATATTTTACCCAACTTATAAAAATTTTGTCCTCGAAATTAAAACTATGCCACGGTAGAAAGTCAAGGATGGTATAAGATATAAATTAACTAAGTAAATTCATACCATGGTCTATAAATAGGTTCAAAAAATGTTTATGCATGTCATCCTCGTGCTCCCAAGTAGATTCTCCAGGCGCACCATGCTTCCATGCCATGCGGACAAAGAAAATAGACTGGTTCCTCAATACTTTTTCTCGACGATCAAGGATTCCTACGGGTTGCTCTTGATATGACAAGCTTAGCCCAATGGTGATCTCCGAATGGTTGAGAATATGACTGTTGTCGGCCATATATCACCTAAGCTGTGACACATAGAATACGTCATGTACTCCCTCAAGTGAAGGTGGAAGTGCAAGTCGATATGCCACTTCTCCCACTCTCTCTAACACGTCAAATGGTCCAATATACATTGGACTCAACTTGTCGTGCCCTCCAAATCGAAAGGTGCCTCTGGTAGGTGATATCCTTAAGAAGACATTATCGCCCTCTTTAAACTCCAAGGGACGACGATGAAGGTCTGCCCATTGTTTCTGCCTGTCTTGCGCTGTTCGCAAGTGTCCTTGTATCTTCTTGACTGTCTCAATGGTGTTGACCTCTAACTTTGGTCCCAGAATCTGACATTCTCCCATGTCACTCCAACACATAGGTAACCTACACTTTCTTCCATACAATACTTCAAACAGAGCCATCTTGATGCTAGCCTGATAGCTATTGTTGTAAGAAAACTCCACAAGATATAGGTGGTCCTCTCATGATCTTTCAAAGTCTAATATACAAGACCTCAACATATCCTCCAATGTATGAATAGTATGCTCTGACTGCCCATCTGTCAGCGGGTGATAAGATGTACTAAACTTTAGACGAGTTCTAAGACTCTCTTGCATGCTTCTCCAAAAGTATGATGTAAAGCGCAAATCCCTGTCTGATACAATGCTGACTGGTATGCCATACAATCTTATGATCTGTCTCATATATAAGTCAACCAAAGCTTTTGTAGATTGGCCAACTCTAAAAGGCAAGAAATGGGCTGACTTGGTGAGTCTATTTACTATTACCCATACTGCATCTTTACCACTTGGACTCTTGGGAAAACCTGTGACAAAGTCCATAGTGATGTGCTTCCGCTTCCACTCTGGAATTGGAAGTAGTTGTAATAATCCTGCTATTCTTTGGTGCTCTGCCTTTACTTGCTGACATACCAAACATTTAGCTACAAAGCAAGCTATCTCTCTTTTTATTCTATGCCACCAAAAATGCTGTCATAAGTCACGATACATCTTGGTGCCTCCAGGATGAATAGAATATATCGAACTATGAGTTTCTTTCATCAGCTCCTGTTGAATCTCTCTATTGGAAACATATAGACGATCACCACATCGTAATATCCCGTCATCATGAATGCGCAGTCCTGTCTGCTCTCCGGCCTCTGTTCTTTCCTTTAATCTTCTGAATTTGGCATCTGTAGGCAATGCTGCCTTAATTCTTTCTACTAGTGATGATTGTACTTGCAAGTTGGCTAGTGTCCTGTCTGCTCTGGGTAATATTACTTCAATGCTACGACCTTACAAGTCCTTCAGTAATTCCCTCTGTGTTGTCAAGAAATAAGCTACTAGTTTCGGATTAACGCATCTGCTACAACGTTAGCCTTGCCTGGATGATAATGTAGCTCTATCTCGAAATATTTTATCAACTCGAGAAATCGACATTGCCTCATTTTTAACTCCTTCTGTATGAAGACATACTTGAGGCTTTTGTGGTCTGTATAGATTTCCACTCGCTTCCCATATAAGTAATGTCTCCATAGCTTTAGAGCAAATACAACGACTGCATGTTTCAAGTCATGAGTTAGATAATTCTTCTCACGTACTACTAACTGCCTAGATGCATATGCAATCACCTTGTCATGCTGCCTCAATATGCATCCCAAACCTTTCCCTAATGTGTCACTGTAGATCACATAGCCTCCTAATCCCGATGGAATAGTCAATACTGGTGCTGTAGTCAGTCGCTTCTTCAACTCCCCGAAAGCGGCTTGACACTCATTGGTCCATATGAACTCTTGATCTTTACAAGTCAACTGAGTCATAGGTGTTGCTATCCTTCAGAAGTTCTTCATGAACCATCGGTAATATCCCGCAAGTCCAAGGAAACTTCTCACCTTCGCTACTGATTTAGAAACAGGCCATGTCTCGATTGCCGAGATCTTTTCTGGATCAACAGAAATACCATCTCCTGTAACAACATGTCCAAAAATAAGACTTGTCCAAGAAGAACTCACATTTACAGAGCTTTGCATATAACTGCTCTCTCCTAAAGGTCTCTAGAACAATCCGCAGGTGCTTCTCGTACTCCTCGTGGCTCTATGAATAGACAAGTATATCATCTATGAAGACGACCATGAACTGGTCCAAATTATCACTACCATATTTTTAGGAAAGGGGTATTTTTGTCTTTTCCTATTTAATTAAATATTGTGCATGGTAAATAATTATTGTTGTATTATTTAATTATTGTTAGATGTTATTTAATTATTTTGGACTTATATTAGTGGACTTAACTAGCTTAGTTTGGACCCATGGACCAATATGAATTAATTAGTTAGACTTGGCCCATTTAGAAAGCCCATTGTTAAAGGAGATGGATTAAATTAATTAAATAATTATACTAGAAGCTTCCTTCCTTAATTATTTCTTCATGAGAGGCCCCAAGGGGTACATTGGACATTTCATAATTGCTTGAGGAAGAGGTAGGGGCCGGCCTATTAAAAGAGGGGGGGAAATTCTCACACCTCTCATTTCATTCCAAATCTAGATCTAGAATTTTCCCACTACCAAATTCCCTTCATTCTAATTTCAATAACCTTCCAAAATCATTTAAATTCCTTTCCAATTCACCATTAGAGAGTTGAGAAGCAAGGATCTAGAAGGAGAAAGCAAGGATCTACAAAGAGGAGCAAGGATCTACAATTTCGAGGTAATTTCATCTCAATTGGAGGTTTCATTGGGAATCCATCTCCCAATAGGTATACTTTCATTTTCCCCCTTAAAATGGCTTCTAAATCTGAGATTTAATCTTGTAAAATCAACCCATATGTATGTACTACCCATAGGACTTGGTTTTGTGTTCATAGGAGACCTATGGAGAAAGTTATTGTACTTTTTGTGTCAATTTTGGGGGAATTCCGAATTAACATTTTGTTGTGTGTGTCAATTGATCCTATAGATCAATTGGGCATGTACTTATGTGTTTGGGGCTAGTGTCGTGTCCATAATTGGGTACGTGTAGGTCGTATCCCAACAATTTGGTGATACGTATTATTTTGGGAGTTTTTCCTCCGACACGGGACTTTGTATATGTCGTATTTTGACACGAACACATAGATCTACATTTGATACTTTGATTTGTTCATAAATAATATATGTGACTTATTTGTGTCCTTCGAGGTACAATTGGTTGTGTGTTGGACTCGTGTCGCATGCGTATCCTAGATCTAGTGGGATACGGTATGATACTCTTTATTTGTGGTGTGTTTATGTGTAGATCTAATTATTAGTGCTTTAATTCTTGAATTATAATTAGTAAATATATATATATGTTATATATTTATTATAGTGTATTTATTATGGTATTTATGGTAGCATAGATCTATGTATTATATGAGTACTAATATAATGTATAAATATATATGTAGCTTTCTTTTACATGCATTTATATATATTACAAATTATGTTAGTAGTATAAATTATAGGAAAATGTTTTATAAAAGATATATATGTGTTTAAATAAGTAATTATATTATTTATAATTATTATATAATTATTTATATATAAATGAATATATTTTTATAATTATGTATGTGTGCTTTTAACCATGTTAAAATATGTACATTAGTACATAGGATGTGTTTTATAGCTATTGATATTTATTTATATATTTATATATGTGTAGGATTATGTATATATTTATTTAATTGATTTATATATATATATTGATTTATATATTTATATATTAATATATATATAGTTATATATATTATTTTTGGCGACAGCTGCATTTAATGACAGTTTCTGTCATTAAACAGCAGCAGCAGCAGTTGTAGCTTTAATGGGTATTTAATGACAGTTTCTGTCATTAATTATAGTGGGCGGGATTTAAACAGCAGCAGCGACAGTCGTTTCTGTGACAGTTGAGAACTGTCACCATTTAAGTGACAGCAGTGTATTACACAGCAGATTTGGCGATGATATTTTCAGTGACAGTTGGAACTGTCGCTTAAAATCTGTTTATTGAAATCAGTGTTTTTCCACACAGTTTTTCAGTGACAGTTAGGTAGTTTTAGTTTATATATTATATATTATATTTATATATATATATGTAATTATTGTGAGATATAATACTAATATTGTTATGTTTCTTAATTGTATAATATTAGTTTATATATATTATGTATAAGGGTAAATACTATATCTATGTATCTTGAGCATTACTTTGTGGGGATACCAAGTTGGTTCAAAACCATGGTTCCTAATTGTTGTAAATTAATATTCTATATTATTATACTTTATTGTTGATATTTATGTATTGTAAGGTTTACCTTGGGAATTACGTATCCGAAGATATGGTATCCTAATATTTTAGGATGTGGTTTCTATGACTTAGATTTTGGTATTTTGACCCAAGATTTTTGTGATAGACTTGTGCAACCTAGAAATAGATAGTTGACCTTGGGTTGACCATAGTTGACCATAGTTGACTTAGAGTTGACCGTAGTTGACTTTTGACTTAGAATTGACTTATTGACCTAGAAGTTGACTAGTTTAACTTATTCTCTTTTCGGGACCTTGTATTGATGTTGTATTCAATACCTAGGTCTTCGAGGCACCGAGTCAGACATCTGTGAGACTATTCATTAGACTTCAGGTGAGTACATTCTCTGATAATTTCTCATTTATGATATCCTCTATGTTCATTGTATCTAGTGTAGATATTCATGTTCTCTTGACACTATGGTTACACGGATTGGTATATCCGGATCTCGTCATGAGATATTATTCCTTGGTATATGGTGCAAGTATTGTTTCATTGGTTATCTTGTACATGTACAGACACCGATTCTCGGGAAGACTAGCTATCTTCTTGGGGAATCTCGTGGCATAGCATACCGTGGTTGGATCTATTATACCAGTCGGGGGTGGGGAGTATTAGTATAGATATGTGATCAATATTCCTATTGAATAAAGTACTGATTACTGAATAGTATTGATCGTACACCACACGTATGATTAGCCAGGCTGTATTGCATCTTGCCCAAGCCGATCTTATGTTAAGCTAGTACTCACACACTTAGTCATTAGTATTATTGTTTCATTAGCATATTGTTCATTATTGTATTTATTTCCAGTATTTTCTTATTGTATATATATCTCTTGTATCTATTGTGCATCCTATTTATCTATAGCTATTTACTATTACATAGTTTTTATCATTAATTAGAACTGCTGTTAGAGATGTACTCTGCTCCTTTCCTGACTGGATATATTTTTCCAGATGACACTGAGAAGTGGTACCCTACCTTTTATGGACCCCAGGATGTTGTGGGTTTAGATTCTGAGATCCTGGCTCAACAGGGACTTATCCCAACTGAGACAGTTGACCCTGGAGTTGTAGCTTCGTAGTATTATTTTGTACTGGATTTGTCTCCAGCTTATTTCTGTATTCCTTCAGACTCATTGATGTATTATTTTAGACTCATGAGTTATATTATGACTATTCTCTTCTTTATCTGATTCGTGCCCATTTCTATCATTAATTCTGTGATTGAGTTTTCTATCATAATTGGTGGTTCATTATATTGTTAGATAGATTATCTAGACAGCGTTCTACCCCCGATTCTGTGGCGTAGGTTGGACGTTGTTTCCGACTAGTACCCTTATACCGGATGTGGGTCGTGACACATTTTTGGTGGTGGCCCATGCAGGTCTAGCTTCACAAAGTATGTGATGTCGTAGTAGTACGACAATTTAGTTGTACTACTGCGAGCCTGCAATAGGATATATAATATAGGCTGAGAAACTCAATCACATCTAGGAAAATTCTTTTGATTCAACTATTCTCCTTTGATATTGATACTTGATCCCTTAAACTGTCATTTCCTTGATGTCTTACATCTTGTGCCATATTGATTCTTTCTTTCGCTTTGTCTTAGGATGCCGCCTAAGACTAGATCACAGCAGGGGAGAGCAGTTTCTGAGAGGTCTGCGACATCCCGAGGGCCTACACCAGTCACTTCTTCGGTGATTGGAGTGTCAGCTACTTTCGGAGGTCCACCACCTACTCAGAGGACTGTGTCAGCTGTATCTGAGGGGCTTCAACCTCCACCTCCTGTGCCAGCAGAGGCGTCACAAATGTTTACACTATTTTGTGAGATGCTCGAGGCAAAGAGGGCTCAGTCAGAGGCACATTAGAGGCAGACCGACGTTCTACGACAGGGCATCGAGAGTGCTCATCAGCTTGCTCTTGCTGTAGTTGAGAGAGGAGTTCCTGTCCAGCAGCAGATTGTTCCTCAGGTTGCTCAGCTTCTGCCAGGCAATATTCAGGACTTCAAGAAACTGGAACCTAGGGTTTTCAAGGGGACGCAGGGCATCGTCTATGCTGATGATTGGCTCGAGGACATTGAGCATCTTATGAGGGTGTCCTGTCTTTCTGAAGATCTGAAGATTGAGGCGGTAGGACTTCAATTGTTCGACGTCGCTCGTACTTGGTTCAGGAATGAGCCGGTTCTAGTTGACATAGGACATTCTTGGGAGGTATTCAAGGACCTTTTCAAGAAGAAGTTTTTTGCCCGGATAGACAGGATTGACTTGGGGAGACAATTTGAGAGTCTCATTAAGGGAAGCATGTTTGGCGAGGAGTATGCTGCAGAGTTCGATAGGTTAAGCCGATTTGCAAAATATTTGGTGAGGGAGCCGAGGTGCGAGCTATTCGTTTCCGTGAGGGTCCAAACTGGGAAGTGAAGATTCTCATTCCGTGTTTTTATGAGACATACTCGGAGATACTTGTGGAGGCACGCAAGGTTAAGCGGGAGTTGGGTTTGAAGACCAAGAGAGACCGTGATTCTTTTCTGGGAGCTAACGGTAGTGCAGTATCTGCCAAACATCCTCATTTCCAGTCCAGACCTTTCCAGTAGCCACATAGAACCAGACTCCAGCTAGAGTGCCTTTTTACCAGGCACCTCAATAGCAGAGACAGTTACAACAAGCTCCAGGAAACTACTGCAAGAAGCCCGGCCATATCTGGAAAGTTTGCAGTAGGAGGCTAGGAGTTTGTTTGTATTATGGTACTGAAGGGCATCAATCGAGGGAGTGTCCTCGTCGTACAGTTCAGGGAGCAGCTTCAGCTCCGAGGGCACAAACGAGACCACCTGCAGCACAACCGAGGGGACCGCTTCCGACACAGCAGCAGCATTTTGTCCAGCATCAGCAGCAGTTAGGTGCTCGACATGGACGAGCTTTTGCTATGACCGTCGAAGAGGAGGAACCCACCGGAGATGTCATCGCAGCTTCTATTCGTCTTGATTCTGTTCCAGCTTTAGCTTTATTTGATAGCGGTGCTTTCCATTATTTTGTATCTATTTTTTTTTGCTCTAAAGCATAGTTTGGTAGCTGAGTCTTTGCTTAGGGCTTGCAAGATCATGATCGGGGGAGGCATTATCCTGGTTAATGATATTTGCAAGGATCGAAGAGTTACTCTGGGAGGCCGGGAGTTGAGTGCGTGTCTACTTGTAATGCCACTTTCGAGCTACGATATTGTACTCGAGATGGATTGGTTGAGTAGGCACCGTGCTAGCATAAATTGTAGAGGAGGTAGAGTTTTGTTTGGTCCGCCAGGAGAGCCAGAGTTCGAGTTTGCTAGAGGAGCTGCAGAGCAGGGAGAAGGCATTATTTGTGGAGCTATGGTGGAAGACAAGGAGTTGCTGCATCCGCTGATAGCAGAGTTCTTGGATGTGTTTCCTGAGAAATTACCAGGATTGCCGCCAGATCAAGATATTGAATTTTCTATAGACTTGGTGCCAGGTGCAGAACCAATTTTGCAGCATGTCTATAGAGTAAACAATAGCGAGCTGGTCGAGTTGAAGAAGAAGGTGGACGAATTACAGGATAAGGGATTTATCAGATCGAGTTCTTCACCATAGGGAGCCCCGGTATTGTTTGTACCAAAGAAGGATGGATCGGTGTGCATGTACATTGATTACAGGGCTTTGAATAATCTCACTATCAAGAATAAATATCCTTTGCCATGGATTGATGATCTGTTTGATCAGTTGAGTGGTGCGAAGGTGTTTTCTAAGATAGATTTGAGATCAGGCTACCATCAGGTAAAGGTGAAGTCGGAGGACATACCGAAAACTGCTTTTAGAACTCGATATGGTCAGTACGAGTTTATGGTGATGCCGTTTGGTTTGACTAATGCACCGACGGTATTTATGAACTTGATGAACAAGGTGTTCCACCAGTACCTTGACAAGTTCGTGGTGGTGTTCATCGACGACATACTCATATACTCGAGGACACCGGAGGAGCATGAGGAGCATTTGAGGATTGTGTTGGATGTGCTGAGGAAGGAGAAGCTGTATGGAAAGTTGTCCAAGTGTGAGTTTTTCTTGGACAAGGTGGAATTGTTGGGGCATGTTGTGACTGGTGATGGTATTTCAGGGGATCCAAAGACGATTTCAGCAGTAGAATCTTGGAAGACTCTGAGTTCGGTAGCAGAGATCAGGAGTTTCTTGGGATTGGCAGGCTATTACAGGAAGTTTGTGCAAGATTTTTCGAGGATTGCCGAGCTGATGACCAGACTCACAAGGAAGGATGTAGAGTTTGTTTCGATAGAGGATTGCCAGGTTGCTTTTGAGGAATTAAAGAAGAGGTTGACGTCTGCTCCTATTTTGACGTTACCATCAGGGTCCGGAGGCTTCACTATTTATAGTGACGCATCGGAAAAGGGTTTGGGTTGTGTTCTTCAGCAGCATGGGAAAGTGATTGCCTATGCATCTAGGCAATTGCGACCTCATGAAAAGAACTATCCTACCCATGATTTGGAGTTGGCAACCGTCATATTCGCTCTGAAGTTATGGAAACAATATTTGTACGGAGAGCGTGTGGAAATCTTTACAGACCACAAAAGCTTGAAGTACGTTTTTACGCAGAAGGAGTTGAACATGAGGCAGCATCGGTGGTTGGAACTGATGAAGGATTTTGATATCTCATTGTAATATCATCCTGGGAAAGCCAATGTAGTTGCCGATGCTTTGAGCAGGTATCCGGTATCTATGTTCTTGACGCAGGATCGATATATGTTAGAGGACTTGGAGAGCTTGGGCATTGAGATGATTGTTCCTAGTTATGCTATGCAAATATGGGGATTGCAGATACACTCAGATTTGATGGACAGGATCAAGGCAGCACTGTTTGAGGATGTATCTCTGAGGAGTATCAGAGCTCAGGTGAGAGCAGGATTGGAGGATGATTTCACTATTGCAGAGGACGGGTCTTTGAGGCATGGAGTTAGATTGTGTGTGCCTAGTGGGGATTTACGAGAGAAGGTGTTGCTGGAAGGGCATCGCTCTCAGTATTCCATGCATCCAGGTGCTAACAAGATGTATCGGGATATGCGAGAGAGTGTGTGGTGGTATGGCATGAAGTGGGAAGTGGCACAGTTTGTATCTAGATGCTTAGTATGCCAGCAGGTGAAAGCCGAGAGGCAGAGGCCAGGAGGTTTACTTCAGCCATTACCCATTCCAGAGTGGAAGTTGGAACACATTACTATGGATTTTGTGTCCGGACTTCCACGATCTCCAGGAGAGAAAGACACAATTTGGGTCATTGTTGATAGGTTGACCAAGTCGTCCCACTTTTGCCTTTCAAGGTGGGTTTGTCTACGGAGAAGCTGGCAGAGACGTATGTGAGGCAGATCGTTAGGATACATGGCGTTTCCGTTAGCATAGTCTCAGATCGGGATAGTCGTTTTATTTCTCATTTCGAGAGGAGTTTGCAGGAGAGTTTGGGTACTCAGCTCAAGTTCAGTACTGTATATCATCCCCAGACAGATGGGCAGTCAGAGAGGACTATCCAGACTCTCGAGGATATGTTGCACACTAGTGTACTAGATTTTGGGGGTTCTTGGGAGGACCATCTCCATTTGGTAGAGTTTGCTTACAACAACAGTTACCAGGCTAGTATAGAGATGTCACCTTTTGAAGCTCTATATGGTCGGAGGTGTCGTAGTCCTTTGTCTTGGGACGATGTTGGAGAGAAAGTTTTGCTTGGGCCAGAGATGGTTGTGGATGCAGCAGAGAAGGTTCAGTTGATCAGAGACAGATTTCGAGTGGCGCAGGACAGACAACGGTATTGGGCCGATAGCCATCTGAGACCTTTAGAGTTCGAGGTGGGTGGTTTGGTATTTCTTAGGATTTCTCTGATACGAGATACGATTCGCTTCGGTGGAGACGGAAAGCTTAGTCCGCGATTCGTCGGACCTTTCACTATTCTATAGAGGGTCGGTACAGTTGCTTATAGACTAGACTTGCCACCTGCATTGGAGGGAGTACATAACGTGTTTCATGTGTCGCAGTTGAGACGATACGTGGCAGATCCTAGTCATGTATTGGATCACTCGGAGATAGAGGTGCGCCCTACTCTTAGCTATCCAGAGAAGCCAGTTGAGATTCTGGATCAAAGAGAGAAGGTGATGAGGAACCAGACTGTTCCTTTGGTGCACGTCGCATGGAGGCATCACTCTCCGGAGGAGTCTACCTGGGAGAGAGAGGATGAAATGCGAGAGCGTTATCCATATTTGTTTGTACCTTGAGGTATGTTATTTTCTAGTTATGTTCTGTTCATTGTTATGTTCTTTCATAGTTATTGTAATTCTTTAGTTCTGTTTTGTGATTTTTTGGCGGTAGTTTTCATTTTGAATTTCGAGGACAAAATTATTTTATGGAGGGTAGACTTGTCCCTACCACATTTTTAGGAAAGGGGTATTTTAGTCTTTTCCTATTTAATTAAATATTGTGCATGATAAATAATTATTGTTATATTATTTAATTGTTGTTAGATATTATTTAATTATTTTGGACTTATATTAGTGGACCTAACTAGTTTAGTTTGGACCCACGGACCAACATGAATTAATTAGTTAGACTTGGCCCATTTAGAAAGCCCATTGTTAAAGGAGATGGATTAAATTAATTAAATCATTAGACTAGAAGCTTCCTTCCTTAATTATTTCTTCATGATAGGCCCCAAGGGGTACATTGGACATTTTATAATTGCTTGAGGAAGGGGTAGGGGCCGGCCTATTAAAAGAGGGGGGAAAATTCTCTCTCCTCTCATTTCATTCCAAATCTAGATCTAGAATTTTCCCACTACCAAATTCCCTTCATTCCTATTTCAATTCCCTACCAAAATCATTCTAATTCCTTCTTAATTCACCATTAGAGAGTTGAGAAGCAAAGATCTTGAAGGAGGAAGAAAGGATCTACAAAGAGGAGCAAGGATCTACAATTTGGAGGCAATTTCATCTCAATTAGAGGTTTCATTGAGAATCCATCTACCAATAGGTATACTTCATTTTTTCCTCTTAAAATAGCTTCTAAATCTGAGATTTAATCATGTAAAATCAACCCATATGTATGTACTACCCATAGGACTTGGTTTTGTGTTCATAGGAGACCTATGGAGAAAGTTATGGTACTTTTTGTGTCAATTTTGGGAGAATTCCGAATTAACATTTTATTGTGTGTGTCAATTGATCCTATAGATCAATTGGGCATGTACTTATGTGTTTAGGGCTAGTATCGTGTCCATAATTGGATACGTGTAGATCGTATCCCAACAATTTGTTGATACGTGTTGTTTTGGGGATTTTCTCTCCGACACGGGACTTTGTACATGTCGTATTTTGACACGGACACATAGATCTACATTTGACACTTTGATTTGTTCATAAATAATATATATGACTTGCTTGTGTCCTTCGGGGTGCAATTGGTTGTGTGTTGGACTCGTGTCGCATGCGTATCCTAGATCTAGTGGGATACGGTATGATACTCTCCATTTGTCGTGTGTTCATGTGTATATCTAATTATTTGTGCTTTAATTCTTGAATTATAATTAGTAAATATATATATGTGTTATATATTTATTATAGTGTATTTATTATGGTATTTATGGTAGCATAGATCTATGTATTATATGAGTACTAATATAATGTATAAATATATATGTAGCTTTCTTTTACACGCATTTATATATGTTACAAATTATGTTAGTAGTATAAATTATAGGAAAATGTTTTATAAAAGATATATATGTGTTTAAATAAGTAATTATATTATTTATAATTATTATATAATTATTTATATATAAATGAATGTATTTTTTTAATTATGTATGTGTGCTTTTAACCATGTTAAAATATGTACATTAGTACATAGGATGTGTTTTATAGCTATTGATATTTATTTATATACATATGTGTAGGATTATGTATATATTTATTTAATTGATTTATATATTAATATATATATAGATATATTTTTATTTTTGGCGACAGCTGCATTTAATGATAATTTCTGTCATTAAACAGCAGCAGCAGCCGCTGTAGCTTTAATGGGTATTTAATGACAGTTTCTGTCATTAATTACAGTGGGCGGGATTTAAACAGCAGTAGCGACAGTCGTTTCTGTGATAGTTGAGAACTGTCACCATTTAAGTGACAACAGTGCATTACACAGCAGATTTGGCGACGGCATTTTCAGTGACAGTTGGAACTGTCGTTGAAAGTCTGTTTATTGAAATCGGTGTTTTTTCACACAGTTTTTCAGTGACAGTTAGGTAGTTTAAGTTTTTAGATTATATATTATATTTATATATATATATATGTATATATATATATGTAATTATTGTGAGATATAATACTAATATTGTTATGTTTCTTAATTGTATAATATTAGTTTATATATATTATGTATAAGGGTAAATACTATATCTATGTATCTTGAGCATTACTTTGTGGGGATACCAAGTTGGTTCAAAACCATGGTTCCTAATTGTTGTAAATTAATATTCTATATTATTATACTTTATTTTTGATATTTATGTATTGTAAGGTTTACCTTGGGAATTACGTAACCGAAGATATGGTATCCTAATATTTTAGGATATGGTTTCTATGACTTAGATTTTGGTATTTTGACCCAAGATTTTTGTGTTAGACTTGTGCAACCTAGAAATAGATAGTTGATCTTGGGTTGACCATAGTTGACCATAGTTGCCTTAGAGTTTACCATAGTTGACTTTTGACTTAGAATTGACTTATTGACCTAGAAGTTGACTAGTTTAACTTATTCTCTTTTCGGGACCTTGTATTGATGTTGTATTCCATACCTAGGTCTTCGAGGTACCGAGTCAGACATCTATAAGACTATTCATTGGACTTCAGGTGAGTACATTTTCTGATAGTTTCTCAATTATGATATCCTCTATGTTCATTGTATCTAGTATAGATATTCATGTTCTCTTGACACTATGGTTACACGGATTGGTATATCCGAATCTCGTCATGAGATATTATTCCTTGGTATATGGTGTATATGGTGCAAGTATTGTTTTATTGGTTATCTTGTACATGTACAGATACCGATTATCGGGAAGACTAGCTATCTTCTTGGGGAATCTCCTGCCATAGTATACCTTGGTTGGATCTATTATACCAGTCGGGGGTGGGGAGTATTAGTATAGATATGTGATCAATATTGCTATTAAATAAAGTACTGATTACTGAATAGTGTTGATCGTACACCGCACGTATGATTAGCCAGGCCGCATTGCATCTTGCCCAAGCCGATCACATGTTAAGCTAGTACTCACACACTTAGTCATTAGTCTTATTATTTTATTAGCATATTGTTCATTATTGTATTTATTTCCAGTATTTCCTTATTGTATATATATCTCTTGTATCTATTGTGCATCTTGTTTATCCATAGCTATTTACTGTTACATAGTTTTTATCATTAATTAGAACTGCTATTAGAGATGTACTCTGCTCCTTTCCTGACTGGATATATTTTTCCAGATGACACTGAGGAGTGGTACCCTATCTTTTATGGACCCTAGGATGTTGTGGGTTTAGATTCTGAGACCCTGGCTCAAGAGGGACTTATCCCAACTAAGACAGTTGACCCTGGAGTTGTAGCTTCGTAGTATTCTTTTGTACTGGATTTGTCTCCAGCTTATTTTTGTATTCCTTCAGACTCATTGATGTATTATTTTAGACTCATGAGTTGTATAGTGACTATTCTTTTCTTTATCTGATTCGTGCTCATTTCTATCATTAGTTCTGTAATTGAGTATACTATCATTATTGGTGGTTCATAATATTGTTAGATAGATTATCTAGACAGCGTTCTACCGCCGATTCTGTGGCGTAGGCTGGGCATTGTTTTCGACTAGTACCCTTACACCGGGTGTGGGTCATGACACAAATACTGATGGAAGACTTGATTCATTAAGCCCATAAAGATGGCTGGATCATTGGTCAATCCAAATATCTTGACCAAAAACTCGTAGTGCCCATATCTTGTTTGGAATACGGTCTTAGGGATGTCCTCCTTATGTACCTTCACCTGGTGTAAAAGCATAAAAAATACGCTGAGGAATTCTACCCATAAAACCCTCAACATACAGGAAGCCGCGTACAGCAGAGTTCCAGCAATAGGTAGCATAAAATATGACTTCAGAGCCATTTGGCGTACAGTAGAGCTTCAACGCTATTCAGCATAAAATACAGCTCCTGAATAACCCGCATAAATGCAGTTTTCTAGACTGCTTCGGCGTAAAAAGGTTGTTACATCGTCACTTAGGCGTAAAACCTATCTGCTTTTAATGTAGTAGGAAGTTATATGAGGAACTCTTCGTATTCCTCGAATAAACCTGTCAGATGATGCAGTGAACCTGACTCCTGACAAAGAGTACTGCACGACTATCAAGAGGACGACTGTAATGATAATTCTGTACAGAGCCCCAGACTATCGTCTAGTGACAAAGCCTTGAAATAAGATGTCGTTTATGCATTTAAGGAATACGCTGCCTATTTTATACAGGCAGACAAGAGCTTTTACGCTCAGGATGAGACAAAGTTGACCGCCACGTCAAAAGCTGCTCTTCGTACAGAACTCGAGGCACGTCTCTGCATTTAATGTGCGAGATGGGGGCAGATCTCTGCATTTAATGCACGAGATTTGGTTCTACTTTTAATGACTAGGAGAGCAATAATTAGGGCTAATACGTCCACATCACCATCCCTGGACATTACGCCAGTAGGCTAATTTAGCTATAAGAGTACGCCGTATGCTATCTCCTCGAAATACGCCAACCTGACTATTTTCAACTATAGGAGTACGCCGTATGCTATCTCCTCGAAATATGCCAACTCAGGCTATATTTGCAAAGGTACGTGATAAGGCTATTTGGCCCAGTTTATGCTCAAGACCTCAGTCAAGGAAGGATAATTGGCTATCATTACGTTGGCTACCTATCAGTGCAGCATCTTGCTTTACGCAGAACTTGGCTTCTATGCCAACAAGATAGCTACTTGGCTTCTACGCTAACAAGACAGCTATTGGGCTTCTACGCCTACTGGGCTTCTACGTCTACTTGGGCATCTATGCCTACAAGACAGCTATTGGGCTTCTACGCCTACAAGGCAGCTATTGGGCTTCTACACCAATATGACAGCTATTGGGCTTCTATGCCTATTTGGATTCTATGCCAACCTGACAGCTATTTGGCTTCTACGCCAACCTGACAGCTATTTGGCTTCTACGCCAACAAGATAACTATTTGGCTTTTACGCCAAGGTGACAATTATTTGTCTTTTATGCCAACCTTCTCTACACGAGGGGCAGTTACCTATGTGTCTTGCATGCCGTGATCTTCGACGAGCCGTTATACGCATTACCTCATAATGGGACACGCGTCACACGCCGATTCAGAAGATTATTCATACGTGGGTGGCAGTTATTCTAACCGTCGTAAAAGGTGCAGCTCTTTCCGCTATTCGGTTT
The DNA here is from genome assembly GCA_036927795.1 of Iris macrosiphon. NCBI lineage: Eukaryota > Viridiplantae > Streptophyta > Magnoliopsida > Asparagales > Iridaceae > Iris > Iris macrosiphon. The sequence goes on from JAYESA010000011.1 coordinate 54,787,209, forward strand.
CTACGCCGACTGTGCCTGAATCCTATAAATAGAGACCTCCGGCCACGGAGGTCAAAGGTCAGAAAAAGCAAGGGTCTAAGGTCAAGAGAGCACATATAGAGAGTTTTGGCAATGAGAGTTCAACTTTTTCTGCAGCCTTTGAAGCTTCTTTTTTATCTTCTACAGTACTTATTCGTCATCGTGTGGTCCAAGGGACAAAGTGATCGACCGCAGATCAGACTCCTATAGTAATATTTCCTCAGAATCAAACTTTTGTACTTAATATCCTCATATACAATTAATTGTACTACTTTTTCTTGTTTGTAAACCAAAGAAAGGGTTTCGTATAAGCCTATTTTCAGTTCTTTCGTTTATTATCAAACACAAGATAGCGACTCTGCTCGGGAATAGTTTTTTTCTTATCTGACGAGAAAACCATTGCTCAACACGATATTGTATCCGTCGGATCATCGAGGAAGACTATGGTCGTACAGTACGACCAATCTGCTGATGAAAACATGCTTCAAGTAGGGGGTGGCTCTCGTTCCCTCCCTATCAATGACAGCAGGAAGTTGCGTAAAGTATGGATGCCCCGGACATCCTCTACCCTTTCTACAGGCTCTCTCTCTCTCCGACCAACGAGATTGTGATCTCGTGACCTGTGCGCTCCGCTCGTAAAACTCTGTCTCCTATCTATGACATGGCAGACAGAGCTTCTGGCAATGCCTCAGTGCTAACCCATATGTGTACTCTGCACCCCGTGCGTAAAACTCTGTCTCACGTCTGTGATGTGGTAGACAGAGCTTCTGGCAATACCTTAGTGCTAACCCAGAAGTCGACTCCGTGCCTTGTGCGTAAAAATCAGTCTTCCGTCTGTGATGTGGCAGACAAAGCTTCTGGCAATGCCTCAGTGCTAACCCAGAAGTCTACTCCGCGCCTCATGCAAAAAACTCTGTCTCCCGTTTGTGACGTGGCAGACAAAGCTTCTGGCAATGCCTTAGCGCCAATTCAGAAGTCTATACCGCGCCCCGCGCGTAAAATTTCATCTCCTACCTATAAGGAGGCAGATGATCCCTGTAATCACTGCAAGGGAAAATAAGTGGGAGATTTCCTGACCTATCGGTTTTTACGCCATCAAGAGAAGTTGCCCTCTCTTCAGAATACGCGGAATGCTGACGACCAGTTGAAAACTTCCTTAGCTTTACGCCAACCTGTGTGAAGCTCTAGATTATGCCAGGACAAGCTTCTCATCGTAAAGGAGACCCGGTTTATGGGAAGATACGCACCTTATGGATCATGTGCTACTCACATGGCTGAACTGCTGTATTCTTATGGCAGGGAAAGAGTTATGGTTCCCAATCTCCATGCCCCTATTGATGTAAAAAGGCATAATAAGCCTTCCTCTTCTTTTGATAATCCCCCTGATTTGCATGATTTCTTGATCCCAAAATGCAATAGCAGGGGTCAAAACTATAGATTGGGGAGATCATGTGGGATGTAGTGCCAACATCTAATATCGTCACGACAGATGGGCCATATGAAGAATCTGTCTTCATTATTCCACCTACTCGCAAAGATCAACATCAAATAATCTTCGGTCGAATGCGGAATAGACCGATTGTACAAGAAGATTCGTACGAGTCGGATGCTGGGAGGATGCAAATCTACAGATATAGCCCACAGGCTTTAAAGATTATACAAAGCATGGGTTATGATTTGAAGTTGAAATAAGACCTCAACTATGGAAAAGGCAGACGAACACTGTTGCATGGTGGTCCCTACTGTCAACAAACTCATTTTGGGTTAGGATATACTGTATCTCTTGCAAACTCTAAACTTCTAGAGTCTGATCCTGTAATTCTAGAGGTAGGTCCTTCTAAACCAACTTCTGTCTATAAAGGTGGACAAAAAGAAGAAGAAGAACCAAACAACGACATCTCTGGGGGTAGTCTCTCTCGATAAAATGGAACATCATCCAAAGCTGGGGGTAGAATTCCTTCTGAGTCCGAAGATGATGCAACGATGACCATCTTCCCGAGAAATCGTAAAACTCAGGCATCGGGAGCTCGAAGGCCAAAGGGGACTTTCTCCTTCAATGAAGATGACATCGTTGAAATCATTAATATATTGATGAAAGAAAACAAACTTCGGCTACCCATCATCAGATATCCTGAAAGGGCTGGCAAAATTGATGACCCAGAATATTGTCTATTTCATCGGTACATTCATCACCCCACAAGGGCATGCTATGTACTAAAAAGGAGAATCCAGGAGTTGATCGACGCCAAAGTCATCACTTTGCAGCTATAAACAAGATGACGGTCACGGCAAATTGATATCACTCCGACGTAGCAATTTGCCCCCCTCAGGAAGTATGGAGCAGGAGTCCCTAAAACCTCCCCCAGAGGAACAACCTTCGGCTGAGTTTTCCATATCCAAGTGACCTCTGAGGAAACCTCCTAGGTTGTCGGCCATCGATCAGTTCACGTCCATACTACCTCTGAACTGTGTCTCTCCACTATTTTCGGCAGGGTAAAATCTAGCACCACAAAAATGGTCATATTACCTCTGTCCAGTTTTTCTTTATTCCCCAAAGAGTCAAATCTTACCACGTCCATATAACCTCTGAGTAAGATGTCTTCAGAACTTTTCCACGTCCGTATAACTTCTGAGTTAAGTTCTTCTCTTCGATTTTCTGGAAGTGCTAGTTATGTCAACTTATTATCTGTACTCACGGTACGCCATGGGTAATAAGTTCACAACCCGGATGTACAAATCGACTCTTGGTTTTTCATTCCCAGTAAGTGCTTATCATATCTGAATAGATATATTCAGCAATTTGGTATCCCCAGCAAGTGCCTATGGGCAACATTTTCTCCTTCATTGCAAATTCGAGTAAATAGCCATCATCCATATCCAAGAGTCCCGGATATGCAATGGTTGACGAATCCTCAAAATCTCTCCAGTGGAGCAATCCTTAAGTCCACTTGCACATTCTCGCGGTGACTATTCAAACCAATCTTGTTAGACACTAGCCATGTTAATATTACCTCTGAGCTATTGCCCCATCAATCTCCCCAACAGAATGATCCTTCGGTCTATCTTCATAGACCACATTCTCAAGAAATATTCCCTACATTGGTTCACGTCCATATTACCTCTGAACTGTTGTCATAATTTTCTCCGGCTGAGTTTGTCATGTTCATATTACCTCTGAGCAAACCTTCTGGATTTGGCCATCGATATCACGTCTATATTACCTCTGATATTGGTTGTCCTCTTAACTTAACATCCCTACTTAACTTTAAGTACGCTAGTGGTGTTAAGTCCAAAAAAACTGCCATGTCCATATTACCTCTGAGCAGATATATATACCTCCATCCCAGTGGAGTCACAACTCAAAAGTTTGTCATATTCATATTACCTCTGAGCAAACTTTTTAATTTTTGGCTACCAATTATCATGTCCATATTACCTCTAATATCGGTCATCATCTCAACTTAACACCCGTACTTAACTCTAAGTATGCTAGTGGTGTTGAGTCTACAAAAAACTGCCATGTCCATATTACCTCTGGCAGGGCTTGTCTTAAACTTATTACTTGTACTCTGGTGCGCAAGAAGTAATAGGTCCAATAGAAACTAATGGTTCATGTCCATATTACCTCTGAACTTACCTTAGTTTCCCTAGCGAAGAAAGAGTTACTCTCTGTTCATCCCCACAAAGTCATATTTTATAAGCGTCCGCCAGGACTTGTCTCAAACCTATTACTTGCACTAGCGTGCGCAAAAAAGTAATAGTCCACAAAAAATCCCCCAGCAGGATGTCTTTACTAACCAGGGACTTATTTCGAATTTATTATTTGTACTCAAAATGTGCGCAACAAATAATAGGTCCCCCAAAGATCCCCCAGTGGGATTTCTTCAATAAATACGGTATTGTATTACATCCATATTACCTCTAGTACAATATTCGAAGTTCATACAAACAATCATAAAGGAATGAAAGGCCCTTTTTTATTGAAAGAACGTTCTCAAACGGCGCTTACAGATGAGCCAAGCCTAACGAAAACTTGATAATGGCTCCTATCAACGGCAAATTCCTGAAGAAGTACTACGCTTAATCTCCTTTATTTTAACGGAGTATGGTGAAGATCTCATTCTGGCGATACTACATACAAAGGTTAGCTGGATCATATTCTATCAGGTTCATGTGACCTCCGAATATATATTCTTAACTAATTTGTAAGCCTATCATGTTCATATTACCTCTGATAGTGTTTAGTATACAAATTTAGTTGGATTATATTCTATCAGGTTCATATTAAATCTGAATAGATTTACATTCAACTAAACCTTACCAAAAGTATGTCATGTTAATGATACCTCTGATATCACTTTCACCCTAGCCTGTCATTTATGTTCAAAAATGATGGGTCCACCAAAGTCAGATAAAGTCTCTTTATTATCTCCAAAAAGGGCAAGTTACAAAAATAAGCAAAAAGTACATCATTGGGGAGGAGCAGTCAAATCATGAATCTGTTGCGCTAGAGCGATCATCCTCTTATTTCCGAAGTCTAAGATGTTGGCACGAGCCCGCTCCAATGATGCCTCGTTATCGCTCAGAAGGGATAGTTCAGACCGAGCATGAACAAAATCGGCACGAATGGCACCCATATGAACCAAGTTCTGCTGAGCTGTATTCATCCGGCTCTTCAACACATCTTGAGCTGCCAATGAAGCACGAGCCCATTCCTTTGCCTTAGTGAGTTTAGCTTCCAGTTTACGGAGCCTTGTTTTATTTCCTTCATGTTCGGTCTGGCACTGGGTTAGCTGAGGGATAACCTCCCCCAAGACGGCCTGCTGTGCATCCATCTCTCGCTGCTGTGTTTGGATGGATCTGTCTAAACACTCCATCTGTTCAGTAAGCCTTGCAGTCAAGGAGTCATACTCAGCCTGAATCATATCATCGACGTTGCCTCGAGATAGTTGTAAATATTCGTTAATGGGTTGTTCTAAACCATTAACTATTTGCTCCAAAGAATCAGCTCGTCCAGCATCGTTGAAATTTCTGAGCGGCGCTATTGCAAGCTGGGAGGATGCCAGCAGATTATCAAAGCTCATGTTCCTCTCCAGCACCATGGAAATCAAATCCTTCAAACTGCGATAGAATAGGCTGGTATAATTTTCAATCAGCATATCGAAGATCGGATGCACGCTAGGAGTGGCTGCGATATCAAGAAATTGCCTTCCAGGAATAACCACGGAGGAGGTTGCCACAGCCATCGCCTCAACAGATGGCGCGATAAAAGAAATAACACCAGCAACGGTTAAAGTTACTGGCGTACTCAATAAAGGAGGCATAGTCGTGTTGATAGGCTCATCCTCCTTTGATGATATTTGGACTTCTATTGGTGAGACGACACCCGAAAATGTTGCCTCTTCAATGTCAAATACTGCCGTTTCATCGGTAGGAGCTGCAACAAAGTCAAAGTTTGCGTCGACTCCGGCCTCCCCTGAGATGTCTTCCCCTGAAAAGAAGATAAGAGAAAGTTAATATCAACTTGATGTTAATTTTCCTAAAAAGGCATAAAAGATGATATTTACCCATGGCCGATGGTATTTATGTCGCGTCCGCAGCCAGTACAACTAAATCAGTTCTTAATGATGGTAAACGAGCTATCATACCTGGGGAAGAGGGTGCACCAACTGACGTTGGAGGATAGTCTTCCCAGTCGTCACCAAGATCCACTCGAGGCTCATCGGGTGGAATCTTACTGGAAATACTTACAGACAAAGTAGGGGTTACTCCCATTATTTATCTGGATAAAGGTATCCTTAAAATGCTCGGCATTATAGACGATCTCGTAGCACTACCAGAAGCAGTAGTAGCATAAGTGACCTCGGGAAAAGAATCCCAGGCACTGCCAGCCGAAACTATAGAGGTTCCCTCTCTAAATGGTGAAGGACCTCTGATCAACAAATTATCCCCAACCAGGGAAACAACAGGCTCGCTCCTAGAAGCCTCTCTGGTGGAAATCCTTTTTGGACCTCTGACGATCCTCTTCTTGCGGGGAGAAGGCTCTTTCGGAGCGAAAGCCTTCCTTTTATGGGGGATAACAAGAGGCTCTGCAGGCGGAGCTATTACGCCTCTCGGTATTGTCAACAAAAATTCGTCTGCCCCAGTGGTGTCTTCATTCTCATCCGAGGAAACAGACGAAACATCCTTTCTTTCGGTGGACCTATGGGAGGGCATCCTAAAACTTCTATGCATATCAAAATTGCGATGGAAGGTGTTGACGGATGCATAGAACTACGCATATGAGTGAAGGATGCGCAGCTCCATAGAAAGAGAAGTCGCGGGCACAGTAAAAGTTGCACCAGTACAATCCGTGATAAAGTACCGCCACCCTCTGGCTCCATCAATAAGTCCACCTCTGGACTTGAAGCTGGTAATGGCATTCCCCACATGCAATTGGTTTGACCATAGTTGGCTTTTGACTTAGAATTGACTTATTGACCTAGAAGTTGACTAGTTTAACTTATTCTCTTTTTGGAACCTTATATTGATGTTGTATTCCATATCTAGATCTTCGAGGCACCGAGTTAGACATCTGTGAGACTATTCATTGGACTTCAGGCGAGTACATTCTCTGATAGTTTTTTATTTATGATATCCTCTATGTTCATTGTATCTAGTGTAGATATCCATGTTCTCTTGACACTATGGTTACACGGATTGGTATATCCGGATCTCATCATAAGATATTATTCCTTGGTATATGGTGTATATAGTGCATGTATTGTTTTATTGGTTATATTGTACATGTACAGACACCGATTCTCAGAAAGACTAGCTATCTTCTTGGGAAATCTCGTGCCATAGCATACCGTGGTTTGATCTATTATACCAGTCGGCGGTGGGGAGTATTAGTATAGATATATGATAAATATCCCTATTGTATCAAGCACTGATTACTGAATTGTATTAATCATACACTCCACGTATGATTAGCCAGGCCGCATTGCATCTTGCCCAAGTCGATCATATATTAAGCTAGTACTCACACACTTAGTCATTAGTATTCTTGTTTTATTGGCATATTGTTCATTATGGTATTTATTTATAGTATTTCCTTATTGTATATATATCTCTTGTATCTATTGTGCATCTTGTTTATCCATAGCTGTAAACCCCCTCGACCAATTTACGGTTGAATTTAAATTAAATAGAGGGACTTAGAATTAATTGGATACAATTAGAATAAATATGCAATAATTATTTGTCCTAATATACCTTGCCGTTGTTTCGAGAAAGGAGCACCACACCAATAGTTATCTTCCACCAAATGTCACGAATATCTCTTAGACATGCCAGGCTACCCCTCTGACCATTGTGCAAACTTAGATACTCGTCATTGCATCTCATCATAGCTTCGCAATATTCGTAAGTGAGTGCCTTGCACATTAATTTGTAAATTAATTAAGTCGAGGCCAAGTTCACCAAAAATAGGACTAGACCAAGCCCGTGTACACCTTAATATGGACCAGCCCCACCCTCGAGCCCTGGTCGGCCCAAATATCAAGGATAGCATACGAGAACCAACACCTATAAATATACATACTCCTACATGAAACCTTAATTTTACTATTCATCAAAACCCTAGCCAAACCCTAGCCGTTTCCCCCTTGCACCCGAGCATCCCCCGACTGCTCGAGATCACCGGCCACCACCAGCCTACCGCGGTCATCGGACCCCCTCACTGCTGGACCACCATCCCAGTCGCCCAACACCACCGTCGAATTCACTATCACCAACTCACCCATCCACATCCTCCATAGCCGCTGTCGGGTACCCCGCCGCCTCTGCACCATCGACAACCACCGTGAGGTCTGCCCCGACCTACCCCCATGATGTGTCAACCATCCCACGTTGTTCTCAGCCGTGCCGTTGCCACTGCTATAACTGCAGCAGTTGCCGCCGCTTCTGCCGAGACTTGCCGCCGACGTCGGAGCTCCGCTGACCACCGGCGAGTATGCACGGTGTGGGATGGCTGACCACCGAGACTTGCCCCCACCCCACGTTCATCCTCGAATAGGTAACTCTCGTTGGCCTCCTCCCCCTTTGTATCATGAATAGTTTTATCACCGTATCATCGTGTCTTGTTTTGGTATGGACACGAAATAGTAATTCGGAAACCCTAATTATGAAAATATATGTATGCCTAATCAGATTTCATAATAACAAATAAGTTAGTAATCAATAACTTAGTGAACGTCCTTGTAAACAGAATTGTTATTTAAGACTTGTAAAGCATCATTAAACCTGGACATCAACAAGAATGCTTAATACGGATGATAAGGACCATTAATTATACTAAACATAATTAGTTGGTGACTTATGACCTTAGCATTTTTTACTATCGTGGGATACACAGTGACTGAAGAAAGGGCACATGTGTATCTTAGCTACATGCACCCGTGACTCTGTATTCGACCGACGTGATCCTTGCATCAGTACTGAAGAGCAACTTATTATATATATTACTTAGTGTCTGATGATGGATTGCTATATTATATTGGTGTATTTAAGATCATTGGATCAGCCAGGAGACACCGCAAGAGCAGGATGTTGGCCTTCATAGCTTGAGGACTCAGGCAAGATACCTTGCCATATTTATTGTCTAAATTAAATTAAGCATATGTTGTATTGTATCGTTGTCGCTTTTATTTTATACAACTGTGTGCATCCGAGATTGATTCGGGTGCAGTCAACGGATATGTCGATGATTAGTATACTAGACCTAGTCATTAGCAGACTCACCCCATTGGAGGATACTCTGTTATCTTCTGAGACCTGACACCTTACACGTTCACTGAGACATATTCATATTAGGATGCGGGTTTGCGTACTCGACTAGCTATCGGTGCGTGTGACCTATATCACGGTTAGTACGTAGTTCAGGTTATATTTTATTGGTAGAGACTTGGCATATAGATACGTGGTACGTACGTCGAGTATTCGACTTGTGTATCTATATTGGGCAGGGAGGACATTAGTAGACATATGGGATACACCCATTGGAGTTCGTAGTATCCAGAGGAGCCACGAATCCAATGACTCCCTTTATACTGCTGCCACATTCTTCGAAGCAATATGGACGATATACTGTACTGCTGCCACGTTCTTCGAAGCAATATAGATGATATACTATACTGCTGCCACATTCTTCGGGGTGTTAGACGTTATGCCTACGCCTACCCATACGTACCAAAGTTGTCCTCACATTGCATTCACTTAGATGGTTAGCACACCCTTTATTATAATTAATTTATTCAGTATTTATATATGGCATGCTTCTATGTGTCTTGTTACGTTCGTCTGAGGACCTGGTACGTTTCCAAATTTAGACGAGGCATATTACCCCATAGTGTACAGCCCAGGAAAGTAGACGAGGTTTACTACTGCAGAGGAGCTAGAGGTACTATCGTCGGAGTTTCCGTGATCACTTGGTAGGCCTTTTGCCTAGGATTGGGAGCATCATTATCTAGTCAGCCGATGCCCTAGTCATTATCTTTTATCTATCATTTCGGTATTTTGTTTTGTCATTGTATTGGGTTGTCCCCACCAGACATTATTGGTTGTACTATAAAATTTCGAGACTGGCGTTTATCTTCTAGGATTTATTATTAGTACATTCCTTCTGTTTATATTATGCATGAGATTAGATTACCTGTTGTAGATGGATATGGGACATGTTAGTATTTAGGACAATATAGTACTCTTTATTAGGATCCATTAAATTGGGATATCCTTAGAGACGTGACCGCTAGCTATTTCCACGTGGCCTGGTCCCATGTATTTTGGGACTGGGGCATGACATAGTTTTAGTGTTGGCTCATGCAGGTCGACTTTTCACTTGTGGTATGGTAACATGTCCAGCGAGCCTGCAATGGGATAGAAATTTCTATGTCTCATCCACTTTGATTGCATCTTTGAACTTCCTTCGTATTATATTTAAATATCGGCATCATGTTTGTTTGATCCCGTACTCTTTTTAATAAAATCCTGTCTCTTGCAGCAAGATGAACTTGCATAGTGGACGAGGAGCACCCAGTGCCGTGGTGCCAAACAATACCACCCAAGGAGAAGAAGTACCTCAGGGACTACCTAGAGGGCAACCACCACCACAGGCCCTGCTGATTCATTGGCATAAGACTTCTCAGGATGATCCTACAAAGCAGCCAGAGGGACAGACTTCACAGACGATCCCTATACCACATTTTGAGGGCCAGACTTCAGGAGCTATACCGATATTGCAGACCGAGAGGCCGATATCTGAGGAGACACCTATCGCACAACCAGAGGTTCCATTACCACCACCTCCACCTTATCCACCCCAGATGCCACAACTAGATGGACAGCCACAGATGCTTCAGTTCATTCAGACTATGATGCAAGCACAGTGGCATCAGACCGAGACATTGAGACAGAGTTTGATGGTAGTACTAGAGAGGACACCTGTCACATAACCAGTGCCAGCACCTACACCAGCCTAGATAGGTGGCACTGTAAGATGGTTTGGACAGATGGGACCAGATACTTTCTCGGGCAATGAGATCGTAGAGCAGATCTCTGATTAGGTCGCCAATACGGAGATGCTACTAGAGGCTTCATAACTGCACCCAGACCTTTGGATGACCGGAGTAAGGGCCCAATTGAAAGGCAACGTTCATCACTAGTGGGATTCTATTGAGCGTAGTGTAGGTAAGAACCAAAATTGGGAATAGTTCCTAGAATACTTCAATACGAAGTACTTTCTAGCTACAGTCAGACATATCTTGTACTCCTAGTTCCTATATCTAGAACAGGGAAATATTATTGTTGACGCCTATGATGCAGAGTTCAGCCGCCTTAGTAGATTTGATGCCATCCTGATACCTAGTGATCTAGAGAAGTCCCAGAGATTCCATCATGGCCTCACCTTCAAGCTACAGAGGTATACCACCGTACATGCGAGAATTTCTTATGAAAAGGTTCTTTCAGAGGCGAGAGTCCAAGAGGCCATCGGCAGAGGAGTAAGACGTTCCAATACAGCCGCACCAGCCAGAGCCAAGCCCAAAATAGGAGGACCGATTCGTCGTCCCGGAGCACAGACACAGCAGAGGACAACGCCAAACCTGGAAAGGGAGCTTCCGACTTGCTACCACTGTGGAAAGAGAGGACATTAAGAGAAGGACAGCAGAAAAAGACTGAGGACATATCTGATTTGTCGGTCAGACCAGCACCAGGTTCGAGACTGCCCACAGTGTAGAGAGACAGCACCGTCGGCCGGACAGAGGCTAGCAGCACCAGTTTCGAGTATATACCCCCGCCAAGAGGCCAACGTCCACCAGTACCCGAAGGATTTCATAGGGGACCACCCTTGGCCCCATAGGAGGTATAGTTTGACTGATCTCGACAGCAGACCGGAGGGTAGAGTTACGGACAGGCCTTTGCACTAGCCGCTACAGAGGAGAAAACAGAAGGGGAAGCTATCACAGGTTCAATTTTAGTTGCGTCATTACCTGCGACTGCATTGTTTGATTCTGGAGCTACCTTATCATTTATATATAGTAGATTTATAGCAATGCATAGAGTATCTACTTCCCCCTTACTTAAGAGTTGGAAGATTCTTACCGGAGGAGGTATCGTGCCGGTTACCAGCACTATTAGAATATGTTTGGTAGTCGTATATGGTAGAGAGATGAGAGCATAATTCTTGGTATTACCCATGCCGTACTTTGATGTTGGGCTCGGCATGGACTAGTTAAGCCAGTATAATACCGTATTGAATTGCCGGAAGGGTAGCATCACCTTTAGACCGCCAGATCAACCAAAGTTCGAGTACATACGAGGGACCGTTTAACAAGGAGTAGGATAGATAGCTGGAACTTACATGGCTATGGAGATGGTACCCCAACCAATAGTTAAAAAATTTGAGGATATTTTTCCTGAAGAATTGCTAGGCTTACCGCCAGATAGAGACGTGGAGTTCACCATCGAGCTAGTACCTGGAGCAGCACCGGTATCTTCTAATGTATACCAATTGGTGAAGAAGGAACTAGATGAGCTAAAGCTACAATTAGAGGAGTTGCAGAGCAAAGGATTTATCCGTCCTAGTGCATCACCTTGGGGAGCACCAGTATTGTTTGTACCTAAGAAGGATGGAATGATACGTATGTGCATTGATTACAGAGCCCTTAATGCTTGGACTATCAAGAACAAGTACCCCCTATCGCGGATTGATGATTTGTTTGACCAGTTGACAGGAGCAGTGGTGTTCACAAAGATTGACTTGAGATCGGGTTATCATCAAGTGAAGGTACGAAGAGAAGATATTCAAAAGACAGCATTCAGGACTCGTTATGGTCACTACGAGTTCTTAGTGATACCTTTTGGACCGACAAATATGCCAGTTGTATTTATGAACTTGATGAACAGACTATTCAACCATTACTTAGACCGATTCATGGTAGTCTTCATCAACGATATCTTGGTGTATTCAAAAATCCACGAGGAGCACAAAGAGCATCTGAGACTAGTGTTAGAGACGCTGAGGGGAGAGAGGCTTTATGCTAAGCTGAGCAAGTATGAGTTTCTTCTAGATTATGTCGCTTTCCTTGGATACATCATCTCAGAAGATGGTATTTCAGTAGATCCGGCAAAGATTTCATCAATAGAGAGATGGCCAACCCCTACCAATGTCTCAGAAGCGAGGAGCTTTCTAGGACTTACCAGATATTACCTGAGGTTCATGGAGAACTTCATGAAGATCGCAGAGCCGCTGACCCGTTAGACTCGTAAAGAGCAGGAGTTCACTTGGACAGAGGAGTGTCAGACAGCGTTTGATGAGCTGAAGAAGCGTATGACTATGGCACCCATCTTAACCATACCATCTGGACCGGGAGGATTCGTGATCTATAGCAATGCATCCGAGAAAGGATTATGATGTGTCTTGATACAGCATGGAAAGGTTGTAGCCTATGCTTCTAGACTATTGAGAACCCATGAGAAGAACTATCAAACTCATGAGTTGGAGCTTGCAGCAGTGATTTATGCTTTGAAGCTTTGGAGACACTACCTATATGGAGAAAGAGTAGAGATATTCATAGATCATAAGAGCCTGAAGTACGTCTACACTCAGAAAGATCTGAATCAGAGGTAGAGACGTTGGCTCGAGGTGATGACAAACTTCGAGATTAAGCTACAGTACCACCCGGGAAAGGCCAACGTAGTAGCTGACGTGTTGAGCAGAAGACCCATGGCATTTTTCTTGACTATGTAGCAACATTTATTGAGAGATCTAGAGCAGATGGGTATAGAAGTCGTTATGCCCGGAGTAGATGGACAGTTATCGAGTTTTCAGTTGAAGTCGACATTAGTGGAGAGGATCAAGGCTGCCTTGCCAACAGATGCCAGATTCTAGAGGCTTAGACAGAGGACAGAGGCTGAAATAAAGACAAGACTACGTATACATAAAGATGGAACTTTGAGATGTGGAGATCATCTCTATGTTCCAAATGGAGAGCTTCGACAGGAGTTGATGACAGAAGCACACAGTTTAACCTACTATATCCATCCAGGAGGCATGACGATGTACAGAGACTTGAGACAATACTACTGGTGGCATGGAATGAAGAGAGAGATAGCACGCTTTATGGTCAAGTGCCTGGTGTGTCAGCAAGTAAAGGCTGAGCATCAGAGAACTGCAGGATTGCTTCAACCGCACCCTATACCAGAGTAGAAAAGGGAGCATATCCCTATAAACTTTGTTACGGGCTTTTCGAGGAGTCCTAGTGGTCAAAATGTAGTATGGGTAATCGTGGATAGACTCACCAAGTTCGCACACTTTTTACCCTTACGAGTTGGACAATCTATAAAGGTCCTAGCAGATATGTACATGAGAGATATTATGCGACTATATGGAGTACCAGTTAGCATCGTGTCTGACAGGGATACAAGATTTATATCTTACTTTTGGCAGAGTATTCAAGAAAGTCTCGGTACCCGCCTGAAGTTTAGTACTTCGTATCACCTACAGACAGATAGCCAGTCAGAGTGCACCATTCGGACATTGGATGACATGTTAAGAGCGTGCATGCTTAATTTTGGAGGATCTTAGAAGGACCATTTGCATTTGGTCGAGTTTTCTTACAATAACAGCTACCAATCGAGCATCCAGATAGCTTCCTATGAAGCATTGTATGGCAGGAAGTGTTGTTCACCCCTATGTTGGAGCGATATAGGCGAGAGACAGATTCTTGGCCCCGAGTTGGTTATTCGTATAGGAGAGAAGGTGAAGAAGATCCAAGGGCACCTACGAGCAGCGCAGGACCGACAGAAGCATTGGGCGAAAGTGCATCGACGACCCCTAGAGTTTCAGGTTGGAGATCACGTATTTCTAAAGATCTCGGCTACTCGAGGGACTATCAGATTTGGAGGCAAAGAAAAGCTGAGTCTGAGGTACATCGGACTATTCGATGTGTTAGAACGAGTCAGAGAGGTTGCTTACAGATTAGCCTTGCCGCAGACTTTGGAAGGAGTCCACGACGACTTCTATGTATCTCAGCTGAGGAGGTACATACCGGATCTGAGTCATGTAATTGACCATTCTGAGATCACAGTTAGCCCGAGTTTATCCTACGAAGAAGAGCCTGTTGGGATCCTTGACAAGAGCGAGAAGGTATTGGGAGGTCAAACTATCCCTCTAGTTCGTGTAGCATGGAGGCATCATGCACTAGAAGAGTCGACTTGGGAACGCGAGGAGGACATTAGACAGCGCAATCCCCATCTCTTCGAAGGACTAGGTATGTATTGGAATTTTAGATTCCGTCAGTATTTCTTACCATGCGTATGTTTTTAATTTTGAGGACGAAATGCTCTATGGAGGGTAGATTGTAAACCCCCTCGACCAATTTAGGGTTCAATTTGAATTAAATAGAGGGAATTAGAATTAATTGGATACAATTGGAATAAATGTGTAATAATTATTTGTCCTAATACACCTTGTCGTTGTTTCGAGAATGGAGCACCACACCAATACTTATCTTCCATCGAAGGTCATAAATATCTCTTCGACATGCCAGGCTACCCCTCTGACCATTGTGCAAACTTTGATACTCGTCATTCCGTCTCACCTTAGCTTCACAATATTCGTAAGTGAGCACCTTGCGTATTAATTTGTAAATTAATTAAGTCGAGGCCAAGTTCACCAAAAACAGGACTAGACCAAGCCCGTGTACACCTTAAATATGGACCATCCCCACCCTCGAGCCCTGGCCGGCCCAAATATCAAGGATAGCCTATGAGAGCCAACACCTATAAATATACATACTCCCACATGAAATATTATTTTACTATTCATCAAAACCTTAGACAAACCCTAGCCGTTTCCCCCCTTGTACCCGAGCTTCCCCCGACTGCCCGAGATTATCGGCCACCACCAGTCCACCGCGGTCACTGGCCCCCCTCACTACTGGACCACCATCCCAGCCCCCCAATGCCGCCATCGACTTCACCATTACTAACTCACCCATCCACATCCGCCATAGCCGTAGCCGAGTACCCCCACTGCCTCTGGCACCACCGACTACCACCATGAGGTCTACCCCGACCTACCCCAACGATGTGTCAGTCGCCCTACGCCGTTCTCTGCCGCGTCGACGCCGCTTCTATCGCTGCAAAACCGCTGCTGCCGCTGCTATAACTTCAGTAGTTGCTGCCGCTGCTGCCGAGACTTGTCGCCGACGCTGGAGTTTCGCTGACCACCGACGAGTGTGCACGGCGACGAGCAGAACCCCCCCTATATTTATCCTCAAATAGGTAACTCTCGTTATCCTCCTCCCCCTTTGTATCATGAATAGTTTTATCACCGTATCGTCGTGTCGTATTTTGGCATGGACATGAAATAGTAATTTGGAAACCCTAATTATGAAAATATATGTATGCCTAATCAGATTTCTTAATAACAAATAAGTTAGTAATCAATAACTTAGTGAACGTCCTTGTAAATAGAATTTTTATTTAAAACTTGTAAAGCATCATTAAATCTGGACATTGAAAAGAATGCTTAATAAGGATGATAAGGACCATTAATTATACTAAACATAATTAGTTGGTGACTTATGACCTTAACATTTTTTACTATCATGGGATACACAGTGACTGAAGACAGGGCACATGTGTATCTTAGCTACATGCACCCGTGACTCTGTATTCGACCGACGTGATCCTTGCGTTAGTACTGAAGAGCAATATAGTATATATATTACTTAGTATCTGATGATGGATTGCTATATTATATTGGTATGTTTAGGATCATTGGATCAGCCAGGAGACACCGCAGGAGCAGGCTATTGGCATTCACAGCTTGAGGACTCAGGCAAGATACCTTGCCATATTTACTATCTAAATTAAATTAAGCATATGTTGTATTGTATCCTTGTTGCTTTTATTTTATATAACTGTGTGCGTCCGAGATTAATTCGGGTGCAGTCGACGGATACGTCGATGATTAGTATACCTGACCTAGTCATTAGCAGACTCACCCATTGGAGGATACTCTGTTATCTTCTGAGACCTGACACCTTACACGTTCACTGAGACATATTCATATTGGGATACGGGTTTGCGTACTCGACTAGCTATCGGTGCGTGTGACCTACATCACGGTTAGTACGTAGTTCAGGTTATATTTTATTGGTACAGACTTGGCATATAGATACGTGGTATGTACGTCGAGTATTCAACTTGTGTATCTACATTGGGCGGAGAGGACATTAGTAGGCGTATGGAATACACCCATTGAAGTCCGTAGTATCCAGAGGAGCCATGGATCCAATGACTCCCTTTACACTGCTGCCATGTTCTTCGGAGCGATATGGACGATATACTGTACTGCTGCTACGCTCTTCGGGGTATTGGACGTTGTGCCTACATCTACCAATATGTACCAAAGTTGTCCTCATATTTCATTTACTTCGATGGTTAAAACACCCTTTATTATATTTATTTTATTCAGTATTTATATATAGCATGCTTCTATGTATCTTGTTATGTCCCTCTGAGGACCTGGTACCTTTTCAGATTTGGATGAGGCATATTACCCCACAGTGTACGGCCCAGGACAGAAGACGAGGTTCGCTACAGCAGAGGAGCTAGAGGTACTACCGTCGGAGTTTTCGTGATCACTTGGTAGGCCTTCTGCCTAGGATTGGGAGCATCATTATCTAGACAGCCGATGCCCTAGTCATTATCTTTTATCTATCATTCCAGTATTTTGTTTCGTCATAGTAGTGGGTTGTCCCCACCAGATATTATTGACTGTACTATGATATTTTGAGACTGGCGTTTATCTTCCAGCATTTATTATTAGTACATTCTTGCTGTTTATATTGTGGATGAGATTAGATTAGCTGTTGTGGATGGATATGGGACATGTTAGTATTTAGGACAGCGTAGCACTCTTCGTTATGATCCATTAAATTGGAATATCCTCGGAGACGTGACAGCTGGCTATTGCCACGTGGCCTGGTCCCATATATTTTAGGACTGGGGCATGACTACAACTATTTACTGTTACATAGTTTTTATCATTGATTAGAAGTGCTGTTAGAGATGTACTCGGCTCCTTTTCTGACTGGATATATTTTTCTTGATAACACTGAGGAGAGGTACCCTACCTATTATGGACCCCAGGATGTTGTAGGTTTAGATTCTGAAACCCTGGCTCAGGAAGGACTTATCCCAACTGAGACAGTTGACCCTGGAGTTGTAGCTTTGTAGCATTCTTTTGTACTGGATTTGTCTCCATCTTATTTCTGTACTTCTTTCGACTCAATGATGTATTATTTTAGACTCATGAGTTGTATTGTGACTATTCTATTCTTTATCTGATTCATGCTCATTTCTATCTTAGTTCTGTGATTGAGTATACTATCATTATTGGTGGCTTATTATATTATTAGATAGATTATCTAGACATCGTTCTACCGCCGATTCTGTGGGATAGGCTTGGCGTTGTTTTTGACTTGTATCCTTACATCGAGTGCGGGTCATGATACATTTTTGGTGGTGGCCCATACAGGTCTAGCTTCACAAAGTATGTGATGTCGTGGTAGTACGACAATTTAGTTGTACTTCTGCGAGCCTGCAATAGGATATAAGAAATAGGCTGAGATACTCAATCACAACTAGGAAAATTCTTTTGATTCAACTATTCTCCTTTGATATTATACTTGATCTCTTAAACTGTCCTTTCCTTGATGTCTTACATCTTGTGCCATATTGATTCTTTCTTTCGCTTTGTCTCAGGATGCCGCCTAAGACTAGATTGCAGCAGGGGAGAGCAGTTCCTGAGAGGTCTGCGACATCCCGAGGGCCTGTACTAGTCACTTCTCTGGTGATTGGAGTGTCAGCTGCTTTCGGAGGTCCACTACCTACTCAAAGGACTATGCCAACTGTATCTGAGGGGCTTCCACCTCCACCTCTTGTGCCAGCAGAGGCGTCACAAATGTTTACACTATTTTGTGAGATTCTCGAGGCACAGAGGGCTCAGTCAGAGGCAGACCAACGTTCTATGACAGGGCATCGAGAGTGCTCATCAGCTTGCTTGTGCTGTAGTTGAGAGAGAAGTTCCAGTCCAGCAGCAGGATGTTCCTCAGGTTGTTCAGCTTCGGTCAGGCAATATTCAGGACTTCAAGAAACTGGAGCCTAGGGTTTTCAAGGGGATGGAGGGCATCGTCTATATGATGATTGGCTCAAAGATATTGAGCGTCTTATGAGGGTGTTTCGTCTTTCTAAGGATCTGAAGGTTGAGGTGGTAGGACTTCAACTATTCGACGTCGCTCGTACTTGGGTCAGGAATGAGCCAGTTCTGGTTGACACAGGACAATCTTGGGAGGTATTCAAGGACCTTTTCAAGAAGAAGTTTTTCGCCTGGGCAGACAGGCTAGACTTGGAAAGACAGTTTGAGAGTCTCATTCAGGGGAGCATGTTTGTGGAGGAGTACGCTGCGGAGTTCGACTGGTTGAGCCAATTTACAGAGTATTTGGTAAGAGAGTCGGAGGTTCGAGCTATTCGTTTCTGTGAGGGTCTAAACTAGGAAGTAAAGATTCTCATTCCGTCTTTTTATGAGACATACTAGAAGATACTTGCAGAGGCACGCAAGGTTGAGCGGGAGTTGGGTTTGATCCCAAAAGAGACCGTGATTCTTTTTTGGGTACCAACGGCAGTACAGTATCTACCAAACATCCTTATTTCCAGTCCAGACCTTTCCAGCAGTCACAGCAGAACCAGACTCCAGCTAGAGTACCTTTTTACCAGGTACCTCAGCAACAGAGACAGTTATAGCAAGCTCCATGCAACTACTGTAAGAAGTTTGGCCACATCTGGGAAGTTTGCAGGAGAAGGCTAGGAGTTTATTTGTATTGTGGTACTGAAGGGCATCAATCGAGGGAGTGTCCTTGTCATGCAGTTCAGGGAGCAGCTTCAGCTCTGAGGGCACAAACGAGACCACCGGTAGCACAGCCGAGGGGACCGCTTCCGACAGTACAGCAGCGTTTTGTCCAGCATCAGCAGTAGGGAGGTGCTCGGTAGGGACGAGAGTTTGTTATGACCGTCGAGGAGGATGAACCCACCGGAGATGTCATCGCAGGTTCTATTCTTCTTGATTCCATTCCAGCTTTAGCTTTGTTTGATAGTGATGCTTCCCATAGTTTTGTATCTGTTTGTTTTGCTCTGAAGCATGGTTTGGTCGCTGAGTCTTTGCTTAGGACTTGCAAGATCATGACAGGGGAAGGCATTATTCGGGTTAATGACAAGGATCAGAGAGTTACTTTGGGAGGACGGGAGTTGAGTGTGTGTCTACTTGTAATGCCACTATCGAGCCACGACATTATACTCGGGATAGATTGGTTGAGTAGGCACTATGCTAGAATAGATTGTAGAGGAGGTAGAGTTTTATTTGGTCCTCCAGGAGAGCCAGAGTTCGAGTTTGCTAGAGGAGCTACAGAGCAGGAAGAAGGCATTATTTGTGGAGCTATGGTGGAAGACAAGGAGTTGCCACATTCGTTGATAGCAGAGTTCTTGAATGTGCTTCCTGAAAAATTGCCCAGATTACCGTCAGATCGAGATATTGAATTTTTTATAGACTTAGTGCCAGGTGCAGAACCAATTTACAGCATATCTATAGAGTAAAAAATAGCGAGCTGGTCGAGTTGAAGAAGCAAGTAGACAAATTACACGATAAGAGGTTTATCAGATCTAGTTCTTCACCATTGGGAGCCCCGATATTATTTGTACAGAAGAAGGATGGATCGGTGCGCATGTGCATTGATTACAAGGCTTTGAATAATCTCACTATCAAGAATAAGTATCCTTTGCCACGGATTGATGATCTATTTGATCAGTTGTGTCACGCCCCAGTCCCAAAATACCGAGGGACTAGACACATGCCAATGGCCAGCAGCACACACTGATGGACAAACCCAATTTAATGGATCCACCAGGGCGTACTTAAGCTGTAGTACAACAATAAATAGGTCCAATGATATAAGTCACAGTCTATTCTAATCTCATCCACAACAGATAATCACAGATTAAATGCCAGGATAAATGCAAATAAATATAAACTAACATATCTCAATAAAAGTGTCTCGGGGAACAACCCGAGAATAAGTCTGATACATCAATGCAATATACAGGAAATAAAGTAACTAGAACAGAAATAACTGAATATATAAAGCCAACACTCAGGAGAAGTCCTCTGGCACGATCTCGTCCTCGGATCCTAGTTCTGCTCCAATGTATGCACCTGTTCCTGCTTTTGCTAATGCTTCGGTCCCGTATACCTCGGGATAGATCTCGTCAGCTAATCCTGGGGACATAATCCGGATCCAGGTTCTCAGGGGACATAGCAAGGTACAAGAATAACTCAAGCCAATATAAATATAGTTCAATAATAAATGAAATAATAGGGTAAACTATATAACCAGCTAAGTGATATGCAAGTGAGAGTTTTAGTCATACTCGGGCTGAGACTACTATAGGATCGGTGTTGGAGAAACCCATAGCAGTATTCTCTCGAAGGGCCAGTACGGTACCAAAGCTCTGTGTCAGAGTCTAAGGCACTTCCATTAAAGTATTATATATATATAATCAGCCTTTTGTATGGTAAATCTCTCCCCACCCAATGTAATCTCATGTCACAGTTTCATAATGCCTCATGTCCATGTCACGCAAGATCAAAACTAATGCAGCCAGTCAAAATAAGATCTAAGAAAATAATGTCTATGTCATGAAACCTGTATCCTATACAGAATTACCTTAAATATCTCAGAAAGATTCTGTCTCATGAATAGTGTTAAGTGTCCTGGGTTATGATGTACTTAATAAGACAAGTACGAGAATGTAAAGGGTCTCGGTATCCATATCTAGGTGTCGTTACACAACTCCGCGTACGGGGTTGGAACCCGACTTTTATTCGGACGCTAAGTAAAGTAACACGGTCCTAGGTCAAGCATGTACAAGATATAAATAAATTAAGAAAATATGTAACAAGAACTGTAATGTTGGCAAGGTACACTTGCCTGGGGTTCTGGCTCCAACTGTAGCTTTGGTCTCAGTAGAATTTGCAGGTTGTCTTCCGAGTGCTGAAATAAACATCACAATTAGATTCAGAAAATATCAAATAGCTTGAAACGCCTGTCCTTGAGTCCAATTTGGACACAGAGGCAAAAATGACAGTTTCTGGTTGAAGCGGGATCCACATGTGGGCCGCTTTGCACCAAAAAATGTGTCAGAACCAATGGTATCGAAATTTGTCAAACTTAGTATCAACAAGTCTAGAATGATGATACGAAACCAACGGAACTTCCAGAATTGGATTCCGATGAGCCGGTCACAAAATCGCCGGTCAAGTGGATCCGCGGGGCCCACGATACGTGATTTTGTCAACGTTCTCAGAATCAAACCAAACTTGAGTCACAGGACCAGCGTATTGCTACGAGTCCGATGGCGCAAGTTTTGTTTCAATCCGACGTGTGTACATAAATTTACAACGTGTTCCAGAATAGGCAGATATGGGGCGTTGTCGGCGGATACGCATTGATTCCGGTGTGCACGCATATCCAAATCAACTTCTGCAAAATTTTGCACGTTTGTATCAATGGCCGCACCTTTCGGTGAAGACCGCACGCGACCAAGTTGTCCCGTTTGACGGGGCGCACTCAGTTCCGGGAGAAATCGATGTGTTATTTTTCCTGTTTTTGGATCGCGGTTCACGATCGCCACAAGATGCGACGCACCGAGCGGGTTACACGGGCACCGAGAAGGTTACGCAGTCTATGCGTCACAACTGACGAAATAGAAAACGGGCAACGAGGAGAGAGAAAATGCTACCTGAACAGGGCTCCGTGGAACTGGGTTTCTTCGTGTCCGTGAGGCGACACGACCCAAGGGGACACTATGTCTGGGTCAGGGTGCTGCTGTGTCCGGGTCAGGGTGCTACTGTGGAAGACTCGCTGGACTAGCTCATGGAGGAAGGCGGCTCGGGGTTTGTCGAGGTCGTCGGCTGAGGACGGATGAGCTAGGGGGTTCGTCGGGGACGACGTCAGTAGAGCGGGGAGAGGGTGGCCGGGGCTAGATGGTGATGGTGGTGGGGCTGGGCGAATTAGGGTTCAGGCAGAGAAGGATCTAGGGGAGGAAGGCGGAGGAAGGAGAAGTCCGTACCCAGGCGGAGGGGAGGAGGTAGAGTCAGGGAAGGAGGAAGAGGGGAGAGGGCTTGTCGTCGAGGGCTGAGAGTTCGTCGGGGATGACGACGGAGCGGTGCGCGAGTTCTGGAGGAGAGAGGAGAGCGGTTAGGGTTCCGGCGGTGGAGCAGGGTTATCGAGGGGGTTTTATAGGCCGCTGGAACAGTAATTTGTCTAGGATTAGGTTTAGGGTTTCCGCCGGGTTAACGGGTCCGGGTCGGGTTTAATTCGGATCCGACACGACCCGTTAAGAGTGGGTTCAGTTCAGTTTGGTTCTCCATGGTTCGGTTTGGTTTGGTTTGGTTTATTTAGAAATAAACCGGGTTTATTTAAGGGTTTATTTAGGGTTAATTACAACTTGGTTTTTAGGGCTTTAAAAATGCTTTCGGGGTCCAATAAATTCCCGAAAAATTATCCTATGTCTAGTTTTTAATTTTACACCAAAAAATATTATTTTCATAATTTTTTAATATTAATTAACAATATTTAAAAATCATTTATTTACAAAATAACTTTGTTTTAATTACAGAAAAATCCCAGAAAATTACAGAAAATTGTAAAAAATCTATTTTAAAAATTCCTCAAAATTCAGGTGGTGTTTACAAGTTGAGTGGTGCGAAGGTGTTTTCTAAGATAGATTTGAGATCAGGCTACCATCAGGTGAAGGTAAAGGCGAAGGACATACCAAAGACTGCTTTTAGAACTCGGTATAGTCAGTACGAGTTTATGGTGATGTCGTTTGGTTTGACTAATGCACCGGCGGTATTTATGAACTTGATGAATAAGGTGTTCCACCAGTAACTTGACAAGTTCGTAGTGGTATTAATCGATGACATACTCATATACTCGAGGACACCGAAGGAGCATGAGGAGCATTTGAGGATTGTGTTGGATGTGATAAGGAAGGAAAAGCTGTATGGAAAGTTATCCAAGTGTGAGTTATTCTTGGACAAGATGGAATTCTTGGGGTATATTATGATTGGTGATGGTATTTCAGTGGATCCAAAGAAGATTTCAGCAGAAGAATCTTGGAAGACCCTGAGCTCGGTAGCAGAGATCAGGAGTTTCTTGGGATTGGCAGGCTATTAAAGAAAGTTTGTGCAAGATTTTTCGAGGATTGTCGAGCCGATGACTAGACTCACAAGGAAGGATATGGAGTTTATTTGGATGGAGGATTGCCAGGTTGCTTTTGAGGAGTTGAAGAAGAGGTTGATGTCTGCTCCTATTTTGATGTTGCTATCAGGGTCCGGAGGTTTTACTATTTATAGTGATGCATCGGAGAAGGGTTTAGGTTGTGTTCTTTAGCAGCATGGGAAAGTGATTACCGATGCATCCAGGCAATTGCAACCTCATGAAAAGAACTATCCTACCTATGATTTGGAGTTTGCAGTCATCATATTCACTCTGAAGTTGTGGAAACATTATTTGTACGGAGAGCGTATGGAGATATTCACAGACCCCAAAAGCTTGAAGTACGTTTTCACACAAAAGAAGTTAAACATGAGACAGCATCGGTGGTTGGAACTGATAAATAATTTTGATATCTCTTTACAATATCATCCTGGGAAAGCCAATATAGTTGCCGATGCATTGAGCAGGTATCCGGTAGCTATGTTTTTGACGCAGAATCGATATTTATTGAGGACTTGGAGAGATTGGGCAGTGAGATAATTGTTCCTGGTGGTGCTATGCAGATGTGGGGACTGCAGATACACTCAGATTTGATAGACAGGATCAAGGCAGCATAGTATGAGGATGTATCTCTGAGGAGTATCAGAGCTCAGGTGACAGCAGGATTAGAGGATAATTTTACTATTGCAGAGGATGGATCTTTGAGGCATGGAGTTAGATTGTGTGTGCCTAGTGGGGAGCTGCGTGAGGAGGTATTGCAGGAAGCACATCGCTCTCAGTATTCCATGCATCCAGGTGCTAATAAAATGTATCGGGATATGCGAAAGAGTGTGTGGTGGTATGACATGAAGAAGATAGTGGCACAGTTTGTATCCAGATGCTTAGTGTAACCGAGAGGCAGAGGCCAAGAGATTTACTTCAGCCATTACCCATTCCCGAGTGGAAGTGAGAACACATTACTATAGATTTTGTGTCCGGACTTCCACGATCTCCAGGAGGGAAAGATACGATTTGGGTCATCGTTGATAGGTTGACCAAGTCGGCCCACTTCTTGCCTTTCAAGGTGGGTTTGTCTACGGAGAAGCTGGAAGAGATGTATGTGAGGCAGATCATTAGGATACATGGAGTTCCCATCAACATAGTCTCAGATCAAGATAGTCATTTTACTTCTTATTTCTAGAGGAGTTTGCAGGAGAGTTTGAGCACTCAGCTCAAATTCAGTACTGCATACCATCCCCAGACAGATGGACAGTCAAAGAGGACTATTCAGACTCTCGAGGATATGTTGTGCACTTGTTTACTAGATTTTGGGGGTTCTTGGGAGAACTATCTCCATTTGGTAGAGTTTGCTTACAACAACAGTTACCAGGCCAGTATAGAGATGTCAACTTTTGAAGCTCTGTATGGTCGGAGGTGTCATACTCCTTTGTCTTGGGATGATCTTGGAGAGAGAGTTTTGCTTAGGCCAGAGATGGTTGTGGATGCAGTAGAGAAGGTTTAGTTGATCAGAGACAGACTTCGAGTGGCGCAGGGTAGATAGCGGCATTGGGCCGATAGCCATCGGAGACCTTTGGAGTTCGAGGTATAGTTAGATTTTTATTTTGTGCTTGTTCTTGGTTATTTGTTATAGATTAAGTTCATAAGGTGGTGTTTTGTTCTAGGTGGGTGGTTTGGTGTTTCTGAGGATTTCTCCGACACGAGGCACGATTCGCTTCGGTGGTGGCGGAAAGCTTAATCCACGATTCATCGAACCTTTCACTATTCTAGAGAGGGTCGGTGCATTGCTTATAGACTAGACTTTCTACCTGCATTGGAGGTAGTGCACAACGTGTTTCACGTGTTACAGTTGAGATGATATATGGAAGATCCTAGTCATGTTTTGGATCACTCGGAGATAGAGGTGGGCCCTACTCTTAGCTATCCATAGCAGCCAGTTGAGATTCTGGATCAGAGAAAGAAGGTGCTGAGGAACCAGACTATTCCTTTGGTGCACGTCGCATGGAGGTATCACTCTCCGGAGGACTCTACCTGGGAGAGTGAGGATAAAATGCGAGAACGTTATCCATATTTGTTTGGGCCTTGAGGTATGTTACTTCCTAGTTATGTTCTGTTCATTGTTATGTTCTTTTAATTAGTTATAATTTTTAGTTCTGTTCTGTTATTTTTTGGGGGTAGTTTTCGTGTTTGAATATCGAGGATGAAATTATTTTAAGGAGGGTAGACTTGTCACTATAATATTTTATAGGAAAGGGTATTTTAGTAATTTCCTATTTAATTAATTATTGTGCTTGATAAATGATTATTTGTTGTATTATTTAATTATTATTAGATGTTATTTATTTAATTTGGACTTGTGTTAGTGGACCTAACTAGTTTTGTTTGAACCCATGGACCAACATGAATTAATTCGTTAGACTTAGCCCATTTAGAAAGCCTATTATTAAGGAGATGGATTAAATTAATTAAATCATTAGACTAGAAGCTTCCATCCTTAATTATTTCTTCATGAGAGGCCCCAAGGGGTATAATGGACATTACATGATTACTTGAGGGAGGGGGATAGTGGTCGGCCTATTTAAAAAGAGGGGAAAAATTCTCTCTCCTCTTTTTTATTCCAAATATAGATCTAGAATTTTCCACTACCAAATTTCCATTATTCCAACTTTATTTCCCTACCAAATTCATTCTAATTCCTTCCCAAATAAACATTAGAGACTTGAGAAGCAAGGATCTAGAAGGAGAAAGTAATGATCTACAAAGAGGAGCAAGGATCTATAATTTGGAAGCAATTTTATCTCAATTTGAGGTTTCATTGAGAATCAATCTTCCAATAGGTACAATTCAGTTTTTTCCCTTAAAATAGCTTCTATATCTGAGATTTAATCATGGAAAATCAACCCATATGTATTTACTACCCATAGGATTTTGTTTTGTGCTCATAGGAGGCCTATTAAGAAAGTTATGGTACTTTTTGTGTCAATTTTGGGAGAATTTCGTGATTGACATTTGTTGTGTGTGTCAATTAATCCTATAGATTAATTTGGCATGTATTTATGTGTTTGGGGTTAGTGTCGTATCCATAATTGGGTACGTGTAGATCGTATCCCAACAATTTGGTGATATGTGTTATTTTGGGGGTTTTTCCTCCGGCACGGGACTTTGTACATGTCGTATTTTGACACGGACACATAGATCTATATTTGACACTTTGTTTTGTTCATAAATATTAAATATTACTTGTTTGTGTCCTTCGGAGTGCAATTGGATGTGTGGTGGACTCGTGTCGTATGCGTTTCCTAGATCTAGTAGAATACGGTGTGATACTCTCCATTTGTTGTGTCACGACCCGCACCCGGTTTAGGGCACGAGTGCGTGGGTACGTCCAGCCTACGCCGCAGCATCGGCGGTAGAACGCTGTCTAGGTCATGAAACTATCTAATCAAACTCACGTGAATACCCAACTCCATAGGGGGACGTGGATATCATAAAGTAATGTTATAAATACTCAATCACCTAAACTATAGCACGATGAGATATCAAGGCAAACAAGAAATACAAGACAAGTCTAACGACAGAATAATTATACCTGCAATCATTAACTTCCAATCCCCAAGTGTCAGAAACCAGTCTACTAAGGTCACAGTCGGGAAAAATATTTTCCAGTCAGGAAGGAGCAAAGTACATCTCTAAATAGCAGTTCTATATTAATGATATAAACTATGTAGCAGTTCTAGATGGAAATATACGAGATGCATGTATAGGTACGAGAAATGTACAATAAAAGAAATACTGGAAATACTGTAAGTAAATCCAGGAAAAGAAACAATATGTCAATGAGCAAGAAACCTAAGACTAAGTGTGTAAGTACTAGCTTAAACATGTGATCGGCTTGGGAACTTGATCAGGCTGGTTAGATGTGATTAGCTATGATTCATGTAAGGTCAGGCTAACCGTTGGTTAGCTATGATGCATGTAGAGGTCAGGCTAATCACACGTAACAGCTATGAAGCATGTAAATGGTCAGGCCGCACCCGACGTGAGATGTGGGGTGAGCTATGATACATGTAAAGTTGGGTATGATCACATATCTACACTAAAATACTTCCCACCCCCGACTGGTATAGTAGATCCAATCATGGTACGCTATGGCACGGGATTTCTTAGGGAGGTAGCAAATCTCCCCGGAAATTAGTGTCTGTATATGCACAAGATAACAAGGAAATAAGTCTTGTACAAGCTACACCATGAAAAAGGAATAACATCTCATGACGAGATCCGTGTATACCAATCCGTGTAACCAGCGTGTCAAAATGTAGATATTTATACTAGATACAATGAAACATAGGAGATATCATGAATTAGAAACTAATCAGAGAATGTACTCGCCTTGGGTCCTTAGCTGTCAATACCAATGTCCTGTCCCAGAGTATCGTCTGGAGAACCCGACAGTCCTATAAACATATAATAATATCACTTGTATCAGATGCTACACTAACACACAATAGAAATACCCTGGCCTCAGGGCTATGCCAGGCATGGCTCTAGTCAAACTAGGGTCATCTAGTAGGGGTACGTATATAATACACATTTACACTCAGAGTATATACCAATAAAAACATATATAATATATATAAGTGCCTATCAGTAATTTATACAAAATACGTATACGTGTATATACACTAATAGATGTATATAAATATATATTTTTATACCAAAAATACATATTTGTATATATATATCAATCCAACATTTTATATACATATATAACTAATCAAAGAATGTATATAATGCCACCCTCCTCAAGGTGATCCCAAATGAAATAGCAGTTAGTTCCAATGGGTCCGGAGCAGTCCAAATAGCTAGAAACTATATAAAGAAGTTCAAGATCGGAGTTCGGCACAAAAATCGAGATAAGGATACCAGCTAATAGGGGAAAGGGTCGTTTGTTTGTAATTAAGGTAACACCCTAAATTAATGAAAATTATTTCGAATTTATTTTGAACAATAATTACAAATAAAAGTTTATTTATAAAAATCTAGAATTTATGTAAAAAGCCAATATATTTTTATACCTATAGTAAATTCGGTTACCAGTCCAAATAAACAATTTTTTTTTACACATAATAAATAACTATATTCATACATTATAACAATAAAACTAATTATATTTTATTTACTAAACTAATTAGAAATTAACTAATTGATTAAGAAATTACTAACTGATTACAAATAACTACTGATTAATAAATTAATACTGATTAATAACTTAATTAACTGATTAATAAATGACTACTGATTATGTAATTTACTACTGATTACTACTAAACTAAACTAATATATAATTAAACTAACTAATTAACCACATCACTATAGCCTCTGAATCGAAGAAGGGGAAGAGGGAAAGAGGGAAGAGGGACTCACGGGGGTTTTCCGGCGTCGACGGTCGGAGAAATCCTCCGAGGTCACGCGGGCACGGCGTCGGCGGTCGAGGCTCGTCTCGGCGGCGGCGGTCGACAGATCTGTTGTGGCGGCGGTCGAACTCGGCGGTGGTAGCGGAGCTCGACTCGACGGAGGCGGCCACGGCTCGACGGATCTGAGGCGGCGACGGTGGAAACTCGAGAGCGGTCGGCGGATCTGGCTGCGGCGGAGGTGGATCTTCGAGCTCGACGCGGCAAAAGGAGGGGACGGCAGCTCGACTCAGAGGAGGAGGTCCCAGTCGCCGGCGACAGCGGGATCTAGGTTAGGGTTTGGATTCTGTGTACGAGTCGGGGTTGGATAGTGTCCGGGGCTGGACACGAGGATTCGAGGTACTGTGGACGTGTCCGGGTGTTGGACACAGGGGTTTGAATGTACTGTGGTGAGGGGGTTGTGTCCAGGTGGTGTCGAACACGAAAACCTGGTTGTAATGTTGTAAATCTTGACACATGAAATGAATGGATACGGTAGGACACCCGGGGTCGGACCCGAGGCCAACACGGCTGACACGGTATTGCTGGACACATGGACACGAGCACATAAATCAATGGTGATGGCTTGTTGGCTTGTGAGAATTTGTGAGAGCTAGCTAGGGTTTCTTGAGAATGGTGTGGTGAGAGACTTTAAATAGGGAGAGAGGTTGTGGGATAAAGGGTGAGGATTGGCCCAATTAATGAATGGCCCAGATTATACATGAATGAGTTCTTCATGTGGGAATGAGGGTGTGAATGGGAGACGGTAAACTGATAAATTTAATAGAAAAAATATAATTTAAGAAAATATTTTAAGAGGCTTCCAAGGCTAACTGATTCCAAATTAGCTACTAATTAACCCATATTTCAAAACCCTAGAAATTATGTAATTTATTTATTTACTATTCCAAAATGGATATGAAAATTTATTATGAAAACAACTAGTCCTTCAATAATTTTTATTAAACAAATAATTTTATGATTTCAAGCCAATAAATATTCGAAGCTAGAGCATTATATATATATCATTATTTATCTATTTATTTTATAATAAATCGACATTTAGGAAAAATGATTTTTTTTTTTATAATAGATTTCAAATCACCTTCTAAAATCAAAATTTCTCAAAATCTAATACTAAAACTCAAGGAGAAAATATTTTATAAACTTGATATTTAAAATAAATTAAAAATCTAATTATTTCGGAAATTTGGAAATCGGAGGTTACATGTTGTGTGTTTATGTGTAGATCTAATTAATTGTGCTTTAATTCTTGAATTATAATTATATATATATATATATATATATATATATATATATATATATATATATATATATATATTATATATGTATTATGTATATTTATTATAGTGTTTATTGTATCATAGATCTATGTATTATATATGTATTAATAGAATATATATTATGTAGCTTTCTTCTACATGCATTAATATATATGTTATAATATATGTTAGGGATATAAATATATGAATATATTTTTATAAAATATATGTGTATATTTAATTAAGTAATTAGATTATTTATAGTTATTATATGATTATTTATATATATATGTATGGATGTATATTTATTATATATGTTGTATGTGTGTGTTATTGCTATATTATTATGTACATAATAATATGAGAGGGTGTATAGTTATTATATATATAGATATATATATATTATATTTAATTGGGTGGTATATATATATTTATATATATATATATATATATATATATATATATGTTATATATAAATATATATATATATATATATATATATATATATATGTTTTATATATATTATATATATATATTTTATAGGTTTTCAGCGACGGAGTTTTGGCGACAATAGTCGCTGTCACAGAACAGCAGCAGCCGCTGTAGCTAAGAGGCGGCGCCATTAATGACAGCAGCCGCTGTCATTAATGAGGGACAGCAGCGACGGGAAATACAGCAGTAGTGACAGCACGATCGGTGACGGTTGAAAATCGTCACCAAAGCAGCAGCAGTGCAGATTCCAACAGCAGCAGCGACGGTGCCTTCAGTGACAGCCAGAACTGTCACTACAAGCTTTGTTTCAGCGTATCAGTGTTTCTCAACACTATTTCCAGCGACAGTTAGGCAGATTATTATATATATGTGTTTATATACTATATTTATATATACATGTATATATATGTATTAATATTGAGATAATATACTATTATTGCTATATTTCTTATTTGTATAATATTAGTATATATTTATATATTATATAGGAGGGTATTTAGTATATCAAGGTATTGAGTTTTACCTTGTGGAAACCAAGGTAAGTGGGATACTCAAGATACGGGATTTGGGTGTCAAGATTGTGGTTATTGTTGGGATACCAAGTTGGTTCAAAACCATAGTTCCTATTTGATGTGTAATTGATATTCAATATTATTATACATAATTGTTTGATATATATGTATTGTGATATTTACCTTGGAATTTACGTATCCGGAGATACGGTATCCTAATATTTTAAGATGTGATTTTTATGACTTAGATTTTTATATCTTGACACAAGATTTTTTTGTAAGACTTGTGCAACCTGGAAATAGATAGTTCACATTGGTTTGACCATAGTTGACCATAGTTGACTTAGAGTTGACCATAGTTGACTTTTGACTTAGAATTGACTTATTGACCTAGAAGTTGACTAGTTTAACTTATTCTCTTTTTCGGAACCTTGTATTGATATTGTATTCCATATCTAGGTCTTGGAGGCACCGAGTCAGACATCTATGAGACTATTTATTGGACTTCAGGCGAGTACATTCTTTGATAGTTTCTTATTTATAATATCCTCTATGTTTATTGTATCTATTGTAGATATCCATGTTCTCTTGACACTATGGTTACACGGATTGGTATATCCGAATCTCGTCATGAGATGTTATTCCTTGGTATATGGTGTATATGGTGCAAGTATTGTTTCATTGGTTATATTGTACATGTACAAACACCGATTCTCGGGAAGACTAGCATCTTCTTGGGGAATCTCGTGCCATAGCATACCGTAGTTGGATCTATTATACCATTCGGGGGTGGGGGGTATTAGTATAGATATGTTATCAATACCCCTATTGTATCAAGTACTGATTACTGAATAGTGTTGATCATACATCGCACGTATGATTAGCCAGGCCACATTGCATCTTGCCCAAGCCGATCACATGTTAAGCTAGTACTCACACACTTAGTCATTAGTATTCTTGTTTCATAGGCATATTGTTCATTATTGAATTTATTTCCAGTATTTTCTTATTGTATATATATCTCTTGTATCTATTGTGCATCTTGTTTATCCACAGCTATTTACTGTTATATAGTTTTTATCATTGATTAAAACTGCTGTTAGAGATATACTATGCTCCTTTTCTGACTGGATATATTTTTCCAGATGACACTGAGGAGTGGTACCCTACCCATTATAGACCCCAAGATGTTATGGGTTTAGATTCTGAGACCCTGCCTCAGGAGGAACTTAACCCAACTGAGACAGTTGATCCTGGAGTTGTAGCTTTGTAGCATTCTTTTGTACTGGATTTGTCTCCAGCTTATTTCTGTACTTCTTCAGACTCATTGATGTATTATTTTAGACTCATGAGTTGTATTATGACTATTCTATTCTTTATCTGATTCGTGCTCATTTCTATCTTAGTTCTGTGATTGAGTATACTATCATTATTGGTGGTTCATTATATTATTAGATAGATTATCTAGACTGTATTCTACCACCGATTCTATGACGTAGGCTGGACGTTATTTCCGACTTGTACACTTATACCGGGTGCAGGTCGTGACACAAGGCGGGGTTGTTCTGATTACGAGGGCAATTATGGAAGTTGTAATCCTCCCTCCAGCTTGCAACCAAACAGCCGGGTTGGTATCGCTTAACATACAATGGGGCATGGTTATGTGGGTTCTCCCAGATCTTGTTCAGGATATGACGCAGAAAGCGCTACCTTCTGCCACCAAGTCCTAGGGAAGGAAGTCCAAAGCCTGCCACGTGGTTTCTTCCTCTATCGAGAAAGCCTTAGCAATAAGGTCGGGCCTCACCTACCAACACAATTATAATGCTCCCAAAGACATCATTCCTCCAACCATGACACATATTGCATCTGACCCAGGTCTTGTAATCCCCTGATTTTTAAAATTTGATAAATTTGGATTTTCTGAATTTTCTGAATTTTCTTGGATTTTTCTGTAATTAAAATTAGGTGTTTTAATTTTTAAAATGATTTTTAAATGTTATTAAATAATATTAAAATATTATGAAAATAATATTTTATGGTGTAAAATGAAAATCTAGACATAGGGTAATTTTCCGGGAATTTATTGGACCCCGGAAGAATTTTTAAAGCTTTAAAAACCATTGATTTATTTAAATTAATTAATTAAACCCAACTGAACCAACCCAGAGTCAGAACCGGACCGGACCGGCCGGTCTGAATGAACCGGACCGCCCTAGGCCTAGCGGGTCAGATCCGGGTTCAATCCGCAGACCCGACCCGCACCCGCGAACCCGAAAACTTCTCCTCTCCCAAACCCGACGCCGGTTTTCCTTCCCTCCGCCGGCCGACCTGCCGCCGCTTGGCCTTCCGTCGCCCGTTCGCCTCTGCTACCGGCCGTCCGCTCGCCTCCTCGTCGATCCGCCTCCGGTAACGGCTGCCGCACCGTCTCCCAGCTTCCCTCTTTATAAACCCTAGCTACCCCAAATTCCTCCCCCTCCTCCGTCTTCTCCGGCGAGTCGCCTTGCCGCAGCTCCCGCGCCGTCCTCTCCGCCGAGCTGACTCCAGCCTCGAGCCCAGCTCCTCCGCCTTCCCTGCTCTCCTCCGCCGCTGTCGAGGTCCGACGAGCCGTTTCCCCCACTCGTCAACCCCCAGCGACACCTAGCCGCCACTTGAGACCCTGACCTCGCCGTCGACGTTGCCCCTCTCCGGCCGCCCCACTGACGGCGACTCAGCTCCGGCCAGCCGCTGCAGCACCGCCACCTCCGGCGAACTCGCAGAAGCCCTAGATCCAACAAGGACACGGACACAGTAAGGATTCGACACAGGACTCGGACACGACACGAGGGCACGTGAATTCTCAGTTTCCAAGCCAGTTCAGGTACTTGTATCTTCCTCTTCGTAGCTCTGATTTCGATTCCGTGAATTGTATCGCGTAGCTTGTATGACCCTCTCGGTGCCCGGACAAACCGCTCGGGCATCGCGTCTTATGGTGATCGCACACCGCGATCCAAAAACAGGAAAAACCAACACCCTGTTCACCCCGGAACTGAGTACGCTCCACCAAACGGGACGACTTGGTCGCGTGCGGTCTTCACAGATACGTGCGCGTCGTTGATACAGACGTGTGGGATTTCGCAGAAGCTGATTCGGATGTGCGTGCACACCGGAATCAGTACGTATCCGCGGACACCGCCCCGTATCCGTCTTTTCTGAAACTTGCTGTAACTTAGTGTATACACGTCGGATTGAGACGAAACTTGCGCCATCGGACTCGTAGCAATACGCTGGTCCTGTGAGCCAAGTTTGGTCCGATTCTGAGAACGTTGACAAAATCGTGTGTCGTGGGCCCCACAGGCTCCACCCAACGGGCGATTTTGAGAACGGCTCATCGAAATCCAATTCTGAAAGTTCCGTTCGGTTCGTATCATCGTTCCTGACCTGTTGACACTAAGTTGGACTGATTTGGAGAACTTTGACCCTGACGCATTTTTCGGTGCAAAGCGGCCCATATTTGGACCCCGCCTTGACCCAAAATTGACGTTTTTGCCCTTGTCTCCAAATTGGACTCAAGGACAGGCGTTTCTAGCTGATTGATATTTTCTGGACCTGATGGTGATGTCTGTTTCAGTAACCGGAGTACTGTCTGCAAACTCCGCTGAAGTCAGAGCTACAATTGGAGACAAAACCCAGGCAAGTATACCTTGCCAAGTCCTGCACCTTTGATACTTATCTCCTGGATTTATTGTCTTGCAAGATAGCTGTACAATATTTGTATGTTTCTCTCTTTGCAATTGTTACTTTCTTATAGTTCTTGAGGTTTGTTGATTTATTCCTGCTGCTCTAGTCATATTTTCTCGGTTTGCGTGCATATACATTATTTGCTCTTTCCTTGGATCACTACTTGTTCCATAGACATATTGTGATGGTTTATATGTACTTTACATTCCTGGAGTTGACTTGACTGATTCTTAGTTCCTTGTTGATTGTTATTGGACATTGACTACACTTGAGCAAATCTCGATTGTGAGTACCCATTGTACTGCAATAGAGAATTGTTCGTTTGACTATCTCCTTCGTGAGCTCCCGTTGAGCTGTGAAAGAGCCATACTATAGACTGTGAGTCCCCGTTGGACTGCTTTCTATAGGATCGTGATCTCCCATTGAGATGCGGTTACCCAGATTGCTTGTAGTCATGTTTGATAGCATCACTGGCATGCCACTGTCTTAGATATAGTGTTTTCTCGTGTCCTATTTGCTTGTGTTTACTTTCATCACTCTCTTGCATGTCACTCACTGTATACCGGCCGGTCTGAATGAACCGGACCGCCCTAGGCCTAGCGGGTCGGATCCGGGTTCAATCCGCAGACCCGACCCGCACCCGCGAACCCGAAAACTTCTCCTCTCCCAAACCCGACGCCGGTTTTCCTTCCCTCCGCCGGCCGACTTGCCGCCTCTTGGCCTTCCGCCGCCCGTTCACCTCTGCTACCGGTCGTCCGCTCGCCTCCTCGTCGATCCACCTCCGGTAACGGCTGCCGCACCGTCTCCCAGCTTCCCTCTTTATAAACCCTAGCTACCCCAAATTCCTCCCCCTCCTCCGTCTTCTCCGGCGAGTCGCCTTGCCGCAGCTCCGGCGCCGTCCTCTCCGCCGAGCTGACTCCAGCCTCGAGCCCAGCTCCTCCGCCTTCCCTGCTCTCCTCCGCCGCTGTCGAGGTCCGACGAGCCGTTTCCCCCACTCGTCAACCCCCAGCGACACATAGCCGCCACCTGAGACCCTGACCTCGCCGTCGACGTCGCCCCTCTCCGGCCGCCCCACTGACGGTGACTCAGCTCCGACCAGCCGCTGCAGCACCGCCTCCTCCGGCGAACTCGCAGAAGCCCTAGATCCAACCAGGACACGGACACAGTAAGGATTCGACAAAGGACTCGGACACGACACGAGGACACGTGAATTCTCAGTTTCCAAGCCAGTTCAGGTACTTGTATCTTCCTCTTCGTAGCTCTGATTTCGATTTCGTGAATTGTATCGCGTAGCTTGTATGACCCTCTCGGTGCCCGGACAAACCGCTCGGGGCATCGCGTCCTGTGGTGATCGTACACCGCGATCCAAAAACAGGAAAAACCAACACCATGTTCACCCCGGAACTGAGTATGCCCCGCCAAACGGGATGACTTGGTCGCGTACGGTCTTCACAGATACATGCGCGTCGTTGATACGGACGTGTGGGATTTCGCAGAAGCTGATTCGGATGTGCGTGCACACCGGAATCAGTGCGTATCCGCGGACACCGCCCCGTATCCGACTTTTCTGAAACTTGCTGTAACTTAGTGTGTATACGTCGGATCGAGACGAAACTTACGCCATCAGACTCGTAGCAATACGCTGGTCCTGTGAGCCAAGTTTGGTCCGATTCTGAGAACGTTGACAAAATCGTGTGTCGTGGGCCCCACAAGCTCCACCCGACGGGCAATTTTGAGAACGGCTCATCGGAATCCAATTCTGGAAGTTTTGTTGGGTTCGTATCATCGTTCCTGACCTGTTGACACTAAGTTGGACTGATTTGGAGACCTTTGACCCTGACACATTTTTCGGTGCAAAGCGGCCCACATTTGGACCCCGCCTTGAACAAAAATTGACGTTTTTGCCCTTGTCTCCAAATTGGACTCAAGGACAGGCGTTTCTAGCTGATTGATATTTTCTGGACCTGATGGTGATGTCTGTTTCAGCAACCGGAGTACTGTCTGCAAACCCCGCTGAAGTCAGAGCTACAATTGGAGACAAAACCCAGGCAAGTATACCTTGCCAAGTCCTGCACCTTTGATACTTATCTCCTGGATTTATTGTCTTGCAAGATAGCTATACAATATTTGTATGTTTCTCTCTTTGCAATTGTTACTTTCTTATAGTTCTTGAGGTTTGTTGATTTATTCCTGCTGCTCTAGTCATATTTTCTCGGTTTGCGTGCATATACATTATTTGCTCTTTCCTTGGATCACTACTTGTTCCATAGACATATTATGATGGTTTATATGTACTTTACATTCCTGGAGTTGACTTGACTGATTCTTAGTTCCTTGTTGATTGTTATTGGACATTGACTACACTTGAGCAAATCTCGATTGTGAGTACCCATTGTACTGCAATAGAGAATTGTTCGTTTGACTATCTCCTTCGTGAGCTCCCGTTGAGCTGCGAAAGAGCCATACTATAGACTGTGAGTCCCCGTTGGACTTCTTTCTATAGGATCGTGATCTCCCATTGAGATGCGGTTACCCAGATTGCTTGTAGTCATGTTTGATAGCATCACTGGCATGCCACTGTCTTAGAAATAGTGTTTTCTCGTGTCCTATTTGCTTGTGTTTACTTTTATCACTCTCTTGCATGTCACTCACTGTATTTTGGCTCGTATTCTTTTGTATCTTGCTATGTCCCCTGAGGACCTGGTTTTGTTCTCCAGATTTAGCAGACGAGGAGTACCGCAGCTTATGGACCAGCACCAGACGAGATTTGATTGCAGTTGATGGCCCTGCTTCTTAGTTACTTTCTAGCATGTTTTAGCTATCTCTTTCTTGTCTTTATTTTCTTATTTGTCGGTAGTGGATTTATCTCCACCCGACTTAGTATTATTTCTTGCTGAATATTCGTCTGTAACTTTACTTTTAGCATTTAATTCTGTTTTGTTTTAGTTCATGCTGTTCTGTGGATGAGATAGTAAACCCTGCCTAATATAATACAGCTTAAGTACACTCCGAAGGATCCATTAAATTGGGTTTGTCCATCGGTGTGTGCTGCTGGCCAATGCCACGTGTCCAGTCCCTCGTTAATTTGGGACTGGGGCGTGACAGGTCTATCTCAAGTCCTACAACAAAAAATCAGAAGCAAAAGGAGACTCACTTCGAAAAACCTTTGCGGAAGGAGGCAACACAAGAACTAGAGAAGCCTTACAACTTTGACATATTGACATAACTTGCCAATACTCCAACAAAGTTATCACTCATTGAGCTTCTCTGTCTCTCCAAAGACACTCGCGATGCTCTAAATGAGGCATTTTAGAACGCTGACACCAACATGGCCCAGGTCAAGCCACCGGTAGAAGATCCTGCAGCATGTTCGTACTACAATAATGTGATAGAGGAGATACCCAATATTATGTTCTGGCAATAAGACATGTTATTGAAGATTAACATGCATGATCGCCCTATATTATGTACATGGTATATTGGAGCCATTATGGTGAACGGATGCACATTGACCCTGATTCATCGATAAGTATCATCCTATATAGTCTACTTCAGACCTTGGGAATCCCAATCCATCGGTTAGAAGAAACCAATACTACCATCACCGGCTTCAATATTGGAAGGAGATACACTCTGGGGAAGATTTTCTAAAGTGTCAGATCGGCAATATATGAACATAGGTCACTTGCTACGTCATAGACGTGGACGTGTTCTATAACGTCTTGTTAGGACGTTCATGGATACAATAGTACATGATCTTACCTTCGACTCTACACCAGTTCATGTCGAAGATCCTACAGCATGTTCGCACTACAATAATATGATGAAGAAGATACCCAATATTATATTCTAGCAATAAGATATGTTACTGAAGAATAATATGTACGATCGCCCTCTATTCTTTACATGGTATATTGGAGCCATTATGGTGAACGGATGCCCATTGACCCCGATTCATCTATCAGTATCATCCCATATAGTCTACTTCAGACCTTGGGAATCCCAATGCATCGGTTGGAAGAAACCAATACTACCATCATCGGCTTCAATGTTGGAAGGAGATACCCTCTGGGGAAGATTTTCTAAAGTGCCAGATCGACAATCTATGAACATAGGTTACTTCCTACATCATAGACATGGATGTGTTCTATAACGTCTTATTGGGACGTTCATGGATAAAATAGTATATAATCTTACCATCGACTCTGCACCAGTTCTTGAAGTACGTCGATGATTACGACGTGGTCAGAACGGAGTTTGTCGATGTCGATCCATTCAACGGCGTTAAGGCATATTATTCTGATTCGATCCTATATAAACAAGTCCACCAAGATAAGGATGGTAATGATGCCAACGATAAAATAGAGGCAGGTACCATAACAGACAAAACTTTAAGGGTCCATCTCAAAGGACATGATCCTAACATGGCTCCTCCCCTCATGGAGAAGCTTCGCAATAAAGTACCATATCTCTTACTTCTCCAAAACCTCTGGTGATAAAATATTACAAGAAGGCACTAGAACCCCTACTCATTCGCCTACGAAGACCTAGTCTAGTACCCGTCATTGCTTCAGATCCACTAATGGTAAAACATTATAGGATACCTTTTGTCACGACCCACACCCGGTGTAAGGGTACTAGTCGGAAACAACGCCCAGCCTACGTCGCAGAATCGGCGGTAGAACGCTGTCTAGATAAACTATCTAACAATATAATGAACCACCAATAATGATAGTATACTCAATCACAGAACTAAGGTGGAAATGAGCACGAATCAGATAAAGAATAGAATA
Organism: Iris macrosiphon; assembly: GCA_036927795.1. Classification (NCBI taxonomy): domain Eukaryota; kingdom Viridiplantae; phylum Streptophyta; class Magnoliopsida; order Asparagales; family Iridaceae; genus Iris; species Iris macrosiphon. The sequence goes on from JAYESA010000011.1 coordinate 54,827,353, forward strand.
GTCACAATACAACTCATGAGTCTAAAATAATACATCAATGAGTCTGAAGAAAATTACAGAAATATGCTGGAGACAAATCCAGTACAAAGAATACTACAAAACTATAAAGCTACAACTCCAGGGTCAACTGTCTCAGTTGGGATAAGTCCCTCTTGAGCCAGGGTCTCAGAATCTAAACCCACAACATCCTGGGGTCCATAATAGGTAGGGTACTCCTCAGTGTCATCTGGAAAAATATATCCAGTCAGGAAAGGAGCAGAGTACAACCCTAACAGCAGTTCTCAAATAATGATAAAAACTCTGTAACAGTAAATAGTTGTGGATAAAAAAGATGCATAAATAGATACAAGAATGTATAGACAATAAGGAAATACTGGAAAGAAATACAATAATGAACAATATGCTGATGGAACAAGAATACTAATGACTAAGTGTGTGAGTACTAGCTTTAACATGTGATCGGCTTGGGAACTTGCACAAGAGTATGATGGCCTGGCTGATTATACGTGCGGTGTATGATCAACACTCACAAGGAACAAGACATGCACAAGGAGGGTATGATCACATATCTACACTAAAATACTCCCCACCCCGACTGGTATAATAGATCCAACCACGGTACGTTATGGCACTAGATTCCCCAAGAAGATAGCTAGTCTCCTCGAGAATCGGTGTCTGTACATGTACAAGATAACCAATGAAATAATACTTGCACCATATACACCATATACCAAGGAATAACATCTCATGACGAGATCCGGATATACCAATCCTTGTAACCATAGTGTCAAGAGAACATGTATATCTACACTAGATACAACGAACATAGAGGATATCATAAATGAAAAATTATCAGAGAATGTACTCGCCTGAAGTCCAATGAACAGTCTCACAAATGTCTGACTCGGTGCCTCGAAGACCTAGACATGGAATACCACATTAATACAAGGTCCCGGAAAGAGAACAAGTCAAACTAGGCAACTTCTAGGTCAATAAGTCAATTCTAAGGTAAAAGTCAACTATGGTCAACTCTAAAGTCCACTAAAGTCAAACATGGTCAAACCCAAAGTCAACCTCACAAGACATCTATAAAATAATATAGAGATAAACTACAATAATTTAGGAATCAAATTAGATTCAAAAAGAACTCACACAAAGTATACTAATAATACAATTAATATATACCCTAAAATAATATATACAACCCAACATTTATATAAATAACATAATATATTATTACAATTATTATTCCTCACAAAACACATATATATATACATATATATATATATATATACAATTATAATATATAATATATACATTAAATATGTCAAAGCGTCATTAAAAAACAGTGAATAAAATAGGATTAAATCAAAACAGTTTAAATAGTGACAGTCGGGACTGTCACCGAAGGACTGTCACCGAAACCCAAATAATAAACTGCCACTGCTTTGGTTTTCGCTGACAGTTAAACTGTCGCAGAAAAACGTCGCAGAAAAGCTGCTGTTTCCCGCTGCTGCAATTAATGACAGGTTTGTCATTAATTGCCCGAAGGCTACAGCGGCTGCTATTAGTCGGCTAATTAATGACAGTTTTTACTATCATTAATTCACTGTCACTAAAACAAGTTATATATATATAATTATATATATAAAAACAGAATATATAAAACAATATATATATATATATATATATATATAAATAGAATATATAAAACAGTATATATATATATATATATATATAAACAGAATATATAAAACAGTATATATATATATATATATAAACCATTAATACAAAAATATACATATATATATTAATATACACATAAACTTATACCTTCAAATATTTAACAAAGAACATATAATTTACATGGCTAGAAGCACACCTAAAATATTTACATTAATATCCAAATAATTACATAATAATTATAAATAATATAATTACACAATTAAACATACAAATATATTTTATAAAACATTTTATGTATAAATTATATTATTTAACAAGTAGTAACATATATATTTGCATGCAAGAAAGCTACATATTATATTGTACATTATATTAGCACACCCAAAATATAGATCTATGCTACAATAATTACTATAATAAATACACAAAATAAATATTTAATATCCATATATATATATACTAATTATAAATGAAGAATTGAACCACAATTAATTAGATCTATACAAAAATACACACAATTGGAGAGTATCTCACCGTATCCCACTAGATCTAGGATACGCATGCGACACGAGTCCAACACACAACTAAATGCACCCCGAAGGACACAAACAGATCACAAATAATATTTATGAACAAATCAAAGCGTCAAAAGTAGATCTATGTGTCCGTGTCAAAATACGACATGTTCAAAGCCCCGTGTCGGAGAAAAACCCCCAAATGACACGTATCACCAAATAGTTGGGATACGAACCACAAGTATCCCAATATGGACACGACACTAGCCTCAAACACAAATCTCATGTCCAATTGATCTATAGGATCAATTGACACACACAAAAAAATGTAAATTCGGAATTCCAACAAAATTGACACAAAAAACACCATAACTTTCTCCATGGGTCTCCTATGAACACAAAACAAAGTCCTATGGGTAGTATATACATATAGGTTGATTTTACATGATTAAATCTCAGATTTAGAAGCTATTTAAATGGGAAAATCTGAATTATACCTATTGGGAGATGAATTCCCAATGAAACCTCCAATTGAGATGAACTTGCTTCCAAATTGTAGATCCTTGCTTCTCTTTGTAGATCCTTACTTCCTTCTTCTAGATTCTTGCTTCCTCCTTCTCTAATGGTGAATTGGAAAGAATTTGGAATAAATTTGGTAGGGAATTGGATTGGGAATGGAGGGAATTTGGTAGTGGGAGAATTCTAGATCTAGATTTGGAATGAGATGAGAGGAGAGAGGAATTTCCCCCCCTCTTTAATAGGCCGGCCATAGCCCCTCTCCCAAGCAATTGTAAAATGTCCAATGTACCCCTTGGGGCCTCTCATGAAGAAATAATTAAGGAAGGAAGCTTCTAGTCTAATTATTTAATTAATTTAATCCATCTTCTTAACCATGGGCTTTCTAAATGGGCCAAGTCTAACTAATTAATTCATGTTGGTCCATGGGTCCAAACTAAACTAGTTAGTTCCACTAAAATAAGTCCAAAATAATTAAATAATATCTAACAACAATTAAATAATACAACAAAAATTATTTACCATGCACAATATTTATTTAAATAGGAAATTACTAAAATACCCTTTTTTCTAAAATGTGGTAGTGACACCTTTGAAGCCATCACTCGCATTAGGGGTATATCACGGGGAGGATGAACGGGGAGAATATATGGTCGCTCATACTGATGTCCCTTCTCTTGATATTGTAATTCCCATAGAGAAGATTCCTTACTTCATAAATAAAGAATTATCTTTGAATTACCCTGATATTGTACATCTAAATATGATGTATTCGTTAGAGCACAGGCTAGGCCTGCAACTTCATACATACTGGACTACCACCTATGGAGTGAATCGAATTCTCCCTAGTCAAAACTCCTACTTTATAGTTCCAGCAAGGAGAAGGGGATACAAATCCATCCCCTTCGGCATGGTAGAATGTCCCCAGTCATTAATCCCAAATGAGCAAGAACCAGAAACTGAAGGCAAAAGAATGTAAATATACCGCTACAATTCATATGCCAAAAAATTATCCAAAACATGGGTTATGATCTTAAAAGAAACCAAGATCTGAATTATGGTAAAGATCGACGGCTGCCTCTACGCTTCCTCGCTCCTATAGGAAATTTCTAGGATTACAACAACAAGACTTCGCACGGTCTGGGATATGTCATGCCTCTATCAACTCCCAAAATATTAGAGAAGGAAGGCAATTGTGTTCTCACTCTTCAAAATCCTTCGCTTGGGACTTCGATATAATCATTAGAGAGATGCTCAAGAAGACACTATCTGTCAACATGGCATCCGTACATCCTTAAGAAGATGATGAGGACCCACATAAACCCTACGAGGTCGAGCCATGGGCCTAATGTCTAGATGCATAGTAGGAGCTAGGGTTCGAGCAACGAGAACCTCCCACTAAATATGAATTTGTACAAGTTGATCTGGGCAATGAATCCGCCACTAAACCTATCTTCATTAGCAACAGTTTGTCCGGCAAAGATCGTAAATCCCTACTACATCTTATAAGGGAGTATATCGATGTCTTTGCCAGGAGGTATGACGACATGCCAGGATTGGACCCCCAGATCGTAGTCCACAAACTCAATATCTTGCCAAATGAAGGACGGTTCCACCCGGATATAATGAACGCAATAGAAGTTAAAGTATATAAACTAATAGCTAGTGGATTTATCCAAGAAGAGCAGCATTTGGATTGGGTGGCCAACATCTTGCCCGTTACCAAGAAGAACAAAAAGATTCAAATCTGCATAAAAATTTTGTAATCTAAATACGGCATGCCCAAAGGACAAGTTTTCTCTTTCGATCACTGACATAATGATCAATAACTCCTATAGCTTTGAGCGTATGTCCTTCATGGATGGTTTCTCGGGCTATAGCCAAATCAAGACATCAGACAATGAGAAGCATACGTTATTTCGAACACCGATAAGGTGTATTGCTATACAGTCATGCTCTTTGGCCTAAAGAATGCTGGTGCTACGTACCCGCGAGCTATGAGCACCATCTTCCATTAATATTTGTGCAAGATATTTGAGTGTTATGTTAATTACATCGCTATCAAAAGTTGCTTCCAAGACGATGATCTCTAAGGTCTGAGGATGGTGTTCGACCTAATGCGGACACATCAATTGAAGATGAACCCGACAAAGTCCTTTCTGGGAGTCTCCAGTGGCAAGTACTTGGATTTTATCATCACCTCGAAGGGTATTCAAATAGACCCTGAGAAGACCAAAGTGATCCTTGACAAGCATCCTCCGAAGAACCCGTAAGAGCTTCGGGGTCTGCAAGAAAGATTAACATACAACAGGGGGTTCATAGCTAACCTCTCTGGACGTTGCCAAACCTTTAATTAGCTTCTGAAGAAGGGAGTCTCGTTCATATAGACTAAGGAATGCTAGAAAGCATTTAACAAAATCAAGAAGTATCTTACTAATCCGTCAGACTTAATGGCCCCTGTAGTGGGAAGACCCTTCTTGTTGTTGGTACGTGTGATGGATCACTCTATCGGTGCTCTAATAGCCCAAAAAAGTGATACAGGCCACGAGATGGCCATCTATTATTTTAGCAGAATGATGATCGATGCAGATCACATATACAAACCTGTTGAGAAGGAGTATCTCGCTCTGGTCTTTGTAATTCAGAAAACCCGACATTATGTGTTGGGGCAGACCATTCATGTAGTTTCGCGAGTCAACCCCCGCAGGGTTTTCATGACCAAACCAGGGGCACTCAGTTCCTGCTTGGCTACATGGGCAATATTACTGCCACCATATGACATGATATTCGTCCTGCATAAAGCGATCAAAGGTCAAGCACTAGCCGACTTCTTGGCTGTCTATTCGATATAAAAATATCAAACCTCTATGACGAGATCCCAGATGAAGTGGTGGATTCCAATATGACGAGCACGAAGGTCTTTTGGCAAATGTTCTTCGATGGTGCTTCAAGTACAGGGGCCAAAGGCGATATTTTCGTTGGAATTGGGATAATGTTAATTTCCCTAGATGATCTGGTCATCCACCGTGCTTACTCTCTTATGGAGTTGTGCTCCAACAATGTGGCAGAGTACAACGCTCTCGTTATCGGGCTCCAACTTGCTAAACAAGTTTGAGTCGACTACTTAGAGGCCTACGATGACTCCACGTTGATAGTAAGCCAAGTCTAGGGTGAGATCGAAGTACGACATGTGGATTTATTCCCTTACCACCAAGATATGCTAAGTATAATCTCCATAATTGATGGGTTCTTCGTAGAACACGTACCTCAACTACAGAATATTGAGGCTAACGTCCTGCCCAGCCTTACATCCTCTCTGGCCGTTCTGGTCAATACTCATGGACTGATCTGTCATTCTCTAGTACTGGAATACCAAGACAGACATGGACAGCTATCCCATATAAGGTACTATACGTCGTACGATGATCACGGCTATAATAATACAAGGGTTGCATGCTATAATTAAGTCTCCTATGGTCAAGAACTTATATTTCTCAATTGTTCAAAAAAGAAACAATAACCATATAGCATATATGATAAAGCAATAAGACATTCCAAACGCTTTCTCAAAATATTTTAGAGAGCAGCTGTATAAAATAAGAAGCTGACAGAGCATCAAAAGTACATAAAAGTGATCAGCTGCAGTCTGATTTAATAAAATAATGTAAGGAGACTAATGTCTAGACGCGCCAGCTAACTGGTACCGATGGCTAAATGCTAAAAAGAAGAAAATATACAACAACGAGCAGAGAAGAAGAAAAACTACTCATTATTCTTTGTGATCATGTACCTAGTATGTGCCATGAGTTGCACGATAGTACGCTGGATCCTCGGGTACTTTCTCAAAACTTGGCCATACAAAACCAGTTGGGTTAGACCCCAAATAGCAAGTACTACAAAGGAACCACAAAATGGAGAAATAAAAACCCAAAAAATAATTATAACTATAACACATAGGTTCAGTATCGTAACTTAGGTCCATGGAATATCCTAGCGCAAAAACCCAACCCTACAACTAAATAAGGACAAGGGTTGAACCATCACACTATGATAGTCCATTTTCTTAGGCTACTAACCGAATAATACAATCACAACCAAGTACATTTTCTTATATTGGCCAATCACTTTTACGGCTTACTATTTTGTGGAGTCTGAGGTCATCTCAGAAATAATGCACAATGGATATTCTCAGATCATGCCAGTGCCGAACATGAGCTAACCAAGCCAAATAAGAAATATACAGGCACTTGCAGGATACACTAGTCCCTCAGTAGGGCCACTGCACTAAAACTATGGTGCAGTTCCAATGCTCCTATAGAGAAACTGTGGCTTGACATATTATAATAAGTCAGATACTGTACTCTACTAAGGCTGATGATATACAGTATCTGTGGTGGCCTGCCCATATCGTACTTAGAATGAATATTTGTGAAAAGTTTCGTTGGCATGATCTCAGGATACCATTCCCTCCAAATGTTACTACCACTTTTAGTTACCTATTAGCCCTGTTTAGTGTTCAAAATCTCAAGGTGTGGTCACATGAGAATTTTTCTTAAGATGTCGTACAAAGTACGAGTATGCTTGATACAAATCCATGAAAGGCCAATCTAGATTCAACCGAGCATGTTTGCAACATTCAATCAATTAATATTCTAACCATGCTTTGGTCGTTGACTTGCGTAACATGCCCATGCTAGAGAAATAATGTATATATTTATAATATCACGCATTCAGAAATATGGAGGTACTCTCGATGTACAACACAAATATAAATCACTTAACATGTGACATGGTGTGTCGCACCTTGACGCACATTCGATCATATATACTTTCTAGAAATAATTTGTATCAGTACGAATACAGTATTCAAGTCTAATTACCAATTATATATTAGGTCACATAAATCAAGATCATATTGTAACACGAAGCTTATGTCATGTACATAGCCGGTTAGTCACTATCCACTTAGTTTGGTTCATACTAAAATCTCAGTTCAACTCAAGCCATATTTATAACCAATCTTAGCTCATGGTCATGTCTGGTACGAGGTCTGGTTACTAAATTAATTCTTTCTTACAATCATAACACTTGCATTAACCCGATTATAAATCATAAAAGAATAAAAAAAATATTCAATCAAACAATCAAGGCCACATAGGTCTCTAGGCCGCATATGAAGTCCTGGCCGCATATGTCTTTAGGTCGTAGGGGAAATCCAGGCCGGATATGAAGTCTGGGACGCATGGACCACTTGGACGCTTATGAAGTCAGGTTCACATGTGAAGTTAAGGTCACATGCTCAGGGTTAAAGTCTACTCTTTGGGACAAGTGTTAAAGTGACAGCCAATAAATAAAGTGTCAGTGATGTCACATAGAGTTAATGATGTGACAATACAATAAAGTGTGTCAGAGAGAAATAACAAAGTCATTGAAATAAGTGCCAACGGTTCAGAGTCATGCATCCAAGAAATATAGTCGTATGCTATGCTTGACGCATAAGGTCACCCAACCGCATGGTGCTATTTGGACTTAGCAAATTTCTTATTCGTTCAGCGAGTAAAAATACAAGGAATTCAAGGACATGTGTAAATAAACAACCATGCTTTCAACTAGATAGACGTATGATGTTAGTATGATGCAAAGAATTCAGGCCGCATAACTCTCTCAGACCACATTACACATTCAACCATATAGCTCATTGGCCACATGTGAACTTCACCTTCTCTAACAGCAGGTTCGGCCATGGCGGAAGCTCCAAAAATAAATAAAAAAATTCTACCATAAAATCCTTATTTTAAGTCCACATCAAGTGAATCAAAAGCCAAAACTCTTGAAATTGAAAGCCCCATCATATAGCAAAAACTAGTTTTCAAAAATATATGTTAAATAGATCAAAACCAAAAAAAAAATCATGAAGTCCATAAAGGCCCTAAGTTAGAAATTTAGATCTGCACTAATCCATCCACCAAATCCAAAAACTCAAAGTTCTAAAAGTGTCAAAAATCATGCAAATAACATAATAATCAATTAATATAGAGGGTTTCTCCATTTCTTATGCAAGATGTACTTGTCTATGGAATGGGGAAAAAAAACATAAGAGAGAGAAAGAAAATAAAGTAATGAAGAAAGAGAATGAGAGGTTGGCTTATATATGGTAAGGTTGAGGGTTGAACCAATGGTTCGCATGACTTGAACCAACCTACAAAATAAACCATAAACCAAGTTAAACCAAAGAATTGGTCTAGTCTCCATGCACATGCAACCACGCTAAAATAAAATACGTTCCAAATACGTATATCGGGAACGGGGAGTGCCATCTCTATCAACCTTAGAAAATTTTTGTCCTCGAAATTTGAATCCAAGTAAGCTAGAGAAGGCAAAACAAGCACGACAAAATCCTACTAGTAAAACTACACATACAAACAATATCATCACAACACATATGTGATTACCTGATAACATAATCTAGATACGAAGGCATAAGGTAAAATATACCTTCTGAATCGAACATATGCGGGTACCGAGACCGAATGTTGTCCTTGCACTTCCACGTAGATTCTCTAAGAGTGTGATATTCCCAGGTAATTTGAACAAGAGAAATAGTCTGTTTCTTAAGTAACTTCTTTATTCGATCCATAATGGATACGGGTTGCTCCTCGTAAGATAAGTCGGTACCAACGAATAATTTAGAATAGTCGAGGATATGAATCAGATTTGGGAAATACCTACGAAACTAAGATACTTGAATTATATTGTGTACCTCACATAGCGAAGGTAGAAGGGCAAGACGATATGCCACATCGGCTATCCGATCGAGAATGTCAAACGGTCCAACGTATCACGCACTAAGCTTTCCGTGAATCCCAAATCTAATGACTCTACCGGTTGGCAAAATTCGCAAAAATACGTGGTCGCCAGCATAAAACTCTAAAGGTTCACGATGCTGATCTGCCCAATGATGATGCCGGTATTGCATAACACGAAGTTGCTCTCTGATCTCCCTGAAAACTTCTTTTGTTTGTTTGATCATTTTTGTGCCTAACATCTTTTGCTCACCAATGTCATCCCAAGCCAATGGTAATCTATACTTCTTGTCATACAGTGCTTCAAAAGGTACCATCTGAATACTAGCCAGATAACTATTGTTATACAAAAATTCCACCAAGTAAAGGTGATTTTCCCAAGATCCACCTAGGTCTAAGGCACAGGCTTGTAGCATATCCTTCAAGTTCTAGATAGTTCTTTCTGATTGTCCACCTGTTTGGGGGTGGTAAACTGTGCTGAATCTAAACTTGGTACCCAATCTCTCGTACGAGATTCTCCAAAAATGAGAAGTGAACCTTGTATCTTGGTCTGATACTATGCTTACTAGTACTCCATGTTGTCTCATAACCTGTCACATATAAAAATATGCTAACTGCTCTATAGACTGTCCCACTCTAAAAGAAAGAAAATATACCACTTCCGTGAGCCGATCCACTATCACCCAAATTGTATCTCGACCAGTCGGTGATCTCGGTAAACCGGTCACAAAGTCCATGGTAATGTGTTACCACTTTCACTCTAGAATAGGGAGTGACTGCAATAACCCTATCGGTCTTTGTTGTTCTTCCTTCACTTGCTGACATATCAGACATTGTGATACGAAGCATGTTATTTCTCTCTTTATTTCTTTCTACCAAAAGTGTTGATTGATATCTTGATATAATCTTTGTGCCTTTCGAATGAAAGGAATACTGGGAACAGTGTTCTTAAGTCATAACTTCTTGCCGAATCTCCCCGCTTGGTACGCATAGACGATTTCCAAAACTTAGTGTTCCATCCGCATGTATTGTTAACTCATTCTGAAGACCTGACTCACATTCTTCTCTTAGCTTTTGAATCTTCAGATCCTCTGCCTAAACTAGTTTGATTCTATCTACCAAAGTTGACTGAATCTGTAGGCTAGCCTGAACCCCTGTACTCTGTAGAAGTACTATCTCAATACCCATCTCTCGTTAGTCCTCTAGAATGTGCTTTTGAGTAGTCAACATAAATTTATCACCTCTTCTTCTAAGTGCATCAGCTACTACATTGGCCTTGTCTGGATGGCATTGAAGTTCCATATCATAGTCTTTCAACAACTCTAGATACCTTCTCTGCCTCATGTTCAGGTCCTTTAGTGTGAATACATACTTTAAACTCTTATAATCCGTAAATATTTTTATTCGATCAACATATAAGTAGTGCCTCCATAACTTAAGTATGAACACTACTACTACTAACTCCAAATTGTGGATTGTATAGTTCTTTTCGTGATCCCTGATTTGTCGAGAAGCATACTCTATCACTCTTTCTTGTTGCATTAAAACACATCCAAGTCCCTTGCTAGATACATCATAATACACTGTGAATCCTCTGGAGCCAGCAGAAAGAGTAAGGATTGGTGCAGAGATTAACTTCTTCTTCAACTCTTCAAAGACCATCTGACATTCTGCTGCCCATAAAAATTTAACTTTCTTGCGCATCAACCGAGTCGAAGATGTCAAGATATTAGCAAAGTCTAAGACAAATCTTCTGTAGTATCCTGCCAAGCCCAGGAAACTACACACTTCTGCTACTGACTTCAGAACTGGCTAGTTCTTTACTTCATCTACCTTCTTGGGATCAACTGATACTTCGGCTCCAAAAATAATGTACCCAAAAAAAGATACGTGATCTAACCAAAAATCATACTTATTAAGCTTCGTCGATTGTTAGAACGACGCAAGCTGGGCCGGGCATATAACTTACGCTCCCTCAAAGGTAGCAGTACTATCATGAGATATTCTTTATACTCCTCCACATTATGAGAATAAACCAGAATATCATCGATGAATACTACCACAAATTTGTCCAAGTATGGTTTGAAGATACGGTTCATCAAATCCATGAATGTCGCTGGAGCATTAGTCAGTCGGAATGGCATAACTAGGAATTCATAATGTGGCATCGTGACCTAAATGGTGTCTTCAATATATTTTGCTTCCAAACTTGCACCTGATGATATCCTGATTGTAAATATATCTTGGAGAAAACTCTTGCTCCGCTTAATTGATTAAACAAATCATCAATCCTGGGTAATGGGTACTTGTTCTTTACGGTCTCTGCATTCAACTGTTTGTAATCCATACACAACCGTGTCGATCTATCCTTCTTCTTTATTAATACCGTTGGTGCTCCCCACGGTGATCCACTTGTCCGAATAAACTTCTTCGCCTTTAGTTCTTCCAAGTATCGATATAACTGATCAAGTTTTGATGGTGACATTTGGTATACCTTCAGGGATACTTGTTCTTCTCCTTGCATAAACTCTATACAGAACCCTACTTCTCTAATTGGGGGTAATCTGAAAAGCTCATTGGGAAAGATATCCATAAATTCTTTAACTCTATTGGGTATCGGGTCTTCTTCCTTTACTACTGTTGTGACTCCTCCCTTATGCTGGTCTCTTGCTATTCCGCTAATTCTTCTAGACCAAAAATTATAAATAATACTCTACCCTCACGATAGTCTATCATTGCAAGACTGTCTCTCGACCAGCCCATGCCTAAGATAATGTTAAAGTTACTCATAGGGAACTGGATCAACTTTGCAGGTAATAAATGCCCACATACTATGACTAGACATGATTGGCAAAGCCTGTTAACTTCTACGATCCTATTGCCAATTAGTATATTTATCCTCTCTGGCAATGCCTCAAACTTTAATCTAATACTTGTCGCATATTTTGTAGATATAAATGAGTACGAAGCTCCAGAATCAATTAAAGCTATGGCAGAAAATGTTGTAACATGAATATTACCTGCCACTATATCACCCGATGCTATAGCTTCCTACAGAGATATGGTGAGTGCCTGCTCTTGGCCTTGTCGAGCTCCCAGTTGTTGTCTTCCTTACTACTGTTATTGTGATCCCTACTAATTTTGTTGTTGTTGTTGTCGATAAAGCTGGGCCTGCATCGGCAATGGACACTGGGCTATGGGCTGTACTGCTGCTTCTAGTCCTCCTTGTTGTACTGCCCTTGGAGCTGGCAATGTAGAAAAATGTTGTATTGGCCTTCCTGGCCTCCATATTAATGGGGATATGGCAACATTAATGTCAGGGCTCCCATATATCAAGCATAGTTTGTTAGCTGCCTGACAAACATCCCAGGTATGACCTCCTTTGCCTTAATAGGTACAACATGTCGGTGGTCCCCGTCATTGTAGTTGTTGTTGTAACTGTTGTTGTCTCGACTACTGCTGCCGAGTTGGTGCTATTACTATCGAGATCACTGGCCTCCTCTATGTCATATCATGGATCCGAATGCTAGGGGATGGTGCGAACATTAGCGGTACTGTTCCTGCCTTATTGCTTTGTTCATGAGGCCTTTTTTAATCTACTCTTCTTGATGCCATCCTTTGAGAAGTAAGCTTAACCCTCTTAGCTTCTATTAATACTGCCTCAAAATTCTGGTAGTTATGCACCTCTACCATATATATGATTTCCAAGTGATGTCCCTACTGGAACCTCATTGCACTCTCTAAGTCTGTTGCCACCATGGTTGGAGCAAACCTGCTTAGTCGGCAAAACTCTGTCGTGTAGCCATCTACTGTCCTTCCAGCCTGCTTGAGGTTAATGAACTTTTGCTGCAACTCATACTAAGCCATAATACCAAATTACTTCATCCTGAACTGGGTCCTAAAATTATCCTATTAAATAGGATGCCTCAATCCTACCTCCATCGTGGCCCACTAATTCCTTGCCAGATCTTTGAGTTGTAGGCGAACCAGGTCAACCTGTTCCTCAGTAGAAACTTTAGCAGCTTCCAAAATGGTCTCAATGTCCTGGAGTGAATCATTTATCATGATTTTATCCTCCGTGCCATCAAAATATCTGGGATTCAGTCTACAAAATCTAATAGATGCCCCAGAATCTGTTCTCCTGCCTTATTCTAGGACAGTTTGCAACTCTTGGTTCAATATGACATTTTATTCCTACTGCTAAAGTTTTTGTTGTTGATATTGTTGTTATTGTTGTTGTTGTTGTAGCACCACCATCTAGAATTTTTTAGCAGCCAACAATCTAAGGATAATCTTAAGCGAGGCCGGGGTATCAATATTGCTGATACTGCACGAGGTACGGGAATACCAGGAGCCTGTTATTCTGTCCCATTTATCATGGGCTCAACTTGGATCCTTGGATGAGGTTCTACAGGATCTTGTTCCACTGACAATTTTACCTCTCTTGTTGTTGCAACATCGGGGGAAGAAGAAGCCCTAAAGAAGAGCACAATAAACAATCATGTATAGGACGGGAAGGAACAATGAAGTAATTTATCTAGAAAATTTCAAGCTGAGTATTAAAGATGATGAATTTAGAATTTCAAGAAGGATCATGTTTGATTGAGACTCCTATGACCATGATACCCTACAAGTCTGAAGAACAGACCTGCATAGGACACCGCTAAAATCTTATCATTCTTAGTACCCGAATATGGAGACGAACATGGACAGCTACCCGTACAATGTACTATACGTTATACGGCGATCACGGCTATAATAAGACATGGGGATGCATGATACAATCAAGTATCCTATGGTCAAGAACTTCAACGTCTTAATTATTTAAAAAAATAACCATAAAGCATATATGATAAAGCAATAAGATATCACAAACAATTTGTCAAAATATTGTAGAGACCAGCTGTATAAAATAAGAAATTGAGAAAGTATCAAAAGTATATGACAGTAATCAGCTGTAGTTCGATTTAATACAATCATGTAAGGGGACTAATGTCTAGACGTGCAGGCTAACAGGTACCGATGGCTAAATCCCAAAAGAAGAAAATTTACAATGATGAGCAGGAAAGAAGAAAATCAACTCGTTATCCTCTACGACCATATTCTTGGTATACGCCATGAGTTGGGGGATACTACGCTGGATCCTCGGGTGCTGGCTCAAAAACTAGTAGGATTAGACCCTAAATAGCAAGTACCACAAAGGAAGCAAGAAATGGAGAAAAAAAAATCCAAGATATAATTATAACAATAATACATAGGTTCAGTATCGTAACCTAGGTCCTTAGTATATCCTAGTGCAAAGGCCTAACTCTACAACCAAATAAGGACAAGGGTTGAACCATCACACTATGATAGTCCTTTTCCCTAGGCAACTAACTGAATAATACAATCAAAACCAATTCTATTTTCTTATATCGGCCAATCACTTGTATGACTTGCTATTTTTTTGGAGTCAGAGATTATCTCTGAAATAATGCATAATGGGTATTCTTAGATTATGCCAGTGCTGAACATGAGCTAACCGAGATAAATAAGGAATATACAGGCACTTGCAGGATTCACCAGTCCCCCAGTAGGGCCACTGCGCTAAAAATATGGTATTAGCGGTTCTATTGCTCCTATAGTGAAATAGAGGCTTGGCATATTATAATAGGTCTGATACTGCACTCTACTAAGGTGGATGATATACAGTATCTATAGTGGCCAGCCTACAGTCCACTAAGAATGAATCTTTGTGGGAAGGTTCGTTGGCATGATCTCGGGATACCATTTTTTTCATATTTTACTACTACTTCTAGTTACCTAATTAGCCCTATATTGTGTTTAAAATCTTAAGACGTGGTCAAATATAAATTTCTCTTAAGATATTGTACAAAGTAGGGTCATGCTAGATACGAATCTAGGAAAGTTTAATCTGGATTTACCCGAGCGTGTATAAAATATTCAATCAATCAATATCTTAGCCACGATGTGGTAGTTAAGTCGCTTATCATGCCCGTGCTGGGAAAACAATATATATATATATATAATATCATGCATTCAGGAATTTGGAGGCACTCTCGATGCACAACCCAAATATAAATTACTTAACATGTGATACGGTGTGTCTTACCTCGGCACACATCTGATCATTTACCATTTTAGGCAATAATTTTTATCAATACAGATACAATATTCAAGTCCAATTACCAATTATAAATTTGGTCACATGAATCAAGATTACATTGTAATACGAAGCTTATGCCATGCACATAGCCGGTTAGTCACTATCCACGTAGTCTGGTTCATACTAAAATCTCAGTTCAACTCATGCCATGTTCATAGCTAATCTTAGCTCATGGTCATGTCGGGCACGATGTCTGGTTACTAAATCCATTCTTCCTAAGAATCATAATACTAGCGTTAACTCAATTAAAATTATAAAAGAATAATAAAAATATTCAATCAAATAATCAAGGCCATATGGGTCTCTAGGCCGCATATGAAGTCCTGGCCACATATGTCTCTAGGCCTCAAGGGAAATCCTGGCCGCAGATGAAGTCAGGGTCGCATGGACCAATTGGACGTATATGAAGTCAAGGTCGCATGTGAATTCAAGATCGCATACTCAGGGTTAATGTCTACTCCTTGGGACAAGTGTTGAAGTGACGACTAGTAAATGAAGTATCAGTGATGTGACATAGAGTAAATGATGTGATAATACAATAAAGTGTATCAGAGAGAAAGGACAAAGTCATAAAAATAAGTGCCAATAGTTTAGAGTCATGCATCCAAGAAAGGTGGCTGCATGTTCTGCTTGTCGTATAAGGTCACCTAGCCGCATGCTGCTATTTGGAATTAGCAAATTTCTCAATCATTCAGCGAGTGAAAAGATAATGAGTTCAAGGACACTTGTGTAAATAAAAAGTCATACTTCAAACAAGATGGACACATGCTATCAGTATACGACAAAGAGTTCAGGCCGCATAACCCTCTCTGGCCGCATGGCACTCTCAGCATCATAGCTCGCTGGCAGCATGTGAACTTCGCCTTCTCCAACTGCAGGTTCACCCATGGCGGAAGCTCCAAAAACTAAAAAAAATTCGACCATAAAATCCTCATTTTAAGTCCAAATCAAGTGAAGCAAAAGCCAAAATGCTTGAAACTGAAAGCTCTATCATTTAGCAAAAACTTGTTTTCAAAAATATATGTTAAATAGATCAAAACTAAGAAAAACTCATAAAATTCCATAAAAGTTCTAAGTTAGAAATATAGATCTGCACTAATCGATCCACCAAATCCAAAACTCTAAGTTCTAAAGGTGTCAAAATTATGCAAAGAACATAATAATCAATTGATATGGAGGGTTTCTCCATTTCTCATGCAAGATGTACTTGCCTATGGAAAGGGGAGAGAAAATATAAGAGAGAGAAAGAAAATAAAGTAATGAAGAGAGAGAGAAGGAGAGGTTGGTCTATATATAGAAGGGTTGAGGGTTGAACCAATGGCTGGCATAAATTAAACCAACCTACAAAATAAACCATAAACCAGGTTAAACCAAAGAATTGGTCTAGTCTCCATGCACATGCAACCATATTGAAATAAAATATGTTCCAAATACGTATATCGGGAACGAGGAGTGGCATCTCTATCCACCTTAAAAAAATTCCTCCCTCAAAATTCGAATCCAAGTAAGCTAGAGAAGTCAAGACATGAACAATAAAATTCTACTAGTAAAACTACACATACAAGCAATATTATCACAGCACATAAGTGATCACCTGATAACAGAATCTAGATACAAAGGCATAAGATAGAATATACCTTCTAAATCAAATATGTGTGGGTACCGAGACCGAATGCCGTCCTCGCGCTCTTACGTAGATTATCCAAAAGTGTGATGTCCCTAGGAAACTCGAATAAGAGAAATAGTCCGGTTCTTGAGTACCTTCTCTCTTCGATCAAGAATGGATACGGGTTGCTCCTCGTAAGATAAGTCCGTACCAATGACTAATTCAGAATGGTTGAGGATATGACTCGGATCTAAGACATACCCACGCAACTTAGATACATGAAATATATCATGGACCATACGTAGCGAAGGTGGAATGGCAAGACGATATGACCCATCACCTACCCGAACGAGAATGTTGAATGACCCAACTTATCACGGTCTAAGTTCCTGCGATCCCCGAATCTAATTACTCCATGGTTAGGCAAAATACGCAAAAATACGTGATCTCCAACATGAATCTCCAAAGGTTTACGATATTGATCTGCCAAATGATAATGTCGATCTTGTATAACCCGACGTCGCTCTCTGATCATTCTGACAACTTCTACTATCTATGTGATCATTTCGGGGCCTAACATCTTCCATTCACCAATATTGTCCCAAGCAAACGATAATCTACACTTTCTGCCATATAGTCCTACAAAAGGTGTCATCTGAATATTGGCCTGATAACTATTATTATACGAATATTCTACCAAGTGAAGGTAATTTTTCCAAGATCCACCAAGGGTTATGGTACAGGCTCATAGCATATCCTCCAAGGTCATGATAGTTTTCTCCATTTTTTTGTCTATCTGGTGGTGGTAAGCTGTTATGAATCTTAACATGGTACCCAATCTCTCGTGCAAACTTCTCTAGAAATAAGAAGTGAACCTTATATCTCGGTCAGATACTATGCTTACTGGCACTCCATGTTGTCTCATAAACTATCACATATACAAATCTGACAACTGCTTTATTGATTGTCCCACTTTGAAGGGAAGAAAATATGTCACTTTCGTGAGCCGATCCGCTATCACCCAAACTGTATCTCGACCATTCAGTGATCTCAATAAATCGGTCATAAAGTACATCGTGATGTATTTCCACTTCCACTGTGGAATAGGAAGCGGCTACAATAATCCTGCCGATCTCGGTTGTTCTGCCTTTATTTGATGACATATCAGACATTGCGATACAAAGCATGCTATTACCCTCTTTATATCGTTCCACCAAAAGTGTTGCTTGATATTTTGATACATCAGCATGCCTCCCGGATGAATGGAATACTGGGAGCTGTATGCTTCAGTCATTCTTGTCGAATCTCCCCGTTTGGTATGCATAGACGATTCATAAACCTTAGTGTTTCATCTGCATGTATTATCAACTCCTTCCGAAGACCTAACTCACGTTCTTCTTGTAGCTTTTGAATCTTTGGATCCTCTTCCTTGGCTAGTTTGATTATATCTAACAAGTTAATAGAATTTATAGGCTAGCCTGAACTCCTGTACTCTATGAAAGTACTATCACGATACCCATCTCTCGTAAGTCCTCTAAAATGTGCTTCTGAGCAGTCAACATAAATTTACCATATCTTTTACTAAGTGCATCAACTACTATATTACCCTTGCCTGGATGGTGCTGAAGTTCCACGTTATTGTCTTTCAACCACTTTAGCCACCTTCTATGCCTTATGTTCTGGTCCTTCTGTATGAATACATACTTTAAACTCTTATGATCCGTGAATATTTTTACTCGATCACCATATAAGTAGTGCCTCCACAACTTAAGTACAAACACTACTGCTGCTAACTCCATATCGTAAATTGGATAGTTCTTCTCATGATCCCTAAGCTGTCGAGAAGCATACGCTATCACTCTTCCTTATTATAGCAAAACATATCCAAGTCCCTTGCCAGATAGATCACAATACAATATAAATCCTCTGGAGCCTGCCGAAAGAGTAAGGATTGGTGCAGAGATTAACTTCTTCTTCAACTCTTCAAAGGCTATCTGGCATTCCGCTGACCACACAAATTTAACTTCCTTGTGTGTCAACTGAGTGAAAGGTGCCGAGATCTTAGCAAATTTTGACACAAATCTTCTATAGTATCCTGCCAAACCCAAAAAACTACGCACTTTTGCTACTGACTTTGGAACTGGCCAGTTCTCTACTTCATCTACCTTCTTGGAAACAACTGACACTCTGACTCCAAAAATAATGTCCCCAAGAAATGATACGTGATCCAGCCTAAAATTATACTTACTAAGCTTCGGATATAACTAGTGCTCCCTCAAAGTTTGTCGTACTATCATGAGATATTATTTATGCTCCTCCTCATTACGAGAATATACAAGGATGTCATCAATAAATACAACCAAAAATTGGTCCAAGTATGGCATGAAGATACCGTTCATCAAATCCATGAATACTGTTGGAGCATTCATCAATCTGAATGGCATAACTAGGAATTCATAATATCTATATCGTAACCTAAATGCTATCTTCGGTATATCCTGCTCCCAAACTTGCACCTAATGATATCCTGATCGTAAATCTATCTTGGAGAAGACTCTTGCTCCACTTAATTGATCAAACAAATCATCAATCCTGGGTAATGGGTACTTATTCTTTTTGGTCACTGTATTCAACCGTCTGTAATCTATACACAACCGCGTCGATCCATCCATCTTCTTCACCAATATCGCTGGTGCTCCCCACGGTGATCCACTGGTCCAAATAAACTAATTCGCCTTCAGTTCTTTTATGTGTCGATATAACTGATCATGTTCTGATGGTGACATTGGGTATACCTTATGGGATACTAGTTCTGCTCCTAGCATCAACTCTATACAAACCATTAATTCTTTAACTGAGGGTAATTCAAAAAGCTCATTGGAAAAGATATCCATAAATTCTTCAAATATCGTAGGTATTGGGTCTTATTCTTTTGCTACTATTGGGACTCCTCCCTTATGCTGGACTCTTGCTATTCTGCTAAAGAAAAATTCTTCTAGACCAATTTTTTTAAACAATACTCTACCGTCATCACAGTCTATCTTTGCATGACTGTCTCTCAACCAGTCCATGCCTAAGATAACGTTAAATTATCCATAGGGAACTCGATCAACTTTGCAGGTAATAAATGTCCACATACTATGATTGGACATGATAGACACAACCTACTAACTTCTACGATCCTATTGCCAGTGAGTATATTCAGCCTCTCTGGCAATGCCTCAAACTTTAATTCAATATTTATCGTATTTTTTACAAATATAAATCGGTATGAAGCTCCAGAATCAATTAAATTTATTACAAAAAAGGTTGTAACAAAAATGTTACCTGCCACTATATCGCCCGATGCCATAGCTTCCTACAAAGACAAGGTGAGTACCTACCCTTGGCCTTGTCAAGCTCCCTTTTACTGTCTTCCTTACTAGCATTGTTGCGATCCCTTCTGATTCTGTTATTGTTGCTATCTTTAAAGCTGGCCCTGAGTCAACAACGGATGCAAGGCTATGGGCCGTACTGCTGCTACTGGTCCTTCTTATTGTACTACCCTTGGAGCTGGCAATGAAGGAAACTATTGTAATAGCCCTTCTGGCCTCTGTATTAATGGGGATATGGCAACCTTGTGATCAAGGTTCCTAAATCTCAAGCTTAGTCTGTTAGCTGCCTGACAAACATCTTGGATATGACCTCCTTTGCCATAATAGGTACAACCTATTTGTGCTTGTCGTCGTTGTTGTTGCCGCTACCTCGGCTGCTGCTACCGAGTTGGTACCGTCACTACTGAGGTTACTTGCCTCCTTTGTGTTACTCATAGATGTGAATTCCAGGGGATGGTGCTGACGTTTGCGGTACTAGCCCTACCTCATTGCTTTGTCCATGAGGCCTCTTCCGATCTACTTTTCTTGATGCCATCCTTTAAGAAGTAAGCTCAACCCTCTTGGCTGCTATCAATACTGCCTTAAAATTCTGGTAGTCATGTACCTCTACCATGTGTACAATTTTTAAGTAAAGTCTCTACTGGAACCTTATTGCTCTTTCCAACTCTGTTGACACCATGGTTGGAGCAAACCTGATTAGTCAGCAAAACTCTGCTGCGTAGCAGTCTACTATCCTTCCAGCCTGCATGAGGTTAATTAACCTTTGCTGTAACTCACACTGAGCCACAATCCCAAAGTACTTTTCCCCAAATCGGGTCCTAAAATTATCCTATAAAATATGATGCCTCAATCCTACCTCCATCGTGGCCCACCAATCCTTTGCTAGATCTTGGAATTGTAGGCGAACCAGGTAAACTTATTCCTCGATCAAAACTTTAGCTGCTACCAGAATGGTCTCAATGTCCTAGAGCCAATCATCTGTCGTGATTGCATCCTCTACTCCATCAAAATATCTGGGCTATAGTCAGTAAAATCTAACAGATGCTCCAGAATTTGTTCTTTTGCCTCTTTTTAGGGCCATTTGTAACCCAAAGGTCTAACCTTACAACCAAACAAGGACAAGGGTTGAACCATCACACTATGATAGGCCATTTTCCTAGGCTACTAACTGATTAATACAATCATAACCAAGTTCATTTTCTTATACCAGCCAATCACTTGTACTGCTTGCTATTTTGTAGAGTCTGAGGTTATCTCAGAAATAATACATAATGGATATTCTCAGATCATGCCAGTGCCGAACATGAGCTAACCGAGCCAAATAAGGAATATACAAGAACTTGCATGATGTAGCAGTCTCCTTGTAGGGCCACTGCGCTAAATATATGGTATTAGCGATTCTAATGCTCCTATGGTGAAATAGTGGTTCAGCATATTATAATAGGTCAGATACTGCACTCTAAATGTTACTACGACTTCAAGTTACCTAATTAGTCCTATATTGTGTTCAAAATCTCAAGGCGTGGTCACATAAGAATTTTCCTTAAGATGTCGTACAAAGTATGGGCTCGCTAGATACGAATCCATAGAAGTTCAATCTGGATTCACCCGAGCGTGTATGCAACATTCAATCAATCAATATTCTTGCCATGTTTTGGTAGTTGACTCGCATATCATGCCCGCACTAGAGAATAATATATATTTATAATATCACCCATTCAGGAATTTGGAGGCAATCTCGATGCACAACCCAAATATAAATCACTTAAGATATGACATGGTTTATCGTACCTCGATGCACATCTGATCATATACACTTTCGGGCAATAATTTGTATTAGCACAGATATGGTATTCAAGTCTAATTACCAATTATATATTGGGTCACATGAATAAGATCATATTATAACACAAAGATATGTCATGCACATAGCCGGTTAGTTACTATCCACTTAGTCTAGTTCATACTAAAAGCTTAGTTTAACTCATGCCATGTTTATAGCCAGTTTTAGCTCATGGTCATGTCTGGCACGAGGTCTGGTAACTAAATCCATTCTTTCTTAGAATCATAACACTAGCATTAACTCAATTATAAATCATAAAAGAAAAGAAAAATATTCAATAAAAGTACAAGATCTATTTCGATGTAATAAAACAGGCACTTGCAGGATGCACTAGTCCTCCGTAGGACCACAGCGCTAAAATTACGGTATTGGCGGTTCCAGTGTTCCTAAATTAAAATAGTCGCTCGGCATAATAATAGTTAAATACTGTACTACACTAAGGAAGTTGATATACAGTATTTGTGGTGGCCATCCCAAACCATACTTAGATTAAATTTTTGTGGGAAGGTTCGTTGGCATGATCTCGGGATACCGTTCCCTCCAAATTTTATTACCAGTTTTAGTTACTTAATTAGCCCTAGGTTGTGTTACCTCAAGGCGTCACATGAGAATTTCCTTTAAGATATCGTACAAGATACGGGCACGCTAGATACAAATCCATGGAAGTCAAATCTAGATTCACCTAAGCGTGTATGCAATATTTATACAATCGATATCCTAGCCATGCTTTGGTAGTTGACTCTCTTATTATGTCCATGCTGGGAAAAAATGTATATTTATAATATCATTTGTTCAGGAATTTGGAGGCATTCTCGATGCATAACCCAAATATAATTACTAATCACGTGACAGGATGTGTCGTACCTCTACGCACATTAAAACATGAACAATAATAAGGAAATAGGGGTATCAGTATGTATATAGTATTCGAGTTCAATTACCAATTATACATTGGGTCAAATGAGTCTTGATATATTTAATCAAAATAAGAATGGCCATATGGGTCTCTAGGCCGCATAGGAATTTAGGCCGCATGACAATCCTGGCCGTATATGAAGTCAAGCCGCATGAAGATAGGCCGCATATGAAAAGTTAGGCCGCATGGACCACTTGGCCGCATGTCCAGGGTTAAGTCTACTCCTTAGGGCAAGTGTTGAAGTGACAGTCAAATAAATAAAATATCAATAATATGACATAAAGTGATCGATGTGATTGATATGACAAGACATAAAGTATGTCAGGAATAAAAGACAAAACTATAGTAATAAGTGCCAACGGTTCAGAGCCATGCGTCCAATAAAATAGTGGCTGCATGCTTTCTTGGCCACATGAGTATTGGTGCCGTATGGGGTTTAATGCTGAATGGAGTTCTCTAGGACTTAGCAAAATTTTTATTCGTTCAATGAGTGAAAGAACAAGGTGTTCAAGGATACTATGCAAATCAGCAGTCATGCATCCAACAAGATGGATGCATGTTGTCAGTATGCGGTAAGAGTTAATGCCGCATAACCCTCTTGGGCCGTATGGCACACTCGGTCGGATATGCTGACTGGCCGTATGGGAACTTCGTCTTCTCCAACAGCAGGTTCGGCCATGGCAGAAAAGCTCCAAAAACTAAAATCTTATTTTGTCCTTAAAATTCTCATTTTAAGTCCAAATCGGGTGAACAAAAAGAAAAAAATGCTCTAAATTAAAAGCTCTATCATGAAGAAAAAAAATGGTTTTTATAGACATAATTTTAATAGATTAAAACCAAGAAAAACTCATAAAAATCCAATAAAACCCTAATTTAGAAATATAGATCTACACTAATCCATCCATAAAAATAGGAAACTACAAGAACTAAAAGTGCTTAGAAACACATAATAAATATAATGGAACAATAATATGGTGGGTTTCTCCATTTCTAATGCAAGGTGGGCTTGCCTAAAAATGGGGAGAGATATCTAAAGGAGGAGGAAGTAATAAAGAAGTGATGAGGGAGAAAGAAAATATTGGGTTATATATGGTAGGGTTGAGGGTTGAACCAAAGGTTCTCATGAGTTGAACCAACCCACAAATAAACCATAAACCAGTTTAAACCAAAGAATGGATCTAGTCTCATGCACATGCAAAAATACAAAAATAAAATACATTCTAAATACGTATATCGAGAATGGGGAGTGACATAAACAGTCAGGCTTTCAACAAGATGGACGCATGCTTTTAGTATG